>OW388294.1:31191382-31730665 GCA_936450465.1 Gibbula magus
TAGACAGGAGAACACTTTCATTTGTTTGTTGTGTCAGTAGAATCGTCAGTTACCAAACCAATTACACTAGTTTAATCGTAACAGAACTTTAAGCGAGATAGAAACAGTCTCAGCTTGGTCTTGTCCCTCTGAACAAGGTCATCAACATTCATGAAGTTTGTACACTCACTGTCATCGCTAATAGATTCAGATTGTAGGTAATTGACATTAACATGAGTAGACTGAATTCTAAAGGCTGGAACATCCTGGCCGTTCGACTTTGGATTGTATATCACCTCGTGAGGTGGAATAAGTCAGAATGCTGCCAAAATGTAATGTCTGGATATTTTTGGAAATTGGACGTGCATTCTTACGTAACGTCTTAATGCATTCTGAGCCAATTTCAAATACTTGAATCCATTTATTTACATGCATATACATTGTACATATATATGTTCAAACCGGCAAATTCGGAATGGAAAAAATATTAGACGAGTTAAAAGGCCTTCAAGAAAATATAGGAGGAGAGATTTGGAATCCATGTTGATGCTTCTGAGGATATTATTATATCGGTAACCCGCATCGTGTTGCTGATTGTATTAGACTTTTAAAGGCGCTGTAGCACGCTGTTCTCTTAAGCCATGCGAGCCTATTACCCTTCGAGCGGCCATTTTTAGGTATTCACATTATAATTGCCGCTTGAAGGTAATTCAATGGATCTGACTGCTGTAGGGATACCCAAACACAGTAGATTTTCAAATATTGCAGAATGATGGAATGGTCGACCATCTTCCTGTCTGAAATTTCAAAATCACGTGAAACCTACACATCTACCTCTCACATTGAAGAGTTCCACAAAATTGTCGCTTTATACGACATATCATTTTTTTCGAATACGGAAAACTGTTTTTATACGGCTAATTAGATCTTATAATGAGGTGTTTTGCCCAATAACGTAACAATATATATATTGTATAAGCTTCAATGAAAAAGGATAATATGAAAACAACGTTCTACAGCCCTCTTAAAGGGACACACCGTCGAGGATAAAAATGAGTCCCATTTTTATTTTAACTATGCTGATAAGAGTGTCTACTAACGTGTAACGCTTCGCTTCACTGTCTACATGCAAAGTTTGTATTACCAATTACGTCAATTGTCTGAAATTGGGTGTCTGTGACTTGTTAGAAGACATATTAATTAGAATTGGTAGATACACATAATCTGATTTTTATCCTCGACGCGGTGTCCCTTTAAGAGTTGATTCCCTGTAACTAAAAACTGACGGATTAGACTGTGACGAGATACAATAATACTTATCTTTAGTGATTTGGTTGTTTGCCGTTGGTGTCACGTTGAGTAGCATAATATATATATTAAAAGTTAGTAATGTTCACCCATCATCATAATTTGATACAAGGGGAAGGACGGTGTTTGCGATAAATGGTATCTTAGAACAGGGAAATAACACAGGAAGAGCCTTAAGCAAACATTCGAATGTTGACATGTGTGCCATATAGATATTATCATGCATGCAAGACCTGAGCTAGACCGGTGGTTTGCATATTACGCTGCTCTTTTACTGATGTACTAATATAAAGACGATTTTGATAATTCAGCCTTTGTTTGAAACTTATATACCATTAGAATCACTCATCCAATGATTAGTAAGAATTTATATCATTTAGGTCATGAAACGCTTAAAGAGTTTCATCGGAATAATTTCCGGGTTTTCTGGTTTCTATTATGAATAGCATCACTTCTAGTTCATTTATCTATCTTATCCATTTCGATCTCAGCGTCTTCCTGGATGACAACTACTTCTGGATCGGTCTGAAACGCGACGCCAGCAAAAACTGGAAGTGGATGGACAGCACTCCACTGGATCTGGACATGACAGCCTCGTTCCCGCTGCGTCCGGAGTTCCAGGACAACATCACGTGGGACTGCGTCCAGTGGAACGTCAAGGAACCCTTCTATGTTCCCCAGGGCTGTGACGTCCCCTCTCCCTTCATCTGCAAAGTGGAGAGTAAGTACACGTATATGTCAAATACATTTACTCATGGTGTGTTAATTTGCTTACATGTATATAGTTCCTTACATGTGTATTATTCCTGACGTCTGTATGATTTCTGACATGTGTATGATTGCTGACATGTTTATGATTGCTGACATGTGTATGATTGCTGACATGTGTATGATTGATGACATGTGTATGATTGCTGACATGTGTATGATTGCTGACATGTGTATGACTCCTGAAGTCTGTATGATTCCAGACGTCTGTATGACTTCGACTGTATTCAGTTTTACCTTTAAGACGCATCGTATAGGAAAAGTCAATCAACATTACAGATAAAACATGGCAACCAGTTTATAAAGAAATCTTAACCCTAAGACAAACCATAAATGTTTCATATAATATACACACCCAATTGGCATAAGACTACGTGTTACCTATATGCACTGCAGCTGACAAACACTTACACAAAGTCAATCGTACGAAAGGACATCTCATCACACAATTGCTTCAATCCGACACAGGACAAACAACAGACATGATTCAATCTGACAAAATCGTAATGTTAACATAAGCAATTCATATTGATCGCAATCTTGTTGCTTTAACACTTTCTCTTTTCTCCAGCATTCAGCTGTGCATTCAACCCCCAGGGCAAGATGGCCGTCAACGAGTCGATGACCACGTATAGTGAGTGTTTGCGTCTCTCAATATAATGAGTTTGATTGAATCCGTAATCTTACTTCGGATATCTGAGAGAAATCAAAGTCTTGCTAGTGCAGTTAGTAAACATTAATATAATCAGTGAACAAATATCAATAATTTTGTAAATCATAACATTGTAAGTACATAAATGTAACATGGTAGATAACTTGATTACTATAATGAAGAGGTTAAACATATGACACGATTATACAGAACATGATAAGCAGTGGATAATTCAAGCGTAACGTTATACAAATTTGTGACAGTTTTTAGCTCTGATATTGATTAATCCTTGATTCAAATTTTAGGATAGCTTTGGGATTCATCGGGGCTTTAGCTTTCCTCGCTCACATGGAAAATCCTCTTTGTCCACCTTACCAAATAAGATATCGATAATTCTCTCAGAGAGATACAAGAACGTTCATACTTAGACAACAGGACAGCAAGGTTTGGAATCCACTTGCCGGATCCTTGCCTTGCCGAAATCGTCTGGATCAGGCAATGCGGATTCCACCCCTTTTTGTCCTGTGAGACTAACAATGTCCATGATGCTGAGGTCTCTTATTACTCTTATATCTCCTCCCTCAGCGGTTCCAAGCTCCGTGACTATCGGCGGGGACTCCATGCCTGTCTTCCTTGCCTATAACACAACCAAGGACGTCTGCGAGAATCACTGCTCCACCTACAACGACGCCAACGGTTACGAGTGCTGGCTGTACGAGTTCGAATCCAGTACCCTCGTCAACCCTTGCCGACTCGTCATTAGCGACGGCAAGCCTGTCCTCATCAACATCCGACCCGACGCTGCCATTGACCTCTACGCCAAGTACTGCGTTGAAGGTATCAAAGGGGGACCACTCTCGGGAGAAAATGTTCATGTTGTGGGAATGGGAGGGGAGAGGAAAACTAAAGGACCTCGTTACTCCGTTAAAGTAATGGAGTAGATACCGAATTTCCTCTAATAAATACCGTTAGCTTAAGGAAATCGTTGTGATGCGTATAAACGTACATACTGCTGTTATACTTAGACTTACTTGTAATTTAGAGAGGTACAAATATATTTGTTTGTTTTTAAATTTCTGTCAATGTAACTTAATCTTACCACATTGACATTACAAGTAACATACATGTAGATCAACCCTACCATCTGGACCAAGATGGATACCAACTGGTTTAAACACTAAGATGTTTATTAGAGGAAATTCGGTATTTCTAAAGGAAGCTTGATGAATCGCCTTGAAGCTCCCTTTTGGTGGAGATTGATATAAATATATGGTGTAAAATGTTAATAGTGTAGTGTATTCGCGATGTTACTGCTTTTTTTATAGAAAGGTTGGTTGGTTTGGGTAGTGTCAGCGAAGCTAACAATCTCATCGTGTTTGTGAGGGTACAGTTATAGGTACAGGGTATATTGAGCATTTAAAGTTAAAGCGCACAGTCTACACATTAGTGGCACTTGATGGGAATGCTTCAACCTCTGTTTTAAGAAACTTAATAATATTGTTCTTGCACAAATTTGTTCAAATCGTAAACTCTATTTACTTAGAAGACATACATTCATTTCGACCGACCCTTACAATTGTGAAAAAAACACATTTCCCGGTTGTTAATAACAAAGAGCACATCTTTTTGGATTTTTGTATCTTGAAAATAACACCATTATGGACAGCTTTACAGCACTGGAATTTCACGTTCTGCAACACCATGTACAGTACTTTATTAGACATTGAGGCTTGCATAATGTTCAAACAGTAAATACACTTCAAAATTATCCAATCCTATCTTCATATCAAATTCTCACAGTACAAATTTGACTTAGAGAATTGAAACAGGAAGTAAAGTGCACGCAGTCTCAACCCCTCTCCTTCTTCCGGGCTCCTTCTTCAAGCCTTTCTTCATCTTTCTTCCTCAGTGGCGAAGTTCACCCATTGCATAGATGGAGAAGAATGCATTTGCGGAAACGTCACAACCAACCCGACGCCGGAGCAGCTTGAAGAAATCTTGGAAGAAACCAAGGAAAAGCTAACCGTGCCCACGAAAAACCTTTCGTCAACCATCAGGAAGAAGACAAGTGCAGCTGATGACAGGAAATCCTCGATCACCATGGGATACTTTGGGATCACCATGATCACCATCACGCTCGGTGGTCTTGTACTCCTGGACTGTACCTCCATGCTCAGAGATCTGAAGATCATGATGTACAATCTGAAATGCATGACGTCTAGTGGGCGGGACCTGCCTCCGCCCAACATCTTGCAGGTCAACCTGCAGGGAGGCCCCAAGTCGAGCTATGCATGAATTGCCTCATATTGAGCATCAGAGTAGGTCGAGACTGCGTGCATATTGCTTTGAGACAAATACTTTCAATATAAGGAGAAACTTTTAAGTTTCCAAAATATAAAAAGTTGGTATATCAGATAAAATTGAACATTGGTGTCAGTCACTGTGAAAGTGATATTCGAAAATTTAAAACTTTAATGACAAACAATGGCCAAATTTATATCCGAAAATGTGTTTTTTTAAAAACCTTTTTCAGTTAGAATCTAATATCATCGCTTTGGTTCATCTTAAAAATTGACATCAACTTGAATGCAAATATTTGATATTATTTTATAAATAAATATGGTAATCATAAGCTGGATTATGAAACAATTATTACCATTTTATTGAAACGCAGTCTCGGTTTCTGATACTGGGAGTGAATGTGAAGAGAGGTTGGTTATCAGGGTGATAAATGTTTAACATATGTACTGCTTTAATAACACTTGGAGTATTATTGATAATGTTATTTATTACTCGCTTATTGAATATATCATATTGTGTAATAACATTGCATGCTGTCGATTAACGTAACGCCCAGTGACATGTGTGCAACAAACAATTTCGACGTCCAAGGTGAGAGTTCGATCAGTGATGTTCTCTCAAATCAGTTTGGTTTAGTGTAGCGAGTAATAAATGAAATACTAACTTTGTTCCCGTTTAATACCATGTTTATCATAATTGCGAGTGGTACTGGTATCTTACTCGCTCGTTTAGTACCAAAAAAACACTCGTTTCATAACAATGTTATTAAATGGAGTTTCTTTCAGTATTCTCTTCACATGTTGTTTATTGTAAACAGAAAGAAATGGTTTTGAAAAATGATGAATAAGGAAAATAGTTAACATGTTGTAACAAGACTTATGAAACATCAATGAAGAATGGAAATGACTTACATATTTAAGGACATTAAGGTGTTGGTTAAACGTTATATGGATTGCCAAGTTTACAGTGTTAAAAACGATGTGAGAATGTCACTGCATAGAATGAGATGTATGACCTTTGGCCTTATTTACAAGTCGTGTCTGGTGCCCGTGATCTTGTTTACTTTTCTGGTGTTATCGATATCGTATACTCTAAAATGGCGTAGTTTTATTCGTGTCAATTTCCCCTTGATATTACTTCGAAATCTAGGTTATTAAAAAAATATGGAAATATTTTCCATAAAGAAAACAGATTATCGAAAACATGATATTCCACTGATTCATTTATTACTTTACACAAATATCAAGATGCAATTAGAGGCGGAGTCGTCCAAGATGTGCAAAAAGTGAAAAATCATTTTCCGTCCAAAGATATTGCGCTGAAATATGCATATTCAGAAATATCATTAGTACAAGAGTGTGTCAAAGGGCATTGTTGAGGCAGAAGTATCTTCGAATTGTTGAATAGATTATTTTCAATTGTTTTATACAATTTTAATTAATTATATTTAAGGAAAGAATCAATTTTAAGATATTTGTTGAAATCGTGTTCATAGATTTGAAAATCTTAAAATTTTCGATTTTTTTCTGCAAAATTGTTTGCCACTAATTAGTTTTGGTAAATCCTTTTATGGAAAAAGTTTCATTTATTTTGCAATTGCTGAATTTAACAAGTCATGTCGGAATGAAAGGGTGAGTGAAATAATGTTTGTAAGTAGTATTTCTTTAGATAATCTATTACTAATATGTTTCTTGATACCAATTAAGTTCAATGTTTATCGGTAGTAAGGTGTTTACTCACAATTCTAAAAAGATAGGACATATTATAAGTATTTTAGTTGTAAATAAGTTTTTGCGTAGAAATTCGTTCGGCATTAAACACGTTATCCTCACAATGATGTAAATTTCACGTAAGTCTCTTGAAGATTTTATTATTAAAAGATATTTCCTTGTAAATAGTATAATCTGTTTTGTTACAACGACTGTTAATGTTGTTTTGCTTTCATAATACTGTTGATACTGCTGACAAAAGTGTCTTTATAAATGGTATTTGAAAATGAATTCTGATGATAATTAATATTTGGCCTGGATTTTGTTGAATAAATTGAATAAGTCAAAAGAAAAAGTTCTAGATATGAGACTTGTCCATATATTTTAAATAAATTATTAATGATTGTACATTTCATTATGAATGCCATTACTATAATTGTTACTCCTGGAGCAAAATAAACTGTTTATCTGTTATAATTGATGGTGTCATCTTGTGTCTCCTCGACTTAATAGCAATCTTAAATTAGCGACTTCGATTATAAATAATTAACTACATCTGAGATATTAAATGTGTGTTCGTCTTTATCAAAGTTTCAAATATAAAGTTATAAAAACATTATCCTCAGTAATATGATTTACCATGTATTAAAACCATATATGAGGAAACAGGAATGTCCTCCCGAATTTCGCTTCCACAAAAAGTATTGGTCGCCACTAAAGGCTGCTGTACTGCCCAAGCATTAAGCAATAGCTCACTTACTAACTATAAGTGAATGTTGTACACATGGAGCACAACTGAATTATGCATTCACCTTGTCCGTCTTAGATGTTCAAAACAGAATCGAAATAACTGTACTAAGATCTGCATTTGTATCTGCGAAAGCTTTTAAGTAGTTCATCTCTTTCAAAACAATGACGTCTTCAATTAATATTGTATGTCAATCTTTAGTTTGTGTCATCAGTAACTCCTAATGACGGAGAGCAAAGGGATTACCGGTATTCAGATTTATTCTCTCCAGAGTCGTCAATCGAGTAGAACCTTAGCAATTGTTCTGTATATTGATCGGTTGCCCTGTCGTCAAATCCACCTGAATAATTAACTGGTATCTTTGACAACGTCACAGTCGTATGTTAATCAATAAAGAGACCTGAAACATCTATAGATGTGAACAACCCGTTGCCTTCATCTGAAAAATATGGATGTTGTTTTAAGAATATATATTTTGCAATAATCTACTGTAACAAATGTTCGTACAGGAATATTAATAATTATATAGACATTTTTAAAATCGACACATTGTGAATATTTTAATGAAGAAATACCATCCAGAGATGAGCACACACACAGTAGAACAGCACACATTTTGCACAAGACATTATTAATTTATTAAATATGTTTATATGTCTGATAAACATATTAAGACAGTAATTCAAATTCAAATTAAATTCTGTATTTGAGTATTAGGAGCCTTAGATCCAGGGTACAAAGGATATACTATGTTTAAATATGAACATCCGTGCATTATTGTAAATAATAAGTAAATAACGGAGCAATTGCTTTTTAGCAAAACATTTCACAAGTGACAAAACGCCAAAGATTGTTTAGCGATGCATTATATCTCATTGGGTATATAATCATGAAATAATGATGTGTCGAGACTTACAGACAATTACAAACAAATTAAATATACATATGTTGATACAAATGTTTTGACAATATTTTAAAATCTTCCTCATTCCACTATCAATAACCAGTACAGCATGTTAAGTGGCAGAGAGCAACAAGAAGAATAACAAACCCCATTCATAGCAGAGTCACAGAAAAAATGACTTTTATGAATTAAATACTTTCATGAAGAAAATGACTTTTATTAATAACATGATTTTGGTGAAAATAATGACTTTGATGAAAGAAATGACTTTGATGAAAAAAAGGCTTTGACGAAACACAATAACTTAACGGAAATGAAGACTTTTATGAAGAACATGACTTCAATGAAGACAATACTTTAATAAAGAAAAAGACTTTAATGAAAAACTAATTATTATTACGAAAATGACTTTAATGAAGAATGTACTTGTGAAGTGAAATATTTTTGTTTATTGTTTTTGCAAATTTATTGCAAGCTTATTCTTTCTTAAGTAATGTCATGTTTATCGAGGTCACGTTAAAATAATTAACTTACTATTTTAAGTTGACATTTCATCAAAGTATTTTACATTGTATATATCAAAATTACTTTTATACTATCAAAATTTCAATCTGAAATTCCATCTACATTAACTTTCCTACAAAGTGAATATTTCAACAAAAGTTTTTCATCAACATCAAAACTATTTATCAAAGGTTTTTTTTTGGGTTTTTTTGAAAGCTGAATTTTCACCCAAATGTTATTTTCTCACTAAAATTATATATACCTTGCCTTAAGTCATTTTAGAATATCTTTTCAAACATTTTCGAACATAAATATATTATTATGAGAGGATATCAACTAAGCCCTGAAGGGTTAAAAGTACAAAACAATATATATTACTGCTTTTTATTCAATTCATGAAATGCATGTTGTGAAAAACTGTTGTTGTTTCTTTCATTTTTGGGTGGCAATTGTTCAAGTAGGCAATTGTTCCCGGTAGCAATTGTCCTATGAGGCAGTTGTCCGGGTGGCAATTGTCCGGTGGCAACCTTCACACCCTTGTACATTCACACCCTTGAATCTTCTCACCCTTGCACCTTCACATTCTTGTACCTTCACACCCATGTATCTTCACATCCTTACACCTTATTCTTCACACCCTTGTATCTTCACACCCTTGTATTTTCACACACTTGTACCTTCATATCCTTGTTTCTTCACAACCTTGTATCTTCACAACATTGTACCTTCACACCCTTGTACCTACAAGCCCTTGTATCTTCACACACTTGTACCTTCACACCCTTGTACCTACAAGCCATTGTACCTCCACACCCATGTATCTTCACATCCTTACACCTTATTCTTCACACCCTTGTATCTTCACATCCTTGTATTTTCACACACTTGTACCTTCATATCCTTGTTTCTTCGCAACCTTGTATCTTCACAACATTGTACCTTCACACCCTTGTACCTACAAGCCCTTGTATCTTCACACCCTTGTACCTCCACACCCTTGTACCTTCACACCAATATATCTTCACACCCTTGTATCTTCACACCCTTGCATCTTCACACCCTTGTATCTTCACAACATTGTACCTTCACATACCTTGTACCTACAAACCCTTGTACCTTCACACCAATGTATCTTCACACCCTTGTATTCACACCCTTGTATTAACAACCGTGTACCTTCACACCCTTGTATCTTCACAACCTTGTATCTTCACATCCATGTATCTTCACACAATTGTACCTTTACACCCATGTACCTCCACAACCTTGTATCTTCACACCCATGTACCTTCATACCAATGTATCTTCACACCAATGTATCTTCACACCCTTGTATCTTCACACCCTTGTATCTTCACACCCATGTACCTTCACACCAATGTACCTTCACACCCTTGTACCTTCATATCCTTGTATCTTCACAACCTTGTACCTTCATATCCTTGTATCCTCACACCCTTGTACCTCCACACCCTTGTATCTTCACACCCATGTAAATTCACACCAATGTACCTTCACACCAATGTACCTTCATATCCTTGTATCTTCACAACCTTGTATCTTCACACCCATGTACCTTCACACCCATGTACCTTCACATACTTTTACCTTCACACCCTTGTACCTTCACACCCATGTACCTTCACACACTTTTACCTTCACACCCATATACCTTCACACCCATGTACCTTCACACCCTTGTACCTTCATATCCTTGTATCTTCACAACCTTGTATCTTCACATCCATGTATCTTCACACCCTTGTACCTTTACACCCATGTACCTCCACAACCTTGTATCTTCCCACCCATGTACCTTCACACCAATGTACCTTCACAACCTTGTACCTTCACACCCATGTACCTTCACACCCATGTATCTTCACAACATTGTACCTTTACACCCATGTACCTCCACAACCTTGTATCTTCACACCCATGTACCTTCACACCCATGTATCTTCACAACATTGTACCTTTACACCCATGTACCTCCACAACCTTGTATCCTCACACCCTTGTACCTCCACACCCTTGTATCTTCACACCCATGTAAATTCACACCAATGTACCTTCACACCAATGTACCTTCATATCCTTGTATCTTCACAACCTTGTATCTTCACACCCATGTACCTTCACACCCATGTACCTTCACATACTTTTACCTTCACACCCTTGTACCTTCACACCCATGTACCTTCACACACTTTTACCTTCACACCCATATACCTTCACACCCATGTACCTTCACACCAATGTACCTTCACAACCTTGTACCTTCACACCCATGTACCTTCACACCCATGTATCTTCACAACATTGTACCTTCACACCCTTGTATCTTCACACCCATGTACCTTCACACACTTTTACCATCACACCCTTGTACCTTCACACCCATGTACCTGCACACCCTTGTACCTTCACAACCTTGTACCTTCACACCCTTGTACCTTCACACCCTTATACCTTCACACCCTTGTACCTTCACACCCTTATACCTTCACACCCTTGTACCTTCACACCCTTATACCTTCACACACTTGTACCTTCACACCCTTGTACCTTCACACCCTTGTACCTTCACACCCTTATACCTTCACACCCTTGTACCTTCACACCCTTGTACCTTCACACCCTTATACCTTCACACACTTGTACCTGCACACCCTTGTACCTTCACACCCTTGTACCTTCACACCCTTATACCTTCACACCCTTGTACCTTCACACCCTTGTATCTTCACACCCTTGTATCTTCACAACCTTGTACCTTCACACCCATGTACCTTCACACCCATGTATCTTCACAACATTGTACCTTCACACCCTTGTACCTACAAGCAATTACATCTTCATACCCTTGTATCTCACACCCTTGTACCTTCACACCCATGTACCTTCACACCCTTGTATCTTCACACCCTTGTTTCTTCACAAACTTGCACCTTCACACCCTTGCACCTTCACACCCTTGTACCTTCACACCCTTGTACCTTCACACCCTTGTACCTTCACGCCCTTGTACCTTCACAACCTTGTACCTTCACAACCTTGTACCTTCACACCCATGTACCTTCACACCCATGTATCTTCACAACTTTGTACCTTCACACCCTTGTACCTACAAGCAATTACATCTTCATACCCTTGTATCTCACACCCTTGTACCTTCACACCCATGTACCTTCACACCCTTGTATCTTCACACCCTTGTATCTTCACAAACTTGCACCTTCACACACTTGCATTTTCACACCCTTGCACCTTCACACCCTTGTACCTTCACACCCTTGTACCTTTACACCCTTGTACCTTCACACCCATGTACCTTCACATCCATGTACCTTCACACCCATGTACCTTCACACACTTGTACCTTCACACCCTTGTATCTTCACACCCTTGTACCTTCACACCCTTGTACCTTCACACCCATGTACCTGCACACCCATGTACCTTCACACACTTGTACCTTCACACCCTTGTACCTTCACACCCATGTACCTTCACACCCATGTACCTTCACACCCATGTACCTTTACACACTTGTACCTTCACACCCTTGTACCTTCACACCCATGTACCTTCACACCCATGTCCCTGCACACCCTTGTACCTTCACACCCTTGTACCTTCACACCCTTGTACCTTCACACCCATGTACCTTCACACACTTGTACCTTCACACCCATGTACCTTCACACCCATGTCCCTGCACACCCTTGTACCTTCACACCCTTGTACCTTCACACCCTTGTACCTTCACACCCATGTACCTTCACACCCTTGTATCTTCACACACTTGTACCTTCACAACCTTGTATCTTCACACCCATGTACCTGCACACCCATGTACCTTCACACCCTGGCACCTTCACACTCTTGCACCTTCACAACCTTGTACCTTCACACCCATGTATCTTCACACCCTTGTACCTTCACACCCTGGCACCTTCACACTCTTGCACCTTCACAACCTTGTACCTTCACACCCATGTATCTTCACACCCTTGTACCTTCACAACCTTGTACCTTCACACCCTTGTACCTACAAGCAATTACATCTTCATACCCTTGTATCTCACACCCTTGTACCTTCACACCCATGTACCTTCACACCCTTGTATCTTCACACCCTTGTATCTTCACAAACTTGCACCTTCACACACTTGCACCTTCACACCCTTGCACCTTCACACCCTTGTACCTTCACACCCTTGTACCTTTACACCCTTGTACCTTCACACCCATGTACCTTCACATCCATGTACCTTCACACCCATGTACCTTCACACACTTGTACCTTCACACCCTTGTATCTTCACACCCATGTACCTTCACACCCTTGTACCTTCACACCCATGTACCTGCACACCCATGTACCTTCACACACTTGTACCTTCACACCCTTGTACCTTCACACCCATGTACCTTCACACCCATGTACCTTCACACCCATGTACCTTCACACACTTGTACCTTCACACCCTTGTACCTTCACACCCATGTACCTTCACACCCATGTCCCTGCACACCCTTGTACCTTCACACCCTTGTACCTTCACACCCTTGTACCTTCACACCCATGTACCTTCACACACTTGTACCTTCACAACATTGTACCTTCACACCAATGTACCTGCACACCCATATACCTTCACACCCATGTACCTTCACACACTTGTACCTTCACAACCTTGTATCTTCACACCCATGTACCTGCACACCCATGTACCTTCACACCCTGGCACCTTCACACTCTTGCACCTTCACAACCTTGTACCTTCACACCCATGTATCTTCACACCCTTGTACCTTCACATCCTTGTATCTTCACACCCATGTACCTTCACACACTTGTACCTTCACACACTTGTACCTTTACACCCTTGTATCTTCACACCCATGTACCTTCACACCCTTGTACCTTCACACCCATGTACCGGCACACCCATGTACCTTCACACACTTGTACCTTCACACCCTTGTACCTTCACACCCTTGTATCTTCACACCCTTGTATCTTCACACACTTGTACCTTCACACCCTTTTACCTTCACAACCATGTACCTTCACACCCATGTACCTGCACACCCTTGTACCTTCACACCCTTGTACCTTCACACTCTTGTACCTTCACACCCATGTACCTTCACACACTTGTACCTTCACACATTGTACCTTCACACCCATGTACCTGCACACCAATGTACCTTCACACCCATGTACCTTCACACACTTGTACCTTCACACCCTTGTACCTTCACACCCATGTACCTTCACACCCATGTACCTTCACACACTTGTACCTTCACACACTTGTACCTTCACACCCATGTACCTTCACACCCATGTACCTGCACACCCTTGTACCTTCACACCCTTGTACCTTCACAACATTGTACCTTCACACCCTTGTACCTTCACACCCATGTACCTTCACACCCATGTACCTTCACACCCTTGTACCTTCACACCCTTGTACCTTCACACCCTTGTACCTTCACACCCTTGTACCTTCACAACCTTGTACCTTCACAACCTTGTACCTTCACACCCATGTACCTTCACACCCATGTATCTTCACAACTTTGTACCTTCACACCCTTGTACCTACAAGCAATTACATCTTCATACCCTTGTATCTCACACCCTTGTACCTTCACACCCATGTACCTTCACACCCTTGTATCTTCACACCCTTGTATCTTCACAAACTTGCACCTTCACACACTTGCACCTTCACACCCTTGCACCTTCACACCCTTGTACCTTCACACCCTTGTACCTTTACACCCTTGTACCTTCACACCCATGTACCTTCACATCCATGTACCTTCACACCCATGTACCTTCACACACTTGTACCTTCACACCCTTGTATCTTCACACCCTTGTACCTTCACACCCTTGTACCTTCACACCCATGTACCTGCACACCCATGTACCTTCACACACTTGTACCTTCACACCCTTGTACCTTCACACCCATGTACCTTCACACCCATGTACCTTCACACCCATGTACCTTCACACACTTGTACCTTCACACCCTTGTACCTTCACACCCATGTACCTTCACACCCATGTCCCTGCACACCCTTGTACCTTCACACCCTTGTACCTTCACACCCTTGTACCTTCACACCCATGTACCTTCACACACTTGTACCTTCACACCCATGTACCTTCACACCCATGTCCCTGCACACCCTTGTACCTTCACACCCTTGTACCTTCACACCCTTGTACCTTCACACCCATGTACCTTCACACCCTTGTATCTTCACACACTTGTACCTTCACAACCTTGTATCTTCACACCCATGTACCTGCACACCCATGTACCTTCACACCCTGGCACCTTCACACTCTTGCACCTTCACAACCTTGTACCTTCACACCCATGTATCTTCACACCCTTGTACCTTCACACCCTGGCACCTTCACGCTCTTGCACCTTCACAACCTTGTACCTTCACACCCATGTATCTTCACACCCTTGTACCTTCACAACCTTGTACCTTCACACCCTTGTACCTACAAGCAATTACATCTTCATACCCTTGTATCTCACACCCTTGTACCTTCACACCCATGTACCTTCACACCCTTGTATCTTCACACCCTTGTATCTTCACAAACTTGCACCTTCACACACTTGCACCTTCACACCCTTGCACCTTCACACCCTTGTACCTTCACACCCTTGTACCTTTACACCCTTGTACCTTCACACCCATGTACCTTCACACACTTGTACCTTCACACCCTTGTACCTTCACACCCATGTACCTTCACACCCATGTACCTTCACACACTTGTACCTTCACACCCTTGTACCTTCACACCCATGTACCTTCACACCCATGTACCTTCACACCCTTGTACCTTCACACCCTTGTACCTTCACAACATTGTACCTTCACACCCTTGTACCTTCACACCCATGTACCTTCACACCCATGTACCTTCACACACTTGTACCTTCACACCCTTGTATCTTCACACCCATGTACCTTCACACCCTTGTACCTTCACACCCATGTACCTGCACACCCATGTACCTTCACACACTTGTACCTTCACACCCTTGTACCTTCACACCCATGTACCTTCACACCCATGTACCTTCACACCCATGTACCTTCACACACTTGTACCTTCACACCCTTGTACCTTCACACCCATGTACCTTCACACCCATGTCCCTGCACACCCTTGTACCTTCACACCCTTGTACCTTCACACCCTTGTACCTTCAAACCCATGTACCTTCACACACTTGTACCTTCACAACATTGTACCTTCACACCCATGTACCTGCACACCCATATACCTTCACACCCATGTACCTTCACACACTTGTACCTTCACAACCTTGTATCTTCACACCCATGTACCTGCACACCCATGTACCTTCACACCCTGGCACCTTCACACTCTTGCACCTTCACAACCTTGTACCTTCACACCCATGTATCTTCACACCCTTGTACCTTCACACCCTTGTATTTTCACACCCATGTACCTTCACACACTTGTACCTTCACACACTTGTACCTTTACACCCTTGTATCTTCACACCCATGTACCTTCACACCCTTGTACCTTCACACCCATGTACCTGCACACCCATGTACCTTCACACACTTGTACCTTCACACCCTTGTACCTTCACACCCTTGTATCTTCACACCCTTGTATCTTCACATTTGTACCTTCACACCCTTTTACCTTCACAACCATGTACCTTCACACCCATGTACCTGCACACCCTTGTACCTTCACACCCTTGTACCTTCACACTCTTGTACCTTCACACCCATGTACCTTCACACACTTGTACCTTCACACATTGTACCTTCACACCCATGTACCTGCACACCAATGTACCTTCACACCCTTGTATCTTCACAAACTTGCACCTTCACACACTTGCACCTTCACACCCTTGCACCTTCACACCCTTGTACCTTCACACCCTTGTACCTTTACACCCTTGTACCTTCACACCCATGTACCTTCACATCCATGTACCTTCACACCCATGTACCTTCACACACTTGTACCTTCACACCCTTGTATCTTCACACCCATGTACCTTCACACCCTTGTACCTTCACACCCATGTACCTGCACACCCATGTACCTTCACACACTTGTACCTTCACACCCTTGTACCTTCACACCCATGTACCTTCACACCCATGTACCTTCACACCCATGTACCTTCACACACTTGTACCTTCACACCCTTGTACCTTCACACCCATGTACCTTCACACCCATGTCCCTGCACACCCTTGTACCTTCACACCCTTGTACCTTCACACCCTTGTACCTTCACACCCATGTACCTTCACACACTTGTACCTTCACAACATTGTACCTTCACACCCATGTACCTGCACACCCATATACCTTCACACCCATGTACCTTCACACACTTGTACCTTCACAACCTTGTATCTTCACACCCATGTACCTGCACACCCATGTACCTTCACACCCTGGCACCTTCACACTCTTGCACCTTCACAACCTTGTACCTTCACACCCATGTATCTTCACACCCTTGTACCTTCACACCCTTGTATCTTCACACCCATGTACCTTCACACACTTGTACCTTCACACACTTGTACCTTTACACCCTTGTATCTTCACACCCATGTACCTTCACACCCTTGTACCTTCACACCCATGTACCTGCACACCCATGTACCTTCACACACTTGTACCTTCACACCCTTGTACCTTCACACCCTTGTATCTTCACACCCTTGTATCTTCACACACTTGTACCTTCACACCCTTTTACCTTCACAACCATGTACCTTCACACCCATGTACCTGCACACCCTTGTACCTTCACACCCTTGTACCTTCACACTCTTGTACCTTCTTACCCATGTACCTTCACACACTTGTACCTTCACACATTGTACCTTCACACCCATGTACCTGCACACCAATGTACCTTCACACCCATGTACCTTCACACACTTGTACCTTCACACCCTTGTACCGTCACACCCATGTACCTTCACACCCATGTACCTTCACACACTTGTACCTTCACACCCTTGTACCTTCACACCCATGTACCTTCACACCCATGTACCTTCACACCCTTGTACCTTCACACCCTTGTACCTTCACAACATTGTACCTTCACACCCTTGTACCTTCACACCCATGTACCTTCACACCCATGTACCTTCACACACTTGTACCTTCACACCCTTGTACCTTCACACCCATGTACCTTCACACCCATGTACCTGCACACCCTTGTACCTTCACACCCTTGTACCTTCACAACATTGTACCTTCACACCCATGTACCTGCACACCCATGTACCTTCACACCCATGTACCTTCACACACTTGTACCTTCACAACCTTGTATCTTCACACCCATGTACCTGCACACCAATGTACCTTCACACCCTGGCACCTTCACACTCTTGCACCTTCACAACGTTGTACCTTCACACCCATGTATCTTCACACCCTTGTACCTTCACACCCGTGTACCCTCACACATCTGCACCTTCATACCCCTGTACTTTCACTCTAGGCTCGGGAAAACAGAAACGAAGAGGCGGATGGCAGGAACCAGTCACTGTTACAAACATGTGTTAGTTCTCACTTAACGTCCATCAATAACATTAACTATGAATGGAAATACAGAACAATCAACACGGACACTGATCGAATGCGATGTTTCAAACAATCATTGACGTACAATACCAATACACACCTGGATGAGTCTGGACAGTTAATAGTGGGGCACTGAGGGACATCAATTAAACCCTTGACTCAGTCCAGCATCAGTAGAAATGTATAAAGGACGTTTTAATGACCATTTAGTTATAACATTTAGTTATGACCAGTAATAATTCAAAACATCCACTTACATGAGTAGAATTTACAATATTTTACAAATAGAAATTCGCTAGGATGTTAAAAGCTATGATTGATGCCATTAGATATTGATGATGCTACAGTTATCCTTTTACAATTTTATCTTGGACAAAAAAGGCACTCTCGGTATATTTTATGAGCGTTTCAACGTGTGCAGATAAGGTTAAGAAGTTAAATAACCAAGTCAAACAAAGCAAGCATTTAATGTTCTGTATACATTTTCAAAAACATAATTACAATCACAAAAGATCTTGCTTAAGGCATTTCGACATCCCATTGTGAGTTAAATGCCATATATTTCCATTTGAAACCTGTCACGATTCAATTAATGAGGCCTATACATAAGAAGTGTTAGCAATGCAAATACATTGTCAGTATATACTTTCTTTAAAGAAATGTGTGTCCTTACAAAATATAATTATACCACTCGTCATCGTTATTTTGCAGCAGTTTGAATGAACTAATTGGTTACTGTGGTTACACTTTAGTTAAAATATATTTGATAAATGAAGACAGGGGTAAGAAAATAAATTATAAACCTAGGTCGGATTCTGTCTGTTGTTTTGTAGGTATCTTCTTTTCTTGGAATAAACTCTAATGAGGTCTTACTTCCGAGAATAACCCGGTATGAGGTTTTACTTTTGAAAGTAAGACCTGAACCTAAGGTTTTTTTTAAAGTAAGACCTGGAAATGCACTTAGAATAATTTTTCAGACTTGCAACGAAATAGCCAACAAGCACCAATTATTATCGAAAATTATACAAAGTTAAAAATTTCCAAGTTGAAATAACCTGGCACCCTTCGCTCTCTAAACTGGCGCCTTAGACCGCTCGGCTATGCAGACCGAGATGATGAGTGGAGTTGAATTACTCAATTTATAGTCATACCTTCTTTGCCTCGATATAACGCAACCGAGGGCGACATACCCTTTATAAAAACACGATTTGGGAATAAAAAATTATAAAATGTAAATTTTTACATTTGACGTTTATAAATAGGAATAAAACATTCCTCCTTCGTCTTCTGCTTTTAAAATGGTCTAAGCGGAGGAATTAGGCCATTTGAGCGTCCGAAACTATAACTCGTAAATTTTGATAGTTGATGGTTTATAAGCTGGAGAAAACACTCCTCCTCGGTCTTCTGCTCTGAGAATAACCTCAAGGTCGGGATAGCCCCTCGGGCTAACGCCCTGGGGGCTTTATCCCTCCCTTCAGGTTATTCTCAGAGCAGAAGACCTCGGAGTCATGTTTTCTCCTTAACTTAACACCGGTATGTACCAACACAATCCCTACCATAATTAACATGTTGTAAAGGTGTGCAGAATCGTACATTAATTTACTTATATGTCATAAAACAATATTTTTTGGAGAAATTTAAAATTTCAGTTTTTAAAAAAAACACACAAAAATATGTAGTAGTATTATTTGACTGCTGACTAAACACGTGTACTTTTCAGTTTTAGATTATGACATCGAAAACTTGAGATATTTGCAAATGAAAATCATTCATAGGATAAACTCAGCAGAAGTGTTACTTTCTTTCGCCTGACAGTTAACATAGGTGCAATCCCATTTTAATCAGATCGAACGTAACACTTGCTCTTCGTTGCGTCTCTGATCTGAATACTGAACTGTTATGGTCGTCTTAGGTGACCTTTTACTCCAGCCAATCAGCGATGAGGCAAGGAAGCGTACGAAACACCACTTCCAATCCCATATTAAAGAATGTCAGTGTGATTGGATGAATTTATTGAAGTTGAAAAATGGCAGTGAATGTCTTCGGACATGACGTCTGCGGAGTAGTGCTGAGATCTACGAACGAGTTGCGAGTGTCATCTGATTTAAATGAGACTGACATTGGTGAAGTGTCAGTACATGGACAATGCAGTTGCACTGCTAGCAGCATTAATCTCAATAACATAGCACATGGTGGCTGACTATGGGCGATTATATTAAAGAAGAAAATATTTGTTTGAAATAGATTAACTTTATCAATATATGGTTTTGTAATGCAATTCTGAGCGGTAAAACATAAAATTAAATTAAATCCCTAATAATGATGATTGAATAGGTAATTCATAGGCATTTAAGATGCATTTTGAACATTTTCTATATTCATCATCCATATTGAACCGCATCCTTGTTGCCACAGGGAGAGAATTATTTTACAGTTTTAAATGAAATACAGTAGAGTGAGGATATATTTTTCTTGTAAATGCTGTAAATAAAAATCAGTATCATTATCATGTTTAAAGATTCACCCATTGTGTTCTTAGGGGTCAAACTTTAATGGCGTTATTTTATCGAAATGTTATCGTTATGTTACCGAAAATTATCATTTTGATGGCCGACTCAGTATAGTGACGATATTAAGGTCACAGTAGTGATTTCTGTACGAAATCCGGACAGTGCACGCGCGTCAATTACATGTAGTCAAACGTAATTATGGAAACTCATTTACAACAAACTAAAAAACATATTTGGGTTGATACTGTTTAAGGTCATATAACTACTATGCATGTAAATTAGATGTGTAGTTTCGGTTTCGGCAAAATATGTTATGTTGCTCGATTTTTATTGGAAACTAATAATGAATTTGGCGACTGGGGATGGATATGCAAGTCGTGTGAAATCATTTGAACTGAAATCAGCACATATGGAATTTTGGCACGTATTAAAACCAAAAAATATATTATGAAACACAAGCGATGTATAGTTACGGATCTTATAGAATCTACCCTTTGAAGATGCTTCTATATCTGAATGTCATTTTCATATAAAGAGATTTATAAGACAAAGAGACACATGTCATTTTGTGATGTCAGCCTATAGCCCAACTAAGTTTGATAATATTACTGTAGAATTACATAAATGGACATGGTCATTCTATTTCTTTATTTTTGTATCTCGAAGAGAATATTTGATGTATGAATACAGCAGTAATAAATATAATAAAAAAATCTCGAAAGAGATCTACAAGGTTATCCTTAAAATGTATATTTCATCTACATTGTAATCACTTTTCACTATAGTGATCGATAAATCCATACATAGTTGTTTTCCGTCTTTATTTACAAGTCACTGATGCATTGTAGCAATTGATTATTAGGAACGTTATTTGACAAAAATACAGTGACATGTTACCTAACTTTGAGTGTTTTCCTGTGATTCATCTTGCCCAGTACCATATCATTTTATATAAATGACAATAGAAATCTGTTGCTTAAATCATATATAAAGGTGTACTTCGTTTTACCCGGAGAAACTATAAGTATCCTTAAATTTTCCAAATTTCCAAAGTTCACATTGAGTGTTAAGTTTGGAATAACAAGAACATCAAAACGTTTCAAATGACAATTAATTGATAAGTTGAGATATCTGACGATTTTGTTCATGGCTTTCTAACTCTTGTGTGAAAGTGAAAGTGTATTTTCTGCTGAAGATATAATGCCAAACTATTTGTATTAGTTAATATTTTGTTATTATGTATTTGATATTGCAAATCTATAGGAATATTCTCTCCTGGCGCCATTTTATATCAAAACATTATACCATGTATCTACACTGACGGGCAAAAGAAACTATATCACTCAGTTGTATTAGTTGTATAATTTTCAAAGTCAAATATCTCGAGTTTTCGACGTTGTATTAAAAACCTGACTAGTTTGGGAAATTTGTCCAAAACATTATATCAGTCAAAGAATACCTCTAGACAGTTTTAAAAAATTATCATTAAAATTTAAGTTTTAAGTTTGAAATTTTTAAATTCCCCAAAATTAATTTTGATAAAACACAACTGTTCATCGACATATAACACATACTCTATGTGAAAATGATGCCTCGTCCTGCACACATTTACAACATTTTAAACATGGTAGGGGTTTATGTTGATGAAAATTCCATGTCTTTACCCCAGTTAAAAATAAAACAGACACCAATTAAGTCATTCAAACTACTGCCGAAATGCGTTATTGTATCGTGCCATAATTAAATGCATCTCACTTCTTTAAACTATTGAATTAATCGAAAACAAGTTAGTGTTATACTTTCTTTTGCCCTTCAGTTTATATCTATATTAACATCATGATGCAGTGAAAATAAATAATCGGTCCAGCAACGAATGAATATGAACGGTAAAATGTTACCCATGAAGGTAATGTAAATTCATTAATTGCTTATAAATATTTAAAACATGAACTTACCGCACGAACATAGTGTTTATCAATCGTTCAGAAACACAGTTTCACAGGGCTAAAAAGAAGACTTTTACGTGCGCTTCATGTCTCACAGAATCTTGCCAAATTTATCCTAATTGAATGTGGTGGTTGGGATGAATCTGAAGATACATAATTTTAATACCGCAGCAACTAGAATTCAACATTTTGAAAGACTGACAATCAAGTAATCAAACTTCCAAATTATGTATTAAAAAAATTGAATGACAAAATGAATGTGAACAGTTCATTTACATCTACATTTTGCCCCACCCGTATCCAATAGAGGTAAATCAAGTCACACATAACGTAGTAAGGCAGAAAATATGACGTAGGTAACGTATGTGGGGAGGGGGATGGAGAATATGTTTTAGCGATAATATACTTATGTAAAAAACGCTTAATATATACAGTTATTCAAGGTCAACAATATTTCAAATTTTAACCGCCAATTTTTAAGCTTTCAAAAACTTTCAAAACGATTGTCATTTTATTACAGAAAGCTATGGAAGTCCAAGCGCCAGTAAGACTGACAGTTCTGTATATACTGCCTGAATATATACACAGAGGTAAAACCTGATTAGGGATCTGATTTTATTCATAATTTAAAATGTAGATGTCAGCGTTCATGAATATATCGATAGAAATAAGAGCTTTCAAATTATGATAACATTGTCAAACGTGTATGTTTTTTCTGTAATGTTGTGGTGATAGTTTGCTATAAGAATTACACTGTCGGCCAAAATAAACGCCTACCAGACATCTTATCAGATTTCTTAAAAACTATAATGAAAAGTCCAGCAATATTTGAGCATAATGACATTGTACCATTTCTGCATAATCTATTTTAATTTCAGAAGTTGTCATGTCACAAAAGAATGGTGATTGTTGAAATGAGACAACAGACAGTGTTCAGTTTTAGGTCAGTGTTTGATCAGAAAACACATGAAACAGATATCCATACCACAAAGAGCAACAATACAGGCACGCATTCGCATTGAAGTGGTGATGACGCTACAGATGTACGTGGTTACGGTACGCAAGTTAATCAACTGGAAAAGCGTGGTTTTCATGAATGTTATTGACTCGAATCACAGTTTCTCCACGATTTCAATGGACGTTCATATTAATTATTGTTTCAGCATAACGTGGTGACCACCATTGATTATATATATTAGAAATTATTTCATCTTCCATTTTAAGGAAAATCAAGCAGGCGTTTCTTTTGGCCGACAGTTTACTTCTATAGCAACAATATATTGTTTCTTGTATACTTTAAAAAATCCAACAAAAGTGTTAATCCGTCATATATCACGTGAACAGTACACATACATGACAGAACATAAGAACTACACCTTATTATTATATCCATGTATGATGTTTTTATCAATACGAATCCATTTCGTGATTCGAGCCCAAAAACTGGCTCACACTATGGTGGTTAAGTGGTTAAGTGCTGCCAATAGGTGTAAAACTCAGAGGGTGTAGGGGACGGACACCGAAATAGACTTGTCCTGAAAACATACAAAATTAATACTTTTTCCAATAAGTGTGACCCGAGATATGAACATGTTTAGCATGTGATCACTTACTTTTGTCCGATATTTTTGGTCTTTATTTTGTGTGCTCGTAACATATGCTTAACATCTACTTTATTTCAATAGATACATAATATTTCTTTGCTCCTGAAAACATATCAGTTAAAAAGTAACAAAAAGTGTTCATACCACATTTCCATACCATATCTCGCTTGGTAAACTATCCGTTAAAGTTATACATTACATATATTCTGAAACAATATCATTACAATCAAATGCACTTGAATATGAACATAACATATATCAGTCATTACGATGATTTTAGAAGTCACGATTTGAAGTTTTGTTATGAAATGTGTTTCAAAGATGCGCTACCGGGAGGGCAGGCAGTGCTTATAATGTTTAGAACTCATATTTCCATCACTACGATTCAAAACTTAATTTCAATCACAATATTGTGACAGAATGTATATTTACTACAGATACTCATTTGATAATATTTCTTGGTATTTCCATCATCGAATAAGAGATTGTATTACTCAACCGTGGTGAGATAACTCATTAGATAACAATGAGTTGGTTACACACATGTGTGATACCACCGCGTGCTGCCGCAACGTCACAATCGACGCGTGACGTCATAGGCATTTCTGGTTGACGTCATAATGTTAGCCGCGCGACTGCAATACCGGGTGACCTATTTGGAAGTGAGCTTCACTAAAAACGATTTTCTTGCAATTCAGCGCTTTTTATATCATTGAGTAATAAATAAAATACCAAAATTGGTCCCGTTTGATAACATGTTTATTAAACTCGTGAATGGCATCGGTATTTAACTCGCTTTCGCTCGTTAAAATACCAAACCCTTCACTCGTTTAATAAACATGCTATCAAACGGGACATCCTTTAGTATTCTATATATCTATCACAATACAGCATGGCACACGAACCAAGCCGCCAATACACATCATAAAAGTATCAAGTCTGCTTAAATGACAATAGGGGATTTTAACTACAATAATTATCTGTCACCATGTAGTACCGCGTCATCAATATGTCCTCCTTTCACCAATTGTTAATTAAACATTCAAGCAGAATGTGTATGAATGAAGTGCATTTTACCATTGAAGACGATGAAAAGACGCTTAAGATAGAACACGTAATAAACGAAATGTCAATTCTGTCATTTTTCGATTTTTATATCACAGCATGAAATCAGTCGCATGGTTAACAAAGAACACAAGGCATTATTGGTCCAGTAATGTATGTATTATGTAAAGAACATAATCAAGAAGCTTAAGTACTGTTCTGACGTGATCGTGATCGTGATCAATAAAGGCATTTCGTCTGGTTTTGTTCTAGTCTTGCTGAATCACTGGGTATTAAATATATTAGACGAGGCGTTGTCAGTTGCTATGGTGATAATATTCAATGTAACATTGTTGACGATGTAATCCATGTTGTATATTTTTGTAAAAATTATGAGGAAAACTATCGATGGATAGTACTTCTTTACATAGTCTATGTACATCGTCTTACATAAATATCATTAATAATGTTGTAACAGTCTTAGAGTAATGAAATTCTTCATTAACACCGTGTAACACTTTGTACGATGGGTCTTAATGCCTTTAAAGAAAATAAACCCTTCTTCTCTCAAGTCGACAACATCTTAACTAGCGTCCAAATCTAGCATCATAAATCCCTCCGAGCAGGGATACTAACTTGGAACGTCCCTCTTCAAATATCTATCTATATGTACATGTATATGTTCAGGCTCATGATGTAATATTTAAAATTATAGATTAAGTAACAAGTTGACAAGCCAGTGAATGGCTTCTCCTTGAAAGAAAAACTGATTTTTGTGTTTCTCATCTAATGAACCCAAGTATTTCTTTCAAAAACCAAAACATCAAATTGACATAAAAGCAATATTTTGTTTGCAATATGTTTGAATTTCGAACAATAGCGAATACGTACAACCGAGGACATGCACAGGCCTGCGAATTGTGACAAATCTACAAATAATACAATGGAACTGCTGGCGAGAGCAACATCCATCACCCACGAGGTATTTCCTATACGATATATGACCATGTGTCTGCCGCTCAGATAATTGCTGTTACAAACGGAAGAGCCATCATCCTGATAGAATCCCTCGTGTTTGTTTATGGGCTTTGCACAAACATGACCAGAACAACAGATCGATACTCTTCGTTGACACATTTGTTAATGTCAGTGATTTTACCTTATTGACATCGACAAGTCATTTAGGCCAAGTTAATGCCGACAATAAATGACTTATATCCACGTGATCCCTCATCAGAATCAGATAGCAGCGATCTGGCCAGGTGAACAAGCTGGGTTACTGAAATGACATTATCTACATGTTGTAGGCTGTCTGGTTATATTTTCCTCTGATATAACAATTCAAAACATGACAATCAAACAACAATGGCCATTTCAGTAAAAGCAGGAGTGTTGTATGTGATGAGTATTGATGAAGGGTTTTAGCTAAGGTACATCCTCTGAGACGGAGTGACTATGATCATTTCTATATAATTTCATTAATCACAGTATGCAATGTTGGATTTCTACACATATTACTGCCCTTAGTAGTTTTAATGTCGGTCTTAAGATTTAATCTTAACCTGATTGCACCTACATATGTAGTAAATGTGTTCTGTGAGAATTTGTACCAGTAAATCAGTGAATAGAAATGAAGTGGGCGTCCTTTTTTACTTGCTTGAGTAATTACAACTATGACTGTTTATACAATCAACTGGAAATTAAGTAAGGGTCAGATTTTCTCTTTTGAAAATATTAGAAATATATTTATACACATTATAATCAATATAATACTTAAATATTGAATATCGCGATGGTCCTAAACGTGTATTTGTATAGTAGTGGTGTACAGAAAATCTCAACCCGGGTCCTCTGATATCAAATGTATCAACACGGGCTAATACAGGTTACAAAACTACCGAGGCTTACCTAAGATGTTTACTTTCATCAACGAGTGTGAAATTCTGTTGATCATCCAAAATCATTCTCAATTACTTTCAATGGAATATATGTGTCTCTGAACGTACTATAGTACTGCCATTAGATCACCAGTGTAGTGATGTCATTATGACAGAATTGTGACGTCATCATGTGTATGACGTAATGGCATTGTGATGTCATCAAGTTTTGGGCGTCATATAATCATGCTCATTGTGAGTCATTACTTGGTGTAAAATCATTGTTATGTCATGTGGTTGACTGCGACTGGGCATTGTGCAATATATAATGTCAAAACACACAAGCATATCTCTGGGACACGGTTTTGTATGATAAATTTACTCTCCCTAAGGTGTAAACATATGTTTTAAAGACGAATACTGTATGGTCGATAATAACATGTCTCCTGGTTCATTCGATTAACAGGTATCATATGGTAAATATGCGAATTCTGTAATTTCACCGATATTCATAAGTCCAATACTATCTTAAACGTATATGCCAAAAATCGAATGTTATCGCTGTAGTAATGATATAGGGTAACAAGTTCATATGAATCAAAATCATGTCTTGAGGTAGCAAAGTAGCTAACACGATTAGGAGTGATCAATTCTTGGGATATTACAAAAAACATAATTCATTGTTTGAGTTAATCCTACTATGTTGTCGTTAAGGTTATATTCATATTTAGATTAAAAAGTAAAATGGATATATCTTGTTATCAGAAATCAGTGGGAAATGATAAATCCCCTGAAAAACAAAAGTATTAACCTTATTTTATACATGAATTATATATGTATATTATGTTTAAGATACTATTTCAGTATTATAGGTGACATTTGGTATATATTCATGATAAAATCAGAAATGCTTATATAGCGTGTCGAAAGTGCTGATGGAATTGTCACTAAACTTGTAAAACCTTATCTTTTTTAGTGTCAGGACATTTATATTTTTTGAACGCAATTATGTTAAAGTTCATAGCAATAATGTTGTCGATATGAAATGTGGTGACACTTATATGATATGATATTGGTGTCAAACGTAATGCACAAATAGATTGCAATATCTTTTCGATAACCTGAAAGGGTTTTTACAATTTTGTGTTTCAAATGGATTGACATTGCATTAGGTCAAGTTAACACTCGTCATTCATTATAATAATGATGGCAAAACACTATACACACAATATTAAATATTGTCAGCCTTTCAAATCCATGTTCAAGGAACATAGACAAGCTGTGAGAGATTCTCTGAAAATCAGTGAAGACACTGGGAAATCACAAAGCATACCCTGATCTACATTAATTCGCAAAGATTAATTGAAATTAACATTGAAAATGTCATGTCATATTGTCAATATCATCACACATGACTATAACGAGTGATTTGTCAAAAAATGTAATTGTCTCAATGATAACTTCTATAATCTGCAGATACATGGTGTTTCAGAGTATATGATCACTCCTTCGTCAGGTTAAGCTACACTTGTTTTGGAAACCTCTGCTTAGACCTTTAAGGAAGCTACACACACTAAGTAAAATCCATTAAAATTCATGAAAATTGGTCATTAGATAGATTGAATGCTGACTCTTACAAAGAAAATGAAAAAAGGGTACCTGACCATTGACATAATTCTACTAGGTGGCGCCGGAAGCTGATTGCAGTCACCCAAAATTTATAGAACCATATACTTTGATATACAAATCAATAAAATGAAAGACAAAAGGAGGTCAGCATACAATTTAAATGATATTTAAAAAGGGGGAGATAACTCCAAAGTTTGACTGAGTACTATTTAAATAACATGTTTCACTTTAAATAGATTATAAAGAAAAAACATTTTTCTATCACAAAACAAAGTGTATTTTGATTAGTTCGATAAAATGCTTTAATGATCTTATTTCTATAGGTATATTTAAAATTCACATGTACATACAATAAGGCCACTGTTACTGAAAACATAAGTTACAAGTGTGTAGAAACAAGGTGTGTTGAACCTCTTTAAGTGATCTTATAGTTTTGCTTACAAGCATTGCATGCCGATGCCAAACATTGAAGAATGTGCTTAGATTACTTACCTTATTATATGTAACATTTACACAATTAAATCTATAATGATAAATCATTAATATGATATTTTGTTACAAAGTAATAAACCACCTGTATCCTTTAAAGCATTTCTTTTTTTCTGAAGAGTGCTAAATAAAGGATAAATGATTTCTGGTATTATTTTGGACAATTGTTTCAAAATAATCATAAACATTAATCTTTGTCAGAAAGAATCATTTTCACGGTTGTCAGAATGAATCCTTTTCACTGTTGCCGTTGCCCTGTTAACACATCTCTGCATAGGACATAGAACATATTGCAGAGGACGGTTTCGATAGCCCATGTTTCACAGGCACTAATTATATGTTACCCATATTAAAGGGTAACACTAAAGCAATCCATCAGTGAACGATGTAGGCATCAACATTACTTGTGTGAGGTAAGTGATTGTGAACTGTGATTGATATTTTCTATTATATTCCATTATTAATGTGAATCTATGTTATGATCTCACTCGGTCAGTTAAACTACCCTTGCCCTTACCGTGATAGTATCAGACTTCAAAGTCAGGGTTGTCGTACATAATATCTTCTATGTTCTAATTTTTGTCTTGGACATTAACACTTACCACAGACAGTATCAACTTCATCAGGATCTGGTTCAGCTGTGTCATTGACTGACTGACCTATGTTTACCAGGCCTTCCAAACTAAGAGCATTTCAAATGGTCACATTGTTGATAATGTCTCAAGTGGGACTAATATGAGTTTTGCTGATGCATTTGTATCAATACATTTATATCAGTAAATATCAACAAATATTCAGTAATATCTACGTCACTGTATACATTGTTCTCTTCTTTGACGTCACGTTACATACGTATTGTTACGAATTACAATCGGTTTGTAATCTAGTGAACCAATACGACTGGATATGGATTACTACATGTAAATGTTAAAGGCTAGATGTACGGAAGCGTATTAGTGTCACGGTGAAAAAAAATCTGTCAAACTATCTCCTACGTAGGACTTAGTATCTCCTACGTAGGACTTAGTATCTCCTACGTAGGACATAGTATCTCCTACGTAGGAGATAGTATCTCCTACGTAGGACTTAGTATCTCCTACGTAGGACTTAGTATCTCCTACGTAGGACATAGTATCTCCTACGTAGGACTTAGTATCTCCTACGTAGGACATAGTAAGCCTATCTCCTACGTAGGACTTAGTATCTCCTACGTAGGAGTTAGTATCTCCTACGTAGGACATAGTAGGGTTATCTCCTACGTAGGACTTAGTATCTCCTACGTAGGAGATAGTATGTCCTACGTAGGAGATAGCATGATAAAGCACTGATCACTTCGTTTCATACTTATCCACGAGTTGTGGAGACACCTAAGCATCTTGCGTTTGTCTTTTTCATAATAAACATAATTATGTTAGTCTGATTAAATCATGTAATTTCGAAGTTCCGTCTTGATTTTCAAAATAAAGTATTGTTCACTTGAAATGTTATGGAGGGAATATTGTCTTTTGGTTACTGCTCCCTTAGTGTCCATTTCGTTAGTGATAGTTTGCGAATATACTGTTACAGTTAGTTTCAAATAATTATAATTATTTGCACATTATGTTTTTCTCAGATTTGCCATTTATTATTAAATATTATACAATATTGTGTTACGTTAGAGGGTAAAACATCCTATTACACGACCCGACAAGCCGCATGTATAGAAAACGGTTATCCCTATTGGTAGAAAATGGGGCGACGTATAAAGGGAGCATTTTATGGAACTCTGTGAGAGATAGATTTGTAGGTGTCATGCGATTTGGAGAGTTCAGACAGATTGTTGACCATTCCGAAGTTCGTATTTAGAAGTCTTACTTCATTTCACTTCTTTAAAAATTTGATTCGAATTATATGTAACTAAATGAAAGTCAAATAAGAACAACCTCATTTATTCAAAATTAATTGCCCTATTTCACTTCAAACCTACAAAATACCATTTAAATAAGTTATATGTAATTAGATGTATATACCTCATATCAGCAGTAGTTATACTGTCGTTCTAATGACGACATGCTATAAATGACAATAAGAACACGTAACAACTGAGGTAGATTTTAAAATTCGTCACTTCAGATGGTTAATTTACCCATATGGTAAATATACTTGTCAAAATAGGTTAGGTATATTGGAAGTTTATTATTGATATTTAATCAGTGTGTAAATGTGCAAATAAATCAATATAAAAAATTCATAATTTACATTTATCGCTAACTATTCTTCTCCAGTACATTCATAACATTTAAGAGTACATTCATTAACGTTAATTGATTATGGAAGCTGAGATCCTTTATTGTTGAGTAATGTTTTGAGTGACGTCGTGTAACAAATGTCCAACACTAGGTTCAAAGTGTAATTAGGTCGCTAGTAATGACCGTGGATTTTCATTTCACGGAAATATTGACTGTACTTGAATTATTGAAGGAGTTTAAAACTGATATTCCAAAACATATATAGGGAAACCGCAATCATATCGCAATCATATCGCAATCAATGTAGAGATCTACCGTGAACTTTTGAATTAATATCAGTTTATTAAATATAATCGTTCAGTGCAAAACTATACTGGATTGCATAACACATGATGACTCGATCAACTCTACTTCCATAGATACCACTATATAAGATACTTAAAGGCGCTCTAGCACGTTTTTCTTAATGAAAACATTGATCTCACGAAAAGGTAAATAAGTCTTACCAATGGCTAAATAATACTCCCGAATCAATAAAAAGAGTTCTACAACGAATGTACATTTTTCGGTTAAGCCATGCGAGTCTATTTCCCTTCGAGTGGCCATCGGCTGTAGCGATACCTAAACACTCAAAGTTGAGATTTGAATATGGGACCATGATAGAATAGTCAATTATCTTGTTGTCTGAACTCTCAAATGACCTTCAAATCTACCTCTCACACTGAAGAGTTCCACATCACTGTCGCTTTATACGTCGCACCATTTTATTTCAATAGGGATAACCTTTTTCTATGGATGCAGGCTTATCGGATCGTGTAACGCGATGTCTTACCCTCTAACATAACAATATATTGTTTAAACTCAAGTGTATGGCAAATATGAGAAAACAAAATAGAGCTGCAGCGTCTTTAAAGCTTTTTAACGGCCATATATACTATCATATACTTATACATCATATGATATACACAATATTGTTTATCGGCATTCTAGAAAGTTGAGTGATGAAGAATGAAGGACAATTTGATGGATACACAACTTCTTTATTCTATGTCTAAACGTCGCCTACATAGAATACATAAGTTGGGTATCCATAAAATTGTTCTTCATTCTTCATATACACGAGAGTTTACATACACTATACGCGTATACATGTGTTTAATACAATTGTGAAAAACGCTAGATGTGATAAAGTGGTCCAGGCATTATAGAAGTTATCTCCTACGTAGGAGATACTATGACCTACGTAGGAGATACTATGTCCTACGTAGGAGATACTAAGTCCTACGTAGGAGATACTATGTCCTACGTAGGAGATACTAAGTCCTACGTAGGAGATACTAAGTCCTACGTAGGAGATACTAAGTCCTACGTAGGAGATACTATCTCCTACGCAGAAGATACTATGTCCTACGTAGGAGATACTAAGTCCTACGTAGGAGATACTAAGTCCTACGTAGGAGATATTATCTCCTACGTAGGAGATACTATGTCCTACGTAGGAGATACTAAGTCTTACGTAGGAGATACTAAGTCCTACGTAGGAGATAATATGTCCTACGTAGGAGATACTAAGTCCTACGTAGGAGATAGTATCTCCTACGTAGGAGATAGTATAACAATTATTTTTTTCATCGTGACACTAATACGCTTCCGTATAGATGTAATGACATATGGTCTGTCAATTCTGGAATGTCAATTAAACAATTGCTTGATTTTAAATTCCTGATATCGGTCTATTAATTATTTATACACGGCTTTTTTTAAAACCGCTAAATTTGGCCCGGGCGACCAGAATGAAAATCTGCGGGGGTGTTGTCCCTGAAGCGATGATTCCTGTTACGTCACTGGAGTAATCTCATCATCTGCAAAAGTCATAATTCAACGTAACATTTTGATTGTAAATTTCACCAACAAATCTTCAATAAAACAACTAAAATTGTCCATATATCTAACGTTTAGATATTCAACTAGGTAATTCTGCAGATGACAATTACATAATTATTGCATAAACATTGTTTTTCTGTGGTTAATCAGCCACGCATCAATGATGCTTTTCAAAACGGATCGCGGCGGTGATTTCAGTATTGTTAAAATGGGTAGATTAAAATCGTCTTAATAATCAATTTCAAGTGTATATTGTCTCGATTTTATGTTCACTTGATTCCGATATACAATCTACGTAGAGGTAATAATCTGTTATTCTTGAGAGATATGCATTACATTGGTTCTTTAACAAAAAGAACATTAACATCTAAACCTTTAAATTTACACTGTGAGTTTGTATCTAAAAAGTCAAACCTACATTAAACCAACCATAAATAACCTATTGGGAGTTTGTCTCATCGACGTCAATGATTTCGAAACTGACTTAGTTTATAGTTACAACAATTAATCACACCATCGCGACAATCATAAATATCAATACATGTACTTACCAAATCAAACAATTCCTGCTTCACCTGACCAGCTCATTGTTATCTGATGTTAATGTTTTGAAGTGAGATCAGGGGAGATAAGTCATGTATTGTCAGCATTAGCGTGTTTATATTGACCGATTTAGGGTCAATAAAGCAATGTCCCATACAGTGACAAATGGATCAAGGAATCATTATCAGTCTGTTGTTCTGGTGATGTTTGTACGAAGCCTTTTAACCAATACAATCATGGTTTCTCACATTGTGATATCTTTGCCATTTGTAACAACAATTCGGGGAGAATGAAGGCCAAGGACACACAGTGCCTATTTCAAGTCAAGTCAAGTTTATTCTAATAAGTCATACATTATATAGAGTGAACAAATATACATGAATATAACAAAACACATATTTAAGGATAGATGTAATGAAATATGGTCACATTCGGATTCATCAAAATGAGAAATGAGAAATTTGAGAATTGCTCGATTTTAAATATCTGAAATCGGTCCATAAATTACTTATATACGGCTTTTTAAAAAACTGTCTAATTTAGCCGTGGCTACTAGAATGAAAACCTGCGGGGCCGTGGTCCCTGAATCGATGACTCCTGTGACGTCACTAATCACAATATCGACGATAGTCATAATTCAACGTAATTTCCAAACATTTTGATTGTTAATTTCACAAACAAATCTTCAATAAAACAACTTCAATTTTCCATATATCGAATGTTTAGATATCCAACTAGGTAATTCCGCAGATGACAATTACATAATTATTGCATAAACATGTGTTTTTGCCGATTTAACACACCTCATTAATTCATCTAATCATCATTAATTATTTTTGAGGCGCCACGGGCCTCGTCTGTGTTTAATCACAGTCACGCCTCAATGATTTCAAGTGTTCGCCGTGCTAATGGTGGCATTGTTAAAATGGGTATATTAAAATCGTCTTAAGGATCAATTGCAAGTTTATATTGTCTCGATTGATTCGGATATATAATGTCCGTAGAGGTAATTATCTGTCATTTGGTGAAACATGCATTACACGTGAACTTTAATGGAGCATAGGAAAGCCATGTTTGGTATCCAAAGCAATTTTAACAAGTATTGGTTTGTATGTGATGGTCATAAGTGAAATATATTTTCCAATGGATAAATGTTTACAGTAATAAGCAGGAAGATATTTATCTCTTAATTCATTTAATAAACTACACTCTACCATAAAATTAAAAAATTTCGGAAAATATGATCACCGTTATTTATCGAACATTCTAGTTAATCAAATTATTTGATTTAAAAACTAAATACGCGAAAGGTTTTAATAAAACCAAATGGATGAAGATATCATGGAAATACAGTTAAAAAAAACTATGTAAAGCTAGATAATCAGTTCACCCAGGTGCTTGTTTCCACACATTGTATTCGCTCCCACTCGTACCTGGTTATATTCTCATTTCCTCTACTAATATGTATTATCAATGACATGGGCGTTCCCTAATGTCACTTGAATGGTATCAAGGGAGTAGTTGTATACATTATTAAACGCAAATGACCACTCTCGAGATTGAAATACTTTTCATTTGTTTCTGTTTTCAATGAAACTCCATGACAGTGAATAGTTGTCCTTATTAGAATATGACATTATCTTTACATCCAAAAATGTCACATACATTATACAAAGACAGTTTCTCGTCAGTTTGCCATTGTATTTTACTTCATGACAAACACATGAAGGAAAAACCAAATTCAGAATTTACCAAAATAATGTAAGATTTTCTGACAATAAGATTTGCATATCATAAATAATATGTGTTTTCTTTATTTCCCCAGCCAGAATTCGCCCCGAAACGAAGAGGGGAGTTCGGGTGAGTTACATCCCGTGATTTATTTATTTATGCAGGTAGCTGTCAGACGACGAATTTTTTTACTTATTATTTTCAGCAATACCAGCCCCTGTGTGTCACAATAAAACACAATAATAATTTATCTACTACAGTTTGGTGACACTAAATAATGAATGTACCAACTGTAGAAGATTACAATGTGTATGCTTGGCGGATACGAATAAAGAAAGAACGAGAACAAACTATCCAAAGCAGTATATTGTGAGTGCGACAGTTGCAATGATTACCACAAACTAGATAACAGAGAGCACAGATATAAACACCGTGTATTGTGTACTATAGATAATTCATACTGTTTCAACTGTTTTTGTTTCCTCAAATAGTGCTACAGGAACATATACTAGTCTACAAATACAATTTACAATTTAAGGACATGTGCCTGTTAAAAGACAATTGATAATACTTAATATTTCATTGTAGAATACATGAATATGTGGATACAAATACAGCCACACGCTAAACAATTGCTGAGATAGATATTTATTTGTATGTTAGCGTCAATAGTGATAATCCGGCAACAGCCTTATTGCCGAAAAATGGCAGGCATTAGCGCTAATGCCTGAAACATGAGGCCTTGTTTTTCCTAATTGCCAGCGGCATTAGTGCTTATTCCAACTCATGTTCTTATTCAGATAATGTATTAATTACAGCTTGTTTACCAAATAAAAATTCATGAAATAACTATATATATATATATATATATATATATATATATATATATATATATATATATATATATATATATATATATATATATATATATATATATACTATATATATGTGGCCATCCTGCAATAGCGTCAACGCTATACCATAGGCATTGCCACTAAAACCACTGGTAATAACGTCTTATGCTGGGTTTAAAATAGCATTCAAATAATTGCCTAAGTACTACCTTATTGCCTGGGCATGAACGCTATTGCCGGATTTCACTATTGCCGCTAACATATATATGGCAGGGGAAGCTTAGTGATCTCCATGATACCCAGTGTCTTCACTGTCTTTCAGAGACTCATTCACAGCTCCTTCTCTTTGATGGTTTATGTTCCTTGAACATGATTTTGAACTTCTAAGAAATAGGCTCTCTCTATATAGTATATAGCGTTTTGCCATCCTTAGTCTAATAAATGTTGAGAGTCAACTTGACCTAATGCAATATCAATCAATTTGAAATACAAAATGGTCAAACCTTTAAATGTTATTTAAAAATAGTTGTAAATTACATTTGACATCAATATTATGATATATAAGTATCACCACATTTCAAAAACAACATTGCTGTGAACTTTAACAGAACTGCCTTCAAAAAGTGTAAATGTACTGATACCCATATCAGTGACAATTCTATCCGCACTTTTGACACGCTATATAAACTAGATATTAAATATTGCTGTATGATAACGCTAATGATCTATATAATGGAGATTCAATAAGCCTTTCCGATTTGTCATGAATGTAACCAAATGTCACCATTGGCATAATATCTTAAACAAACTATACATCACACGATAGTTGTGTCTCTGATTTCACTGACCAGCAAGTTATAATTCATAAATAAAATAATGTTAATGCTGGCTTTCATTCAGGGGATTTAGTGTTTGCAAAAGGCCCACTCATTTCTGATAACAAGAGACGCTTATATGATGATTCCATGCATTTTAGTTATTTTAGTGAAATATGAATATAGCATTAACAACAATAGTGTAGGATTTAGTCTAACAATGGATTGTGTAACTGTAATATCCAAGATTGCAGTAATCCCATTTTTCTTCAACAGTTTAGACATGTTCGATTATATTACATATACAATGTTCATTTGAAAATTGATTAAGCATCACCCTGGTTTGTAAACTAAAATGTGGTACTCTCGGAAAATCAAAGAAACTTTACACGCAAATGTTATACGCGCGATGCAAGTATCTACTAAACGACAATATTAGCAGTCAATCATCACCCGAACCTTCCACTCAGTTATCAAATATGAATAATTGTATTCAGGTATTCATGACAGTGAAGCATGTACATGTATAATCACATATTGGATAGAACCATATAAACACACTGAAAGCACCAATCATGGGGATACCGGGTCATTATCCTTGGACTAAAATAGATCCATATGCCTTCCTTCCACAGATAAACCGAAATATCCTTCATAATCAATTGAATGAGTACATTTTAAATAAGCAAACTTTAAACAAATGGTTGAATTTTCTTATTGAAGAAATTTAACAATGACAGAACTCTCAACAACTTAATGATTGAATTCATAATATACTTCACTATATGTTAAAATAAATCGGGGAATTTGAATATTCACTTTTATTTTCAAATGATAGATTATATATATAATAATATTTTATTAATGAATAAATAATGTATGTACATGTACATTGTTCATACAGTATATACCTATGAGACAAAACTTATCGACGTACAATTATTTTATTTGAGACTTTTAAATTGAACACCTAAATGTGTGATTAGTAATTAAAACTTTTATCCCCAAAATGGCGCCAATGCAGTCTTCATTTTGCTACATTTACACATGACATACATATCCTTATTATAATATGTTTAGCTTTAACAAGATGCCTCAAACCAAGCCTTTTTAAAGGCTTTTCTAGTTGTAGTTCTTCCACTGGTTTCCATTTAAACTGTTGTTTCTTAATTCCTGTCCTTCTTGCATAAACAATGTAAATAATATATATGTAAATACTTGAGGGTGTACCGAATCCTTTCTCATGAACAAAATATGTGTTCATGAAACTCCATTTCTATTTTAAATTGCGCGGTAATTCTTTAGAGAAATTCTACTACTTGAAAACATTGTTTCCATCTCTTTGCTTGTACAAATCACAAATACAATTTCTATATTCATTTTACTATTATGCTGCGGAGATATATCCACCCAAACCCAAGGCCAATATTTAGAGATCTGAAGATTGTTCATATCAATATTCATAGTCTAAGAGAACAAACTTGATTTTATTGAAAGTGAACTTAGTGATTATGATGTTATTTGTATCTCAGAGAGTTGGTTGAATGACTCTGTAGAAAATTCAGACTTAGAAATTCCAGGTTTTCAATTACCTTTTAGAAAAGATAGGGGTGGTGGAGTAGAAGTCTACGTAAAGAAACATATATATGCAACATGTTTGGATCATCTAACGTCCCCCAACTTGAGGCTTTATGGATCCCGTTAAAATCTAAACAAATTTTGTTGGGTACTTTTTATAGATCAGACAAAAGCGAGAAATACTGGGATCTAGTATGTCAATCATTTGGAAATGGTATCGACCTGAATATGGACACTGTTGTTGTTGGCGATTTCAATATTGATATATTCAACAAAATCAATGAAAAAGTAAAAAACGTTGAATATATATTTGATATAAAGCAACTTATCACAGAACGTACTAGGATAACTCAAACATCACGTACACTTATTGACTTAATCTTTGTAACCAATTCTGATTCTGTATTAAATTCAGGTATACTTGATCCTGTTTGCAGTGACCATTGTCCCGTTTTTGTTACTATTCATGATGCAATACCTATCCAAAAGTGTTTTGAACGAAAAATATATTACTACGATTTAGCTGACATTGACGGGTTGACCTCAAGTTTTCAAAACACAGATTGATTAAATGGCCTTTCCAACGATGTCAATATTGCAACTGAATCATTAATGGAACAAATTATTCACTTGTGCAACACCTTTATTCCTAATAAGGGTGGTAATTATAAGATCACGTGGTTCGCCTTTGATGAATAATTTGACTCGAAAACTGATTCGGCAAAGAAATCGCCAGCATAGAATAGCCAAACGTAGAAATCAGGACAATGATTTGATAAAATTCAGAAAACTTAGAAATAAAGTAACTTCAGCAATTATAAGAAAAGTTAAATCAGACTATTACTCTAAACTTGATGATTAATTGAATAACAGTAAAAACTCTAAAATGTGGTGGAAATTAGTTAACAACTACCTAAAAAAAAGAGAAGAAATGATAAAGACAATTTTCCACCTCTACATCTCTATGATAAAATGTATGATGACCCTAACGAATAGGCAAACAAACATAACGATTACTTTATTGACCAAGCCAAAATTGACTTCCCAGATAAAGCGCTACCAGGTGGTGATTATAGAAACCACAATTCATTAAGTGAATTTGTTCTTACACGAAATGAAGTTAAAGATATCCTCTTATCAGTTGACATAAATAAGGCAAGTGGCCCTGATAAACTCAATAAGTTCATCAAGTTAACTGCAGAATCGCTTTCCTTGCCCCTTACATATTTATTTAATAAGTCATTGTTTGAGTGTATATTTCCTTCCATATTGAAAAAAGCGTCTGTATTTCCTCTGCACAAGAAGGGCAGTGTAAATCAATGTCAAAAGTATAGACCCGTAGCACTTACGAGCTGTATAGGGAAGGTATTTTAAAAATGCGTTTTCAAATATTTTTAAAACTTTTTTCGACACAACAATGTCCCTTACGACACACGCTTTAGACAATGGACAAGACGTAAAAGCCGTTTGTTGTGACATTAGTAAAGCGTTTGACAAAGTATGGCATACGGGTATAATATATAAATTAGAAGCCTGTGGAATACGTGATAACTTGCTTGAATGGTTTCGTAGTTATCTTACAGACAGAGTACAAACAGTATAGTTATAGACGGTCAATCGTTAGACTTAAAATGCATATCAGGGGTCCCTCACGGATCAGTCTTAGGACCACTTCTATTCTTAGTATACATAAATGACATCGTTGGTAGCATCAAGAGTAATATTCGACTATTTGCTGATGACACATCAGTGTATATCGTTGTAGAAGATCCTGACAATGCAACACGAATTTTGAATAATGATTGAAATCGTATTTCTCAATGGGCCGACATGTGGCAGGTACATTTTAATCCTACAAAAACTGAAACAATATTATGCTCACGCAAAATTAACCCCTCTGTATCTTCACCCATAGAAATGAAAGGATCACAAGTAACAGAAGTAGATTCCCATAACCATTTAGGTGTACATCTCCAAAAAGACTGCCATTGGAAAAAAACAAATTGAAGAAATAGTAAAGATTGTAAGTCCTATGGTAAATTGTCTAAGAAGCCTCAAGTATAGATTAACAAGAAGTACCTTAGAATGCATGAATACCTATTATATACTTCCACATTTCGATTAATGTTGTTACATATGGGACAAATGTACTAAGGAACAATCTATGATACTTGAAAATTTACAATAAGACGCTCTAAGAACGATTTGTGGAGCTGTGAGAGGAACTAGCCATGAAACATTATATAACGACACTAACTTCATACCATTAGCAAAACGTAGAGAAATAAAGAAACTAACTTTATTCTACAAAATGAATAATAACCTACTCCAAATTACCTAGTTGATCTAATACCACAACATGTTTCAGATCTAAATTCTTACAATCTGAGAAATGCAGATAGTATTCGCACATATCGTATGCCAGTTCTTTTTAACCAGATACGATACGTTTATGGAATACTTTACCAATCGAAACTATCAACTCGCAATCAGTAAATTCCTTCAAAACCCGTTAACAGACCACGCAGGAAATTATTTTCTTTGATACAAATTTTTGGATCTAGATTCTGTCAAATTATCCATTCTCGCCTCAGGTTGGGTTGTAGTGACTTGAACGCAGATAAATTTGATAGGCATATTTCCAACATTTCGAACTGCGCATGCGGATACCAATTGGAAAACTCTCTTCACTACTTCCTTACTTGCCCCACTTATGACTTGATTAGATCAGATAAATATTTTTACACAAATGGTTTTGATATAAATACTATCCTAAAAGGAAATAAATATTTAAGCAAAAGAACAAATCCGCATATCCTCGAATCTGTCCATAATTTTATTCAAGATTCACTAAGATTTAAATTATTCTAAGCTCTCTTACAACATGTGTATTTGTAGATATTTCCCAATTACTATTTCGCTCTTTGTCTTTGTGGAACTATTTGATTACTGATTTTATACATTGATCTTGATTAATTGTATTTTGTTATATTTTGTGGAGCGCACTTACATAAGCCAACGGCTTGTTGTGCCAATCCATATTCATGTAAACTTTTTTATGAATAAAATATGTTTAAATCATATAGTGACGTCACAAGGTATGAAGGAACAAGATATATCATGACATCGTTGCATGTTATTCAAAGGCACTGTAGCACGTTTTTCTCACTGAAAAAAGGTGATCTCACGAAAAGGTAAAAACATGTTACCAATGGCTAAATAATACTTATGAATCAATAAAAAGAGTTCTAAAACCGAATGTACATTGTTGCATTAAGCCATGGGAGTCAATTTCCCTACAAGCGGCAATTCTAACATTAAAATGGTTGCTCAAATGTGGTTCAAGTGATCTGACTGTTGCAGCGATACCTAAATACTAAAAGTAGAGTTGTTAATATGATCCAATGACAAAATGGTCAACAATATTGCTGTCTCAACTCTCAAAATTCCCTTGAGACCTACACATCTACTATCCCACTGTAGAGTTCAACACCACTGTCGCTTTATACGTCGTACCATTTTCTTTCAATTAGGATAACCGTGTTATATTGATGCGTCTTAACGGGGTGTGTAATGAAATTTTATCCCTCTAACATAACAATATGTTGTATAAACTGTAATAATAAAAAGCAAATTTGATAAAACTGAATATCAAAAAATGTGCTACAGCGTCTTTAAAGCTCATGACTAATCAAAATCCATGAAAGAAGTGTAACACAATCATTTTGGAGTAATGTGTAAATGGTAATAACAAACACAGTTTTTGAAAAATAAAATCTTCTGATATTGCAAACCAGAATCAGAACATTGATGTGGAAGTGTGGATTCAATAGATACAACAAACTGAAAACAAAGCCAGGAGATAGCTTTTATTGATCACTTAACCATTGTTGATTCTGAAACCTACTGTGACAAACTCTCCTTTTGTGTCCTTTACATAATACATACATTACTGAAAGAATGCATGTACATTCATTGTGTACTTTGTGAGCCATTGAACAGATTAAATATTTAATACCACAATCAAAAAATGACAGAAATGACCTTTCCTTCAATACGTGTTCTGTCTATGACGTATTTTCATCGTCTTCAATAGTGAAATTCATAAATACATTTCTTATTTGAATGTTTAGTTAACAATTATAGTGAGAGGAGGAAGTATTGATGTTACGTAATTGGCATCCAATCAATTTTATAATGCATTGTCATTTTAGTTTGCAGCGTGAATTGTTTATTATTATGTTATCAAGCATTATTAGTAAGAGTAAGATTACAAACATTACAATATCGAACAAAACAACTGGTAACATGGTAAATATGTTCTTATCTGTGTTGACAATATTTTCAAAAGTTCTTTTTCAGGATAACAAGTAGTATATATGTTAGCGGCTATAGTGAAATTCCGGCAATAGCATTAATGCCCAGACAATAAGGTAGTGCCTAGGCAATAATGAGAATGTTATTTTAAACCCGGCATTAGCGTTATTGCCAGTGGTATTAGTGGCAATGCCTAGGATATTGCGTTGACATTGACGCTATTGCGGGATGACCATATATATCTGGTTCAAACATAGTTATTTCATGAAGAAGTGGATAGGTAAACAAGCTGTAATAAATAGCTTATCTGAATACCGCTCAAGAATGCAGAAGAAAGAAACATATCTCATTGTGAATTTACAATACCTAATACATTTTAAAAAGCTATCAACAAACAGGTAATGGGGAATTCATAATACTTAATCAGATTCACAATATTTCTTAATCAAATTTCAACAGATGCCACCAATGTTCATCGGTTTATACTAGTAATATCATCTTTATACGTTAGTTGTCGAATCTGCATGTTAAATTTATGAAAAGAGTGTACTGAAATTAAACGCTCATAATGAACAATTCAGATTGCCAAATAAACCGGTATTCAAAGAGTGAATTAATGTTCATAATTATATCTACAAGAGGAGAAAATAAAAAAAAACTCAAACTCAAATACTCAAATGACAACAGCGTGGGTTGGTTATGCACATCGAAGGCAATTGATGATAAATGATGCACTTTCTTCAAATTGGGAGCATTTTGTGATGATTACGCATATACGAAGACACTGTGGGCAGTAGTCATACCTTCCATAGAAACTGGTCTAAATTTTAGTATTGCAATTGCTTCCTTACTGGTGACCTAAATTCATGCCCATGCAAGAGAACATACCAAAAACAATAGTATACATAGAATATTTGACCCCCAACAACACAATGGATGTACCTTTAATATGTTCACTATGTAATAATGCAATCTTACAAACAGGCAAAGGGACGGGTTGAGTTGGTGATGACTTTGTAGAATTGTTATTTCGAAACATTGGTAGATCGAAGAAGGTATTATGCCTACTCACACATCGGCTTCCGTCAATGTGAAGTAATTTTAGAATACCTACGTTTAGAGTACATTGGTTTCGTTGTGGGAAAAGTGGCCAACGTCTAACAAAGAAAAACATCCACGTGCACACACGTTTCAGTCATAACCAAACCTCTTGATCTATAAACTTATAAGCGTTATTGTACTATTTTATATAAGTAATATCATTAATAAATAACATTATATAATACATTATTATAGAGCAGTCCCAGAAAATGTGATTTTCAAAGAAAATTTCCTGCAATATCTAGACTTGCTTCAGGAGAATATGGCTTGGTTTGTATTGAAGTTTAAGCGAGATAATCAGACTGTGAGTTAGACACATTTCACAAAGAAGTTGACAATATGAAAACATGTATATTCCCCATGACAATAAGTTAAAAATTTACTTGCAACTTCAACGGTTTTCGCCATGCTCCGAACAAGGCTCATAAAAAGGTTTAAACTTTTAATTGAATGAATCTTTTTCATAACAACTAACTGTAAATGATATGCAAATAGAATTGTTTGATTGTATTTTCTGGATAACAGCTTTTTTATTGTGAAGATACACTACGTTTGAGAATATATGCTTACCCCTTCATCAGGTGAAATGTTGAGTAAAACAAGGTAAATTTACATGTAGAGTACATTTATAATTGTTTAACAAATGTTCTTAAGAAATCATTTTGTTCTTAGGTAATCCACTTCCTGAGAGACTTCATATATATTCTTGTTTATTTGAACTTCAATTCATATTACGAAATTCGAAAATAAGTGTTAATGATTATCAAATGAAAATGAACAATATTTCTCATTAAAACGTGAGTGATTATATTTAGATGAGTACCGACTTTCTTTATATCATAACGATTTTTGTTAAAAAAATAAGTAGCCTGACCGTTATTGTTAACTCAATTTCTGTAGGAGCAAAGTAACCTTGAAGAATACACTGCAGAGAGGGTCGCAGAGTGCGGACTCAAAACACAGGCCTCGTTAAAAGTCACCCAAAACAGTTACTGTTTAAATCAAATAATTAAATAATTTCCTGCTTTGAACTTTATTCACGGTGTTTCTCATATTTCCTGCCATCTTGAAATCCAAGCTGAACCTACACGTGTTTCCACTGACGCCGACGTTCATTCGCTTCTTCCCAGCAGGGTTTCGACAAGGTGATCGCCCCAACCATGGGCTGTTAAGTATTTTTGTAATAAACACTTGTTGTATCAATTGCCTGAACAGAATGCACTGTATGGCCGCTTGGAGTTACTTATAACATTATTACACACTGGTTTTTGCCTGCAAGAGACTTATGTCATATGAAGTTTGCCCTGTCGATGAAAATCTGGAGTTAATTTGAACTTCCGATAGGGCGAGCATTTGATAAATCGCTATGGCATTGAGCGATAAGCTTAATACATTGAGTACTAGTGTCGGGGTAATTAATGTATCATGTTGCTAATATAAACGTCAAGGACTATCACAAGAACAGTGGTCAGAGGAATTGAGGTTGATTTATTCATTTCTGTCAATTAAATATTATGAATGGCATGGTATACGGCTTCTGTCTTCAGTGCTGTTAGTCTTGACACCAGGGCGGGATCAAACCTGTCTTGTGTAGACTTTCAGGAGTTCCTGTTTCCAGCAGAGGAAATAAATAGACAATGCCAGAGACTGTTTTTAAGGAAATGCTTGAACCTTAATTTAAATATCAGTTTGGTATCAAATCAATTCCACCCTTTGTTACATTTTTGATTTTACAATATTGCTTATCATGAAGCTAAATATTCATTCTTATTTAGAACACTGGAATAATCTGAAAGCCAATGTATATTAAATAATTTAATCGAATGAAACTACATGATAGTTTTGATATTATGAACGTTCCATTTTAATATTTGTAAATGTTGCTAGAGATTCACCCAGAAAGTATTCCAGTTTATAACAGCGTTATCTGTATTGCTTCCCATAAAGATTTCAGTCTAAATTCTTTATTTCTCGAGTTTAATCCGCAACATATCTTTAACATAATATTTTTTTATTCTAATTGGAGTTTAATGTATGCAATGCCCTTAATTCTTTCTCTATTTCCGGTCTAATCGTGTTAAGCACTAACAAGCAAAGTGTAGGGAGTAATACTTCGTTTGAACAAAAACATTAATAAGAGGAAATAACTTGGATTGTACTAAATGCCATAGAGTTTCGGAAGTTCAAATTTCTAAATGTGTATTCTTCAAACTGAACTGTGTATATGACAGGCAGGGCGTGGAAAGAGTTCATGCTGTCACACTCATAAATCCCTTGATTCAGCTGGTTGGTTCCTGACTCTCATCCGGGTTTCACGGGTTCGAATCTCGCCGGAGGTAATCTCAACACACGCAATGAAATGAAACTATTTTCAGAATTTTCAAAATATACTCATGGTAAAAATGGTTGACACCCCCTAATAATTATAGGAATGAAATGTTATATAAACAACGTAACGTATCAGTTTCGATTATTTTTTGGGTAAAACATGCATCAATGTTTGCCTGTTGCTTTAGGAGTCGTGGCTGTTGGGTCCTATATAGAACCAGGCCAACTACAAAGTTAGGAAATACCTCAAAGCCATACACATAAAGAAGATTGCCCAAGCCCTGAACAGAGATGAAGGATACTACATCCCAAATGTCTAGCATCACTTTCTGCATTAATCATCTCATTTGTCATATTTACTTCATCTATAATCACCATATAACTGTGTACATCTCCTAATTACCCCCAATGATTAAATCAATTAATATCCTTAACAATCTGTATACATTAATCTTCTCTTAATCTCCGCGGCCCCTCAGTGTAGCATAACCTTCGTTAGCGATGTGACGTCATACACAGGAGTTGCTTAATGAAATCCTTAGGCGATTTGTCGATTTTCGTTGATAATTCGTTTAAAACATAATAAGAACGTTTTGACATGACAAGTTTCCGATAGAATGGGTATTTGTGCGTCCGTAGGGAGTAATTTCGGAGTTTTAGGAGCATTTTTCGATATTCAACCGCTGATTTTAGATATGTTCTTTTCCCAATCGAGTGGAGTGTTATGTTATCTTATAAGCTACAATATGTTTTGAAATGAATAACTGACAATTCAAAAATAAAAAAGATCATGCAATCTTTTTAATATCATAAACGCCATTATTAGTTAATTTTTTGGATGTGCTTGATTTTGTGTTTGAAGAGTGTTTATAGCTTGACATCTACTGCGTCAATATTTCTCATGGTCACTTTATTTTGCTAATAGAATAGTTTCATTACAACTAAGAAAATCCAATAATTTTCATCAATGTTACTGGTTTACACTTTTTAGAAGAACATATTCGGGCTATCTTTAAATCTATAGTCGTGTACATTTACAATTACTTAGATTCAGTGTAATGCCACTACCATTTCCTAGCATGTTATATAAAAATGCCTTGCATTTTATATTACATGTAGTTTTTGATGGTCAATTCATATATTTGTGGAAATAAAATAATGTTTAAATCACTTCGGATACAAATATGGAAAATGTATCTTTCCCAATTTCAAATGAAAGTATTGGAACTATAGAACTTTGATCAACCTACCATGACCGTGTGTACATGTGTTGTTTGGTTCTCAATTTAAAAAAAATATTACCCCGGCTATAGTTCAGTCGTGTAGATTTCCCCTCTTATTTAATATTTATCTAACTTCGAGTGTCAATAACGCAACTACACCACTTATTACATATCGCTACATTGATAAACAAAAATACTGAAATATATATATATATTTTTTTTTATTCAACATGAATGAGGCGTGTTAACACCGTTATGATCCGTATGAAATGTGTAATAGATCTCTGTGACGTTTGAACATCTTCATCATCTGACAAGCGGGCCGCCGCCATATTGGGCAACGATAAGAATTGTTCCAATACACATTGCAGAATTACGGGTCCCGCAATGGTCACATCCAGTACTAAACAGTGTTGACATCTGTTGCCATTTGTAGTACGTTTTACGGGGCGTGTATATATGTAATTTTGTTGTATAAGTACAATGGTAAATATGTTATTTAGGCAGTTATGTAAGGCTAAATCTAGTGGATTCTGTCATTAGACGCCAAACGACTACTGTGTATTACGTCACAAGGCCAAGCAAGCGGAATTCGCTCTCGGCTAAAGTTTTATGAGGCGTAATTGAGCGGCGTTCTAAAAAGCGTTATAGAAGGTGTTTATTGGTTGAATTGACAAATATCAAGTGAAATCCTCGTCATCTTGGAATATGCTTGAATAAAAACCGAAAAGTGATATGGTCGGGGTTTGTGGATCTTTAACAAGCTGTGTACATCAACCTTATCTACTGTATAACACCGTTAAGCATTCTCTCTGGCTTCTACTCAATATATGTACATCAAGCCTATCTACTGTAATAACAACTCAAAATCTTCACATCCTCATCTACCGTATAATCACTATATGTTATGTGTGACACGCAAATAAAATATTTATCTCTTATCTCTTATCTCTGTATATATATCCTGGCAATGTGTCCAACTGTATCACCTGCTTGACAACGACATTAGTATCTTTATCGAAACGTCGCCTTCATATAATAAAGAAGTTGTATATCCATAAAATTGTTCTGCATTCTTCATCACCTCAACTTCTAGAATGCCCATCAAAGATGTCTCTTTCTGACTATCTCAATTAATCAGTTGAATATTTATATACACAATCTTCAGTGATGATAGCACACATGTACATGTACATGTACAGAGAGATGGAAACTTTATAGGCATCAACTGAACATGTAAGGGTTCAGTGTTTGTGCTGATCTTTGATTGATATTTTCTATTGTCAGCAAATACAGAGCCATAGACAATCAATTTTGAAATAAATATTTCTCAAAGTGAATCTGTGTTATGATCTTACTCAGTCAGTCAAACTACCCTTGTCCTTACCTTACTTCAAAGTCAGGGTTATCACACATACTATCTTCTCTGTTCCATTTATTTGTTTGGGACATTAATACTGACCATAGACAGTATCGACTACATCAGGATCTGGTACAGCTGTGACATTGACTGACTGACCTATGTTTACAATATTTATTTCACTGTCCTTTCATTGTCCTTTTCCATGTACAATACATGTAGATACGTTATGTTTTGTTCCAGCTTCTTTATGAATAACATGACACCGGTTGACCATTCCAAAGTTATTGTTTTTTTATTTGGGTAAGACAAGTTACCATATACTTGAACTTTTGTGATTCAGACTTATATATCTGATTGTCATTTCTATGGTTTAATTTTGTGAATCGTTGTAAGTTTGGTACCAGAAACAATTAGTTTGTAATCTAGTGGACCACTACTGGATATGGTAATATTGGTAATGTCAATTTGGATTCTAATATCAGAAATATTGTATGCTAACTCGGGATTGGACATGTGTGGGGGCATCTGTGTATTACCAGTATTTCGATGTGTGTAAATGAGTTTTTCAATAGATTAAATAGTTATTGGCATTGGTAAGATTTGCATTCTTGTGTTTAGTCCCAGTTTAGATAGTTTATAGTGTATGTATAAACACAGTTTTCCCCAGAATTGTTACATTTCTGTTTTAACAAGTGACAAATGTAGATATGCAATTGTTCGCTTACAATGTTGCTCTAGTCATCTTAAAATTGAAACTGGTAGGCATAATAAGCAACCTAGAAATTAGTGGACATGTAATGTATGTAAATGTAACTATATAGAAGATTAATTCCACTTTAGTTCAATATGAAAATGTTATGATAATTTAAGAAATGAATTTATTCCAAAGAGATAATATGTTCGACTTCTAAGCAGACGTTAGTCTAATGTTTCAATGTTGCATGTGCCCCTTTACCATCAAACTGTTAGCAACTTTCATTGTTAAAGCTATGGAGTTAAGAGCATCCACTCTGTAACCCATGCATTATGTACATATTGCATAATGGGCCAATGGTATAAATACTTCTAGTGAATAAATTCTCTACTGCTGGATATGGATTGCTACCTGCAAATTTCTAAACTCTAAACCTTTAACTTAGTTTATACTGTGAGTTTGCATCAAAAAAGCAATACCTACATTAAACCAACCTTTTGGAAACATGTCACATCAACGTCAATGATTTCGTAACTGACTTAGTTTATAGTTACAACAATTAATCACACAATCAAATCAATCATAAATATCAATACCTGTACTTACCAAATCAAACAATTCCTGCTTTACCTGACCAGCTCATTGTTATCTGATGTTGATGTTTTGAAGTGAGATCAGGGGGAGATAAGTCATGTATTGTCAGCTTTAGCGTGTTTACATTGACGGATTTAGGGTCAATAAAGCAATGTCCCTGACAGTGACAAATGGATCAAGGGATCATCATCAGTCTGTTGTTCTGGTGATGTTTAAACACAAACTATTAACCATTTCTCACATTGTGATATCTTTGCCATGTGTAACAACAATCCTGGAGAATGAATGACAAGGACACACAGTGCCTATTTCGGAAAATGCGAGTCATAGTTACATGTATTTATAAACCACACCCTAGTTCATTGAATTATATGACTTAAAAACTTAATATTCGAAATGTGATTAGGATAATACCAGTTTTCTCTCCCTAACCATATGTATTTTTTAACTTATTTGGACATGTTTTTTAAACTATTGAATAAAAAAAACAGTAATAAGGACATGATAAACATCCAGTTTAAAAACTAAATAAAGCTAGATAATGCAATTTCATCCCTGCCTCTGGGTACATGTACCTGCTTGTATTGTCATTTACCAAACCATATACATGTACATTGAAACCAATTTTTCCTTTTTCTTAAAGTATTGATTAAAACACATTGGTGAGGACATCATGAACATTCAGTTAAAAGATCTAAATAAAGCTACAGATATAATGCAAGTTCAGTACTCCCTACAGGTTGTAATGACGTCTGATGACAATGCTGGTCGGCTATTTTCTTTATGATATGTTCATCAGTTCATTCAGCTGGTCGCTTTCATATATTTTATACGCTCGCACGTGTACCTACTTATATTCCCTTTTTCCTCAACCCACATGTATATGTTTTATAGATGACATGCATGTTCCCTAATGTCACGTTAATGGTATCAGTAAATTAGTTTTATACATTATTAAAACAAATGATCACTTCATGATTTAATATCTTTTCATTTGTTTCTGTTTTCAATGTAAATCCCATTTCAATGAATGGGTGTCCTTAATAGAGAATGAAGTTCGCCATTGTATTTTAATTTCCTGGCACATAAATAAGAATTCAATTCAAAATTTACTAAAATAATATAATAATCAATAAGTTTGCCATATCATAAATAATAGCCCTTACTAGAAAGTCTGATTAAAATAGACAGTTTTCCTAGGAATAAAAATTGCAAAATGGTACATTTATCAGGATACGAACTCATATCGTTCGGAGGTTTCCTTGCAAAACCGTCTTATAACAGCCCGTATGCTTGCATGTTCTGATGCAATTCAGTTAACTAATCACAAGACAAGCTTTCGGTGCGAGAAGCTAGGGGCAGATAACTCCTAACAGTTAAGATTTCGTTTGTTCCAAATGCTTTCAAAGCGGTGAACGTTAAAAACATGTGATTGTTAAGCTATTGGCCTGGGCTTTGTCTGCCCTAAGCGGGTACGGAAGACGCGCCTGTACGGGGTATCCTCAAACCTTGCGGCGAGGAATCTATAGAACCAGTTCGTATCCCGATATGAACTATTTGGCAGATTGAATTACTTGGAACAGTTTCTTCATTTCGCAGGATGCCACTATACATAGTGTCTTGAGACGAGAATGAAAATTCAATTTAGTATGTACCAATTATCCTCAATATCAAAGACACACACTATCTAAAAGTCACAAACGTGAACGACAAACGTGAAGCAAGCACTGTTGTATATTAGCTTTAAAGATATTTTACAATGTTATGATGTTGTATTAATTCCAAATCCTTTAGGTACCTTTTGGAGTTTATATATAAGTCACTAGTCAGCAGTTGAAGGATGTAAATGATTTTTGTTTGAGTTACAGGATATTCTGATTACTTGGGCCCAGTGTCAGGATCGTGCATGTTGTTCCTTGTAAAGTGACATGTTCAGATACCCAATTCCCAGACTCCCAGATCTATCGAAAGTTTTCAAGGTGAGATGTGATGCTTGTGTTTATGTCACTGATAAAATTTCATATTGTACAATGATGGCTTTGAAAAACTTTTAAATTGTTTAGTTTCACAAAAAGACAATGTTCACCAAAACATTTGCAGCGTGCAAAATCAGAATTCTTTCAAAGCATATTTGAAACAAAATTAAAATTTCACCATTCCTTGTACGATTTCCATAAACACACTTGATGAGGATGTTTAAATATTCTAAATATCAATGTCACAAAATCAATCTAAATGTGACGTTGCCACGAGATAATCAAGATAAAGAAAATGTTATTGACATTATTTTCATCACATACAGTAATGTTTTTCTTTCTCTCGAAATAATTCAATAATTATTTATTTAACCTACTCATTTTCTACGTTATTGGTTTTAAACTCAAACACAGTAAATATTTCTTATCCTTGAGAATTGCCACTGTGTACTATAGACTATTTTCGCTCGACATGCTTTGTTTGCTTGATCATTTAACATTTGATTTAACAAAAGTTGCGGTTTCTATATCACACATGTAGGTTAATGTTTTGAATATATGTCTTAGCTTTAACTATAAACTTTTATCCATTACCATTCACATGCTTTCTACTAACAGAACTATCAATATCACGGATTCAAGGGAGTTCTTCTGGTTAAATGGGGGCGTATTTTATTTAGATAGTTTGTAGTAATCTTGACAAATAGTTTTCATAATATATATGTTTATCCTGAAAAAGAACAAACTTTCATACTTTTGAAAGTAGTGTCAACACAGATAAATGTTTACCATGTTCGATATTGTAATGTTTGTAATCTTCAAAACGAATTTTACCATCACTACAATTCAATAATTATTTCTAATCAAGATTGTGTTACGGAATGTATCTTTACTACTGATATTCCTTTTAGAAAAAATGCTTGCTATGTACATAATCAATTAACGCTGCCAAACAAAATTAGCATGATTATAAAATTTATTTTATGCCAATTACGTAACATCAATACTTCCTCCTCTCACTAATTGGTAACTAAACATTCAAGTAAGAAGTGTATACATGAATTTTACCATTGAAGACAATGAAAAGATGTCATAGACAGAAATGTAATTTCTGTAATTGTTTGTGGTATTAACTATTTCATCAGTTCAATGGCCAACAAAGTACACAATGCATGTACATGTATTGTTTCAGTAATGTATGTATTATGTAAAGAACACGGTAGGAGAAGTTCACCTAGTTTTTTTCAGAATCAAGGAAGGTTAAAATCTGACATTATCGTGATCAATAAAGGCTTTTCTTTATCCTTCTGTTTTCAGTTTTGCTTTTATCGAAGCTACACTTCGAGGTTCTTCTTCTCGTTTCCAATGTGAGATGATTATGAATTTCAATGGTTGTTTTATACCCTTTACACTTGTTCATCAAATTTATTGGGTTCTTTTTATAAAACTAGTAAATGTTTACTTTTGAGAAATGTGTAGGTAAGAGTTACCTGTAAATGTATATACATTTACTCTTTCCAGAAGTGTTTTGTCATGATGACAACTAACGTCCAAAGAAATCCACAGCAGCAATACTGTGTTTGTTTTTTCAAATAAGAAAAGGATTAGGTACAAGTTATACAAATTTAACACCCTCTCCAAAGAACTTACAAATATAGTATTTATATTCTTTACACAATTGCAAGATGGACAGACGACAGCAGTTACAATGGGTAACAGCAGAACAATTACAATAACTAAGAACATTACCTTGCCTCAATGCAAACTGATATCTGATTTCATTTTGGACAATTGTTTCGCAATACTAAAGAACCATAATTATCTGTGTTAGAATGAATTTATTCCCAGTCCCAATGGACCTGACACATCTCATAGGGCATAAAGCATACGACTGTTTCGATGGATCCTGATTCATAGGTAATAATTATATTCCCCAAAATTAAAACTTGTTATATTAAAGTAACCCATCATCTGTTAGATGCATGTCATCCTTATACTATTATAATAAAAGACAAACAGTCTGAATTTCAGTATTTCTGGGCATATATAAACACATTTTGATTTTTATTTCCAAACTCATTACACATATGTTTCTTTTCTTTTTTATATATTTATCAATCTCTATCTCATTATCTTAAGTTATCAGCTGAACATTTATATTTTCAGTCCATTGTCAGTGACGATAGCATACATATACATTTACATTTACATCGACTTTTATAGGCCCCAGAATAACATGTTGCAGCTAAGTGTTGATGTTGACCTTTGATTGATAGTACCTATTGTCGGCAAATACAGAAGCATAGACAATCATTTGTGAAACATTAATCTCTGTCAGAGTGGCTCTGTGTTATGACTCGGTGTCACTCGCTAAGGTCAACTATGCTTTTCCTTACCTTGATAATCAGACTTCAAAGTCACGGTTATCAAAGATAATATCTTCACTGTTCCATTTATTTGTTTTGGACATTAATACTGCCAACATACGCTCAGACAGTATCGACTTACTCATGAACTGGTCCAGTTGTGACATTGACTGACTGATCTACAGTTACCAGGCGTTCAAACTAAAAGCATTTCAAATAGTCACTTTCTCAATCATGTCTATGAGTTTTGCTGCTCTAAGTGTATATATGAAAACATATACAGCAAAATCGACTTCACTGTACATTGTCCTTTTCTATGACGTCACATTACTTGTAGATACGATATGCTTTGTTCAAGGTACCATTACCGTGATGGTTTTCAGTATGGATGAATCAGTAACCATAAACACGATTTTTTTTTAAATTCTGATTAACAGCTGCATACCGAAAGTGTGTACGTACTTCCGTTTTTCAGTGCAAATATTAGGTAATTTGACATGACTTTGAAGCATCGTATCATCGTGAAAACGAAACCGATCACTTTTCAGTTTTGCATTATAAGAAGTCAGTTGAGTGCGTCATAACATGATCTGAGTTGATGGCTCATAGTAATCAGTTACAGTTTTGGCAGTTCTTTGAAGTCACCAAGGGTCAATCTTTTCTTTTTACAGTTTTTATTTTCATCTGTGAAATATTCAGGAATTGATCAACATGGTCAAACATACATGTACATTATATACTTAAACTCTTAAACTCATTCAATGTATTAATGATGGAATTTTCCTTATTATCGATACGAATACTTTTATTAAAAAAATAATGAAATTTGAATTGTCCAAATTTGACCCCTGCTGTCTATTTCATTATAACAAATTTCATAAACTTGCACCACTGTCGTGGTGGTCACAGAATACTTTTGAGAGTGATTATTTTACTCATGGATATATGTCGATTCATTTTGATTATATGTGATGCAGTTTTATTGATGTTGCAATGAATGTCCATTACATGATATTTGCACTTAGATACACATGTAGGTGAACAAACCTTCGGTATGCAGCCGTATATATATGATTGTCATGTCCATGCTTTCCTGTGCTGAATCGTATGTTACCAATTACAATCAGTTTGTAATCTAGTCAACCATAAATGGATATGGATTGTTACCTGCAAATGTTTACAAACTAATTTCTAAAATCTAAACTTTAAAGTTTATACTGTGAGTCTGCATCTTAGTATTACCTACATTAAACCAACCATAAAGAACATTTTGGAAACATGTCAAATCAAAGTAAATGGCTTATTTTATAGTTACAACAATTAATCACACCATCAAGACAATCATCAATATCAATACATGTACTTACCAAATCAAACAATTCCTGCTTCGCTCATTGTCATCTGATGTTGATGTTTTGAAGTGAGATCAGGGGAGATAAGTCATGTATTGTCAGCATTAGCGTGTTTACAATGACCGATTTAGGGTCAATAAAGCAATGTCCCTGACAGTGACAAATGGATCAAGGAATCATTATCAGTCTGTTGTTCTTGTGATGTTTATACAAAACCTAAAAACCATTTCTCCCATTGTGATATCTTTGCCATGTGTAACAACAATTCCTTGAGAATGAAGGACAAGGGCACATAGTGCCTATTTCGGAAAATGCGAGTCATAGTTACATGCATTTATAAACTTGATTTAAAAACTTAATATTTCAACTGTGATTAGGATAATACCAGTTTTCTCTCCCTAACCATATGTATTGTTAAACCAATTTTGACTTGGTTATTGAATTATTGAATAAAAACACAGTAATAAGGACGTGATGAAGATCCAGTTAAAAAAACTAAATAAAGATAGATAGTGCAATTTCATCCCTACCTCTGGGTACATGTTCCTGCTTCTATTGTCATTTCCCTAACCATATACATGTACATTGAAACCAATTTTGACTAATTTCCAAATCATTGATTAAAACACAGTGATGAGGACATCATCAACATCCAGGTAAAAGATCTAAATAAAGCTACAGATATAATGCAAGTTCAGTACTCCCTACAGGTTGTTATGACGTCTGATGATTTGTCCTTGTGATATATGGAGATAGGTAAGATATTATTTCGGTAATTTCATCATTCATCAAATAATAACACCATCAAGACAATCATAAACATCAATACATGTACTTACCAAATCAAACAATTCCTGCTTCGCCTGACCAGCTCATTGTTATCTGATGTTGATGTTTTGAAGTGAGATCAGGGGAGATAAGTCGTGTATTGTCAGCATTAGCGTGTTTACATTGACGGATTTATGGTCAATAAAGCAAAGTCCCTGACAGTGACAAATGGATCAAGGAATCATTATCAGTCTGTTGTTCTGGTGATTTTTAAACACAAACTAATAACCATTTCTCACATTGTGATATCTTTGCCATGTTTCATGCGATTCATAGTTACATGTATTTAAAACCACACCCTAGTTCATTGAATTATTTGATTTAAAAACTTAATATTTCAAATATGATTAGGATAATACAAGTTTTCTCTCCCTAACCATAATATTGTTAAACCAATGTTGACTTGATTTTTAAATTATTGAATTAAAACACAGTAATAAGGACATGATGAACATCCAGTTTAAACAACTAAATAAAGCTAGATAGCAATTTCATTACTGCCTCTGGGTACATATACCTGATTCTATTGTCATTTCCCTAACCATATACATGTACATTGAAACCAATTTTGACTAATTTCCAAATCATTGATTCAAACTCATTGATGAGGACATCATCAACATCCAGGTAAAAGATCCAAATAAAGCTACAGATATAATGCAAGTTCAGTACTCCCTACAGGTTGTTATGACGTCAGATGACAATGCTGGTCACCCATTTGTCCATGTGATATGTGGAGATAAGTACTACATGTATGTGATTTCGGTACATTATTCAGCAGTTCACTCAGCTGATGCTTTCATATATTTTATACTCTAGCAGTGTACCTGCTTATATTCTCATTTCCTCAACCCACGTGTTGTGTTTTATAGATGACATGCATGTAAGCTAATGTCACGTTAATGGTATCATTAAATTAGTTTTATACATTATTAAACACAAATGATCACTTTCTTGATTGAAATAATTTTCATTTGTTTCGGTTTTCAATGTAAATCCCATTTTAATGAATGGTTGTCCTTAATAGAGAATGAAGTTCGCCATTGTATTTTAATTTCCTGGCACATAAATAAGATTCAATTCAAAATTTACTAAAATAACATAATAATCAATAAGTTTTGAATATCATAAATAATAGCCTTTACTAGACAGTCTGAGTAAATAAATACAAGTTGCAAAATAGTACATTTATCAGGATACGAACTCATATCGTTCGGAGGTTTCCTTGCAAAAACCGTCTGATAACAGCCCGTATGCTTGCATGTTCTGATGCAATTCAGTTAACCAATCACAATAATTCCGACAAAAGCTTTCTGTGCGAGAAGCTGGGGGACAGATAACTCCTAATCATTCTGTTCCAAATGCTTTCTAAAAGGCCAACGTTAAAAACATTGATGTGATTGGTCAGTTATTGGACTGGGCTTTGTCTGTCCTAAACTGGTACGGTACGCGCATATACGGGGTATCCTCAAACCATGCGGCGAGGAATCTACAGAACCAGTTCGTATCCCGATATTAACTATTTTTGCAGATTGAATTACTTAGAACAGGGTCGATTTTAATCAGACTGCTTCCACCATATGGAAAATGAGAATTCATTTCAGTATTTACTACAAATAGCCAAATTGTTCAGTTTCTTCATTTTGCAGCCAGCCATGAATGTAAATTCAATTTAGTATGTACCAATTAGCGTCAATATCAAAGACACACACTATCTATAAAAGTCTTAGGTCACTGAAGGACAAACGTGGAGCAAGCGCTGCTGTATATTAGCTTTAAAGATATTTTACAATGTTATGAAGTTGTATTTATTCCCCATCCTTTAGGTACCTTTTGGATTGTGAAAAATGACACCTCAGCAGTTAAAGGATGTAAATGGTCTTTTGTTTGAGTTACAGGATATTCTGATTACTTGGGCCCAGTGCCAGGATCATGCATGTTGTTCCTTGTAAAGTGAAATGTTCAGGTACCCAATTCCCAGACTCCCAGATCTATCGGAAGTTTTCAAGGTGAGATGTGATGCTTGAGTTTATGTCACTGATAAAACTTCACATTTATAATGATGGCTTTGAAAGAATTATAAATGATTTTGTTTCACAAAAGGACAAGGGTCACCAAAACATTTGAATCGCTGCAAAAATCAAAATTCTTTCAAAGCATATTTGAAAAAAGTTCAAATTTCACCATTCCTTGTACGATTTCCATAAATACACTTGATGAGAATGTTTAAATATTCTAAATATCAATGTCACAAAATCAATGTAAATGTGACGTGGCCACGAGATAATCAAGAAAATCTAAGAAAATGTTGTTGACATTATTTTCATCACATACAGTAATGTTGTTCTTTCTCTCGAAATAATTCAATAATTATTTATTTACTTATTTATAACTCAAACACAGTCAATATTTCTTATCCTTGAGATGTGCCACTGTGTACTATAAACTACTTTCGCTCGACATGCTTTGTTTGCTTTATCATTCAAATTTGATTTAACAAAAGTTGTTGTTTCTTTATCACCCATGTAGGTAAATGTTTTGAATATATGTCTTAGCTTTAACTAACAACTTTTAACCATTACCATTCCTAATGCTTTCTACTAACAGAACCATCAATATCACTTATTCAAGAGAATTCTTCTGGTTAAATGGGGGCGTATTTGGCGTTATTATTCTTTTGGATATGTCTACCTCTTAAATATTGATCTAGTATTAAATATTACATCGTTTACTATTAGTTACACAGGGTTTAAGGGACTGTAAGACTCTTGTATATTTCGTATTTTCCTGAGGCGCAGTAACGAATTTATTACCCTTTAAATTTATCATCTGTACTTATTTCACTCATTTCCGATCAAATAAAAATAGCTATTTCCGTTTGTGATAAAAACTCCGCTCACTCTGAAACAGCAAAAACGATGAGTTTACCGCTCTTTATCAAGGAAGATAACTCTGCGACTAAAAATAATCGATTTAGAGTAAATTATTACATCAAGAATAATAGAGTAACACGTGTTTTTATTGACTTAATTTATTGACACACTCAAAATATTTTTATATAGATTGATATCACCGTACTTACGTTTGTTAAAATAAATTTCAATTCTTAACTTCCGAGTCGAGCAACAGTTTAACTTCCGCATTCCATCTAAGGTCAAGGTCATCTGTAAGACCCGTTTAGTTAGTCACATGACCTATCTCCATGGGTCATAAGGATGGTACACCCTGGCAAATCCGCCTACACGGTTACGTTTGCAGTGACTCTAATGTAAAGTAACTAATTTGTTGAAAAGTCAGGACAAGTTAAAAATGGAAACATCGGTAATTCACCGACATTTGATTTACTATATCTCCCGTACATGTTTGTCAAAATATAATTTAAAAGTTGAACCGGACTGTCACTTTTATAAACGGGTTTACATTGCAATCCATAGTTTACTTATAAATCTTAAACTATATATCTAACACTCAGAATTTACTTAGAACTAAAATGTAGGTATTAACACTAAATAGTTTAATATCAAAGATAATTGAGAAAACTGTGCTTGCTCGACGTAATGACTATCTCTCTAAACATCATCTGTTCGACGAATTCCAGTCAGCATATCGTCAATATTATAGCACAGAGTCTGCCTTACTCCAAGTGACGAATGAGCTTCGTTGGGCTGTTGATGATGGGAAAATAGCTGCGCTGGGGCTGTTGGATCTCTCCGCAGCCTTCGGCACAATTGACCACGATCGTCTCTTGTTCAAACAACAGTAAGCAACGTCCTTCAACGGGTAACATGTTGTTATCTGTTGTTGTGGGCGATGAGAGATCAAGGGGCACTGCAATAACATGCGGCGTGCCACAAGGATCAGTACTTGGCCCGGTCCTCTTTGTTTTATTCACTGAATATGTTTGAACCATCACTACGGACCATACGGTTCATCACCATGCCTATGCAGACGATGCCCAGCTCCTGAAAGCTTCTCGCTTGTGTGATCTTTCCATGTCTCTTCAGTGCATTTCAGAATGTACCCAGGACATCAAGTGCTGGAGGACAACAAATAAACTCAAACTAAACGACACAAAAACAGAGGCGTTACTGATTGGAACTAAACGTCAACTTGGCATGGTCAAAACCGATGACCTGACAGTTGCAGAGCAAATATCAGCTCCTCGGATGTTGTTAAGGATCTAGGTGTCTACATCGACTCTACATCCGGCAATACCTAACAACTGCCGCAACTCAAGCACTTGTGTGAGCTCTGGTTACATCGAGACTCGATTACTGCAACAGCATCCTTTCAGGCCTCAGTTCCAACCTCCTGACAAACTTCAGAAGATTCAAAATACTTCTGTAAGACTACTAAACGATCCCACACAACCCCTGTGCTAAAAGAACTGCATTGGTTGCCGGTTAGAGCCAGGATAGACTTCAAGATTCTGTGCCTGACGTTCAAGTGCCTCCATGGCCTGGCTCCTTCCTACTTGTCTGACATCCTTCATCAGTATGTTCCCGTGCGCAGCTTGCGTTCAAACACTCAAAATCTACTGTTGTGCCATCCTACAAACTGAAATCCTTTGGATACCGCTCATTCTCCTACTCAGCACCTGTGCTTTGGAATTATCTCCCTTGAGTGATTGAAAACTCTGATACAGTTGACATTTTCAAATCCAGTCTGAAAAGCTACCTTTTTTCTGTTTATTACTCATAATATCACCATAAACTGTAAATATTATAGTGTAAATATCCTGTAGCGCTTTGAGCATGCCTTAGGGCGTGGAAGAGGCGCATTATAAATATGCATTTATTATTATTATTATTATTATTATTATTATTATTATTTGTCCTTCAAATAAAACCAGGAACACTCTATAAAGCATCGCATTAATGGAACAGTAAGAAACCGAGTGGAAAGTGTCAGCTTCCAAAAATAAGATAAACAAAAGCCATTTTGCAATCGATCGCATGACACTGGTTTAAATGTATGAAAATGCAACTAAAATATATTGAACATTGTTCGCAACTATTTATATATTTCTCAAAACAGATCAACATTGCCATGAACAGCATGGCCAGATGGCAGGCTCAGTCAGGATGTCATTGGTCATTTCCACAAGACTAATCCATGTTTTGCACTATGGAGATGCTGGAATTTTTTCAGCGGTTGAAGTCTTACAAAAAAAAGGCGATTTTCGAGGAACATAAAGACTTTTTCCGACATAGTTAAACTTTTAAATGAATTTCAGTTTGGCCATGGGTTTTGTTTACGTTAATTTCTCAATTTGTGCATTTTCCCGTGTGGGGTCGTTACAGGCGACAACCGAATCGAATATTGAATTATGTATTTCGTTAAAGGACTTAGGCCCATGAACAGTACAAGATAGACAATATTGTGAAAATAAGCAGTAATGGCAATTTGACAAGTATGTGTATACAAAACGCAATAACAATGTTTCGTCAATGGTTTTAATAATCTGATATTGTTGAAAAATTGGTACATTCTAAAGAGATGAAATATGGCAATGTGTGTATGCGCTGAACATAATAATGAAAGTATCAATTTATTATATGATGTATGAAATTGTGAGAACGTATTTACTAACCACGTGTCTATCGAATAATTGAATATCTACTTTATCAGACAGCAGTATTTCATTGTATACTTTCTCATTAAAAAGAGGGGACGTTTCTTCTGCACGTCAGTATAGTAATTATAGATCGCGCCCACTTCAAGATCGGGAAATTGCAGTGAATGGAGATTGCTCCACGAAAGGTTTTGCTTGGAGCTATGATTGTCCAACAGAGGGAGCCAAAGTCGATTCAATTCAATGTTAATTAATTCATTTGAACTTTTAATTGTGTGAACTACATGTAAATAGTTGCGGAACATTTTATTGTATCCATGTTCAGTAACATTACCATTCAAGTATACTAGAATTTCAAATGATTGATTTCTTATGATTGATAACCAATATGGGTCTTTAAAAATAAATTGTTGTATGTTTGCAAGTTAATAAATATGTGAATTTCTAGTAATCGGAATCGTTTTGCTTTAGGGAGAACCTCTTATTGATATTATGCTTTTAACATCTGGCACCGCAAGAGGTGGCAATTGTTGAAAAATGCTTGGTGACGTGCTATCTGTATGGCTTATATGGCTCTATACAAATTTTGCTAAAACATAATAACAGATTTTAAAATTTCTTGAATGTTTTGGTATATGTATCCCATCGCTTTAAAATCCATCCCCAACTATGTTAAAACTGTCTGGGATTTCCATTTGTGTTACCACAAGCATCTCTGTTATGTATGTCATTTGCTATTTTTGTACGTGAACCGAAGACATTTCTACTGAATTATAAAAGATTAATTGAACTAAACCTTGACTAAAACGAAAAGGGAAGTCTCGTTGTCGTTTTATTGCTAATAGAGTCTGCATTGTTCCAATGAATGGCAATTGCTTCAAGCTCTCTATACTTATCCCCATTTATTTTCTCGTGCAACAGAAAATATACCCCTAGTCCCACTTCACAGAGTGTCCATAAGCAAATGTTATCGTAACGCATGTTATAGCTATACCCTTAGTGTACCAATACTTGAAGGGGGCTCTATGACAGTGGGTTACCCGTGTACATCTGCTTTCCTAGGCCTTAAATGTGATCAACTGCTTGAAGTTGTATTTCATATGCAAATATCATGCAATATGAGATGTCTTTAAAACTACGTTAAACTCGAAGACTACCCCTTCGCTTCGGAAAATGGCAGTTGGATGTTACATAACATACTCTAATTTCACACCTCATAGTTAACCGAAAGAGTTTTGGCAGCTTTTTTTAAGTGACTAGGGATCGAACTGTCCAAAACTACAGTTTCTTTTAATATCTTCTGTAAAATATCCAGTAAGTAACCAACTGCATCAAACATTAATAATGTAATTCCTCTTACAAGAACACTTACATGTTCTTCGGGTTACAAAATTTCATCTACCCCTCGGTGCGGTCTGACAAATTATAATGTTTGTAGAAATTTCATTATTTATATTTTAACGTTTTTATCCCAACCAAATTGTTTTTATTTCAGTGTTTATCTCCTATCCTTTTTACTCATTTTGTAATAACGTTTTGTCACGTTTAATTCATCATTGCAAGATCTTAGCTAACTGAAAACAATTTGATTTTTTCTTCGGCAGTGATGCGTTATTTTTTATTTGAGTGTGACAGCTTTTATTGTCATATTTTTAAAAGATAAAAATTAAGAATTTGCCACATCGTTTTTCCTAAATCCCAAATATATGGGTCTGTAGGAACGGGTGTCCTTTCGCTATATGTACTACTATACTTTTACCCCTTCCAAGCTATTGATGGGGAGAATTAATATGTTTCCTCCCTCGTCGTTATTATTATTCCTATTAAAAATGAAAAAGAAAGTCATAACCCCATCGTCACCTTTGAAAACATTGAGAAATATTTAACATTTTATGCAGCCTTGTAGACTGTTTAACTATATCTACTGCAGGAAGCAGTCTTGAATTATAGATTCAACTCCCCAGGAGATGAACACGGGATCCTAAATATCGTTTTAATGCTGGATTGGTGTAAACAGAATCGATAGATACACCACGAGGTCCCTACGTCATCGTGGTGGAGTGATGCATACTAAATAGTTCCACACAACCCATCCTAAACCAGAGGCACTTAGTGATGTTAGAGCAGGTAAAGTGTAAAGTGTAAACAGAATACCTGTAATCAATATCACGTCAATCAGTTATCATACCGGTTGCACCTGTCGGCGTTAGAACCAAGGACAGATGCTTCCGGACAGGTAGAGGACCCACCGGCGTATATCGAACAGGTGAGGTTATCAATTTTGGTCTTAAAGGGGCAGTAGTACGAGTTTTTTGCTCAAAGTTAAGTTTTTCATTCAGAAAGTCGAGACTAACTGAAAGCCTGACATCATCAAATTAAACGTAGCCTAAAGGTAAAAGACAAATTCATACCATGAATTTTAGTTTAATATACGAGTATCTGTACCACTTGCAGAAAATGAAATGTATTTCTATGTACTTTCACATCGTCATAAACTCGTATTCTATTATGGACTTGACTAATCTGTTTTTAACTCTTTTTCTCCAGTAATGTATTTTATTAACGTGTAATCTGTAGACGAAAGTGTTCCGCATTCGGGATTATTTCTGCAATATTTTATTTTCAAAACTGTAATTGGTATTATTGCGTCGTTTTTGTATAACAAGTTAGAGATAGGTTTATACTGTATTCCGAGTTGTTGGATGATATACTGCCCGGTTTTACGTGTTTGTCCCATGAATTAATGAATTAATGAGTCAATAACGTTTCTGAAATAGTGAAGTGCATTGTTGTTGAATGTCAGACTGCACTGCCACCTTCATCGTCTCCGGTCTCATTTTGTGATCTCTTTCAAATTATCCAAATTATTTATTTTAATCAGAACAATGGCTCATTTCGTTCACATTCGTTCATGTAAACATTTGGAGAATTATTGAATTCATTATTGTTGCTTGGCAACAAGTTTATTATTGCCCATTTTACGATGTACACAGAGCACTGTATAACCAAATTATATCGTCTCTGTTTTTTCACAGTAGACTATCTAGCAAAGTTATTGTAGACTAATGAATCACTTATGGAACAGGTGGTAGACTCAAGTTGTAACCTTTGTCATTTCTTACAATTTCAATTGTTTCGCCATTATCAATTCTTATCATTTCTGTTGCCATGTATGACTCTTTTTTATTCCTTTTTAGTTTTTGCCTTCTTTATTTGTGTCATGTGTTTGATCTTCATTGTGTCGAGTTTCTATTCTCCAAGACGCAAATATCGTACTTTGATACTTATGTATATGAGCTTTGTGGGTGTATACTGTTTGAATGCATCAAACTTGTTAATGTACATGTTGGACATATACCGATTCACGAAATAAACGCAAAGATGAACATTATAAAATAATTACTGGGAATTTTTTACAAGCATGTAGCAAACGTGAATGTACATACTTAACTGAAACTGACAGTTTGTACATGTCAGTTGTGTATGATGGATTTATATAAAATATATCTCTTGAAGAGGGTGTTATTTTCATTGCCTATTGTGGCATTTCCTGGCCTCCAACATTGCCAGAATATGCGTTGCACGTACTTTTTGTACGCCAGATTATTGTCACAGGAATGTTTGTCATTTGTTCTGCATTGTAAAGGTCAAGTCCGTTAATGTATGGCGTCGTCTTGGACGTCCATGGAGGTTCCAGTAAGTTTGCCTGCAAGGGCTGGTCACATCAGTTACTGAGAACAACGCCCCTCCCGGAACATTTCCATCTGAATCCCATTTTTGTAACAATGCAAAAAATGCGTATACAGTGTTTTATTTCCATTCATGTGTGTGCGTTCACTGTCACGACTCGCTCATACACTATACAATATTAAACTTCTTTTTTGGAGGATATAAAATATTCATGACAATAGAATTCATATTTCCTTTCTTTATAAAACATGTCATTCTATTATCCAAAATTGGTTGATGAATGTCAAACTGCTTCAAAAGCATATATACCTCATCATAATTCAGACGTGAACGTTTCCAACAGAAGTCAGAACTCAAACACTGAAACAACATACCATAGGATGAAAACCAAAAGGAGAAATTGTAAATGATTTACTGCATTAAACTGATGACGTCAGATGTTCCTTGTAGGCGTGTCTCGTAGCACCAGTTATTCCAAATTAGTCATAAATATAAGCAACGATGATAAATGTTTGAATACCATATCAATGGTTATTAAAAGTTAGCATCAATGTCTTACATAACGTGATTACCGACAGACAATTGAACATGAAATATTTCATCCATGGCCATTTCAATGCAGAGAACCGTAGATAGATTTGACCTTGATAAATTGTGCCACCGGTCGTGTAGTACATGTTCTAGTAGTACTAGTTCGGGTACATTGTAGGTATCATCACTCATATACAATATTTCATTTATGACCTGTTGATTAATTGATGTTCCTTAGAACCGGTTTCTAGATATTGAATTCATTACCATCGTATATGGGTTGACGTTATTAATTGAAACTAGGAGCATTATTTAAAACTTCATATATTTTTTTAAAATACATTGTAGGCGGCATTTGGCAAAAAAAGAAAAACGAATTTATTATTAAAATGCATACAACATTTATATCCGCTATCGGTCATCTAAAAGTTTAATTGGCATCTTAGCCCGACAAAAAAACCCAGAAACCTTTTCCCTCGAATATATAGAGGAATATACAGAGAGAGGTTATGTCGGTCTCAGTTTACCATTGACCTATTATACATATACAACCAGACAAAACAAACGATATCAAAGTTGCAAAGAATCAAAAACAAACATTGCTTTCAGATAAAGTTGGAATGTAATTGATAATCATATGTTTAGCAATGAAATATGCACAATTTCATGTTAACGGCGTGATACTTTACATTGTGTCTGTTCAAACAATTATGGGATAAGACAAATCAAAACCAAAATGTCTTGGCATTTATGTCAACATTTATAAAATACGGATATTGAATTTTAAAGACGTGGTCTTTGAGCAATATCTTTTGAATAGAAGCAAATAATGATTCAAAAAAATTAAAAATGTAATTAATTGGTGTATGTCATGTTTTGTTAATCCTTGCTCCTAGTTCTAATCCTATTCAATTACCTCATTAAGAAAAGAAAATACACGCGCAAAACACCAATAGTTATAGCATAATTTGTATTGAGTTTTCGAAAATTATCAACGACATAATGTTTAAAACGTCATCCACATAAACGTTTGATTGAACAGTTGTAGATGAAAAGTTGAACGTTTTGAAAGATAGGTTGTGTATATTCATACAGTTTCAGTATCATATCAGTGTTTATATTTTGAAAACTATCTACATTAGATTGTTGAGTTGTTGTGAATGGGATCTTAATGAACTTCTGATTGTATTCAGGGTTGTGAGTATGTCTCCCTGCAGTTCGGGTGCATTATACACACATGAAGATTAACAAAGCAATACCCGAAATCTTTACATATTCATATCACCAATTTACACAAAATATATTCATCATTCATCATGTTTTAAACATGGTGCCCCTGGCGCGTTAATCAATTGCTCGCGGAAAATGCCATCTCATGCCGTGGTTTAATGGTTACTCTGCTGGAAACCCACATTTCCTCTGTTTTTAAAATACTGGTAATTATAGTGATAAGGTGTATGACAACATATACTAAGACATTGTAAGTGACCCAGGATCATCCCTTGAGTCAATCAAAGAGGCTAGAGTCGAAATTGAGTGTGTGTTCGTCATTGACCCGATCGCTTCACAGGACTACATGGACTCGGTAATGGCGGCCCCCAATTTGTCAACACCGAGCCGAGTCGTGGACGAGAGGAAGAGACATTTGACAGAAAATGAAACTGACATCGATTGTAATTATAAAAAAACCCAAAGAGGTGAGTCCTCGTCTGATCTGATCGTACAAATCACAGAAAAAGTTTTAACAGAAAATGCACATCAGCCGGGAAATCAACCATCTATATCAGACGTGCTAGATGCCATCAACAAATTAACTGTCCATTTTGATAATAGGATCGATTCTATGGAAGACAGAATTATGATCAAAATGAAAACATTTATGGATAAGGAGATTAGTGATGTGCGGTCAGATATGGACAGCAAACTGTATGATGTAAAGAATGAGCTGAGAAGATTTAGGAATGAACAGACTGATCTTAAGATGAGAGTTGAGAAAGACATCGTAGATTTAAGGCAACCACAGAGACATACTGATGAAGATAAGAAGCATTTGAATATTGTGATTAGAAATTTACAAGAAGCGCGACATGAGAATGTCCAGAAAAAAGTGAACGGTCTGATTAAAGATGCACTGAAGCTGAGAGATATTGAGGTTGTCAAGGCTGAGAGGCGAGAATCGCTGAATGATAGATATGCTGGTGTGATTATTGCTACGTGTAGATTGGTCGGTAACAAGTGCAAGATTCTAGGACAGAAGAAAATACTTCGAGAAAGCTCAAACTTCTATAACGTCTACATACAGACTGACAAACCTCTTCAGCAGAGGATATTCTAGTCTAATATGAGGGTGTTGGCATAGACTGTGGGAGAAGGGCAGCTGAGACTCACATGTAGCCGACTCCACAGAACTAGAGATGACAGACAACACCACCTGGGGAGACACCACAACACAGGGAACCAGCAGAACAACCCAAGACCTGACAGACAACGTGACACTGGAAGACAACACTACGATGACAGACAAGCACGTGGCTCTGTTTACCAACAGAGATCACGTGACAACTACACAGCCAATCATCGAGCGAGGGATCAAAGACCAGGTCAAGCTTCTTCCAATCAGCGAGAGGACAACAATTCGAGGACCAACCGATCCCCGACACGTCACCATTAGCATAAGGCTGTGCTGGAATGTCAGGTTGGAGCACGGACATTCATTCACAAAATGCAATGTTACGACAGCTGTGTGTAGAACAATCGGACTGTGATGTTATCGACAAAACCCGTGTTTGTAACCTGCAACCTGCGAACTCACCTAGAAACATTTTGTGCAGAAACGTGTTTTGATACTTTACTTGGACAATTATATCAATATGCAAATGTCACATTTTTATGCGGTGATTTTAACAGCAGATGCGGCAAAGAAGCAGATTATATTGGAGGTGTTGACATAATACCTGTAAGGGATGACATTGATTATGTTGTTAACAACAACGGTAAAATGTGTTTGGACTTTTTGGTGAGATCGAACATGTGTATGTTGAATGGGCGATGTCATGGAAAGAATGATTTTACTTATGTTTCAAATTTGGGTTCATCTGTAGTTGATTATTGTTTTGTTTCATATGAATGTCTAGACAATTTTAATGATTTCAATGTGATGCGCCCAACCGAGTTAGTTAACAGTGCTTGGTGTGTGGGCAAGTTTGATGGAGATGTTTTATTGAAAATTAATCATTCGTTTCTCTCATGGAAGATGGAGCTTGACATGCAAATTTGTGATAGGGATATTGGGGTACAGTCGTCTGAGGACTTTGAAAAAATTATCATATCTGAAGCACCTGCTGACTTTCTACAACCACCAGAGATTGTGATATAACGGTGGTATATCATCAGTTGGTTAGAAGCGTCTGTACAGGAAGAGACATGTATAGACGAGGGTTATGATGACTTAGTGAAAGTTGTGCATGAGGAGATGAATACTAGGTTACCAAAGAAACGTGTCGTGTTATCTAATAGCAATAGGGGTAACCATAAAAGACGTAATAAACATGCGTGGTGGAACATCGAACTCTCACAAATGTGGAACATAATGTGTGAAGCTGAAAAGATATGGTGTAAAGAAAGAGGGGTAAACACAAGAATATATAAACATGCATATATTGTTTTGCGGAAAACGTTTGACCGAGAGGTACAGAAAGCAAAGAGACTACACAGAAGTAAAATATACACAGACCTTGAGACAATATGCGATCAGAATCACATGGATTTGTGGAAGAGTATAGGGAAAGTTGGTGTCGGGAACGAGAGAATGAAGAACATTCCAATGGAGATAGTGACTGAGTGGAGAGATATGTAGAGATACCGACGCTGTATTGGACAGGTGGAAGTCAGATTACCAGTCCCTATTGAACGGTGAATGTGAAAATAGTGACTCTCGTATGACATACATGGATGCAGAGAGCAAGGAGTCTACACTGTCCCACGATATCACTTTGCTAAGAAGCACAAAGCAATTGGAATAGATAATATCCCTGTGTATTTACTTCAAGGACATAACATACCTGCAATACTACAAAGGCTCTTTAACGTATGTTTTAACTCTTCGCGTATTCCAAAGATGAGGACTAACGGAATCATCTGTCCTATACCAAAGTCTACCACTGCAGACCCAAGGGACCCATTGAGCTACAGGGGACTGACGTTAGCTCCAGCGATCTACAAACTATATTGCAGTGTTCTAAACGAGAGATTGTACTCCTGGGCCGATAGAAATGACATTATCTCTGTGAACCAGGATGGATTCCGCCGTGGTCGATCTACAATAGATCACATCAGCTCCTGACAAGTATTATTGAAACAAGAAAACTTATGAGGAGGTCTACGTTTACAGCGTTTTATAGACTTTGAAAAACAGAGGGAAGTTATGGGAACGACTTCATAATTCCGGCATTGGTGGAAGGATGTTTAAGGCACTACGGTCTCTGTATCAAAGTGTTGAGTGTTCAATTCGTGTAAACCGATAGTATACGCCGTGGTTTAATGTTAACAGAGGACTCCAGCAAGGATGTATCCTGTCTCCTTTATTATTTAACCTTTACATTAACGATCTGGTGGAGAAAAAATAATGCAATCGGAATAAACGTCATTTGTGGTGACATTAATATTAGTGTGCTGGCATACGCAGACGATCTCGTTCTCTTAGCAGAAAGTGAAGAGGATCTCAACACACTTGACACGCTGTTCTTGACGAGTGGTGTGAATCACACTTTATGTGTGTAAACCAATACAAGTCAAAAGTTATCCACTTTAGAACCCCGTCCGTTGAAAGAACGTCTGTGCCTTTTAAATGCGGTGACAAAGTGCTATGTGTAGTGGACAGTTACCAATATCTAGGAGTACTTATAACAGAGCATCTCAGTTACAACGACATGGCTAAAACAACTAAATCTGCGAGTAGAGCTCTTGGAGTGCTAATAGCAAATATCAAAGAGTGTGGCTGGTCTCCCTTTTAATGTATTCAGCAAACTTTATGACACAATTGTATGGCCTGTGATTGAATATGGAGCGCCAATATGGGGAACAAGTCAACATTCGTGTGTAAAGGCTGTTCACCTACGAGCTATTCGCTATTTTCTCGGAATTGGAAAGTACACCCCCAATTTGGCTGTAAATGGTGAATCTGGATGGACACCGCCTGTGGTCAGACAATGGGCAAGTGTTACAAGGCTATGGGCAAGATACAAGAACATGAGACGACAACGGCTAAACAGGAAAATATTTGAGTGGGCCGATACTTCCAAAAAAACAGAATTTGAGTCATAGAATTTTGAACTTTTTAAAGAAAAACAATTTAGATAATATTGCTACTTCTAGCCATGTGGAAAGCCGCCTGCTTATTAAGACTATTACTATGGAAGAGTACACTACTTCCTGGGAAAGACAGCTCCAATCAGAGACCGGACGAAACGGCAGAAACAAACTCCGGACATACAGAACTGTCAAGACATATTTCACGGAACCCTATCTAAAGCGACCTATTCTAAGACACCACCTTGTACTTGCAAAGTTCAGATGTGGTGTTGCACCCCTACGCATTGAAACTGGCCTATATGAAAACCTGCCTTTGGACAGTAGGAATTGTTTCAATTACGAAAAAAAACTTGAAGATGAACTCCACACTCTTTTAATATGTCCCGTGTTTGCCGCAGACATGAGAACATTTTAAAAACCTGTCATGATATATGGGAGGCTTTTAGTGTTTCACCAGACTGTGATAAATTGATTCGTATTTTAAGCACACCAGATATTGTATCTTATACTGCCAGCACCTGTTATTCTGTTTTAGCCAAGCGGAGAAAGCTTTTATATAGTTAATTTATGATGTATATACGTTTACCTTGATGTATGTTCATAAACTATGACTTTTCATATAATGATCTATTCTTAGATCGTCTCTCATAAATCGCCGAGCGATTGGTTGTGTATGTACACAAGTGAGACGGAAATAAACTGATACATATGATATTGTGAAAAATTTAAAACTACTGCTAAAAGGTATTATTGATTCGTGCCATAATCAAATGCATCTTATTTCTTTAAAATATTGAATTAATCGAAACCAACTGAGGTGTGACGTTTTTAGTGCTTCAGTTTATTTGCGAATTAGCGACTGAAAAGATTGACCTTAAATATATATTGCTTCAGCTACATAATGTGCAAAAATAAACTCCCCAATGTTTGTATCTTCAGAGCAGAAGATTGTCAAAGGTGCATGTGGTCGGAAAAACAAAAAAATATTAAAATCAAAATGGCGACGAAACCAGGAGACCAACAAAATATTCATGATGTACGTTTTTACCCGCATTGTCATTGCGCATCCAATACAAAAATAATCTTGAAATAATAACTAGGATTGCCAAAATGCAATACTCAGGTCTTCAAGACTTCTGTCTGATCTTGGATCCCCGTGAACCCCATATTGACTTACATCTCCCGTGGTTGATAATTTGTTTTTATTTAAAATGAGGCATCAATCATTCCTTTATTTTCTTTAGTTTCAAATAAACATTCTCCAAAGAAACACCCCTCTGAAAATAGTAAAATCACTGATGGATCCCTACTTTATGTTTCCAATTTGAAGATAAACCTTTTAACATATTCATAATAAGATGTAGCATCGTCGTTGCGCTTTGATTTCCATATAAGTAGATGTAATCATTATGTAAAGTGTTTGCATTGTTAAGGAGTTCTTCTGAATATGCAAGAAAATACAAAAAATTTATGTCTTTGGAACCATAGACGACGTTTTCAACGTTTGAAGCTTTAACTATGAAGAACAGGAAGATTTTCTGGATAACAACTTCTTTAATTTGAAAATACACGACGTTTCGGAGTACATACTCACTCCTTCATCAGGTGGAATGTAAGGAAATAACAAATAATGAACATTTATATAGCAAACAAAACAATGGTGAGGAAACTCAATCAGGGAGATAAACATGCATGAGATGGGGAATTGTAATACAAACATGAGGAGAGTAAGTACTTGAGTGGTGGATAAACAATGACATGTAGGCTTTATTGAAGATGTAAATAAACACACATGATGAAACGAGGGAGGCCAATTGAAATTGTAAAACAAACTATGAACTTTTTAAATGAAAATGTTAAACAGAAAAGTGTTTGTCCTTGAGATTGTGCATAAGTATATATAAATAAAGTTTCAATGGCCTAATTCGTTCAATTATTGTACTTAATAAAATGATATACCTGTTTTAGAATGTACTATCAACCATGTTCGCATCTTTAACGGTTACAGAACAATAATTCTCCAAAGAAAATATCGATCGAAAGTGTCAAAATCAGAAAATGTAAACTTTGGTGTAATGTCCGAATTGGTGCCTTCTGTCATGTGATCATGATCATTTACAGAAATATTAACTCAGCAAGGGAACATGAAGGACGGAAAGCCTGACTGTTAATTTCTGACCACATGATAAGCATAGCGGAACGCGTTCACCTTATGCAAACCATTCGTATATGCTGTCAGATACCAAGGAAACAAGTCCTAGAAATGCACTAATGTTGAATGTTATTATGCTATCTGGGTGATTTTTTTTATCTCTTCTACATTTGGCTTGTTCACCCAATCAATGAATAACTTTCTGATCAATATGTCGACAATGGATAAATATCAGTCTTTATCAAACGGTATAAGTAATATTAATGATTTGCTTGACTTTTTCCAAAGCAATTATAACAAGATGTGATTAATTTAATTTGGTGCTCCATCTTAAGAATGGTAGTGTTGTTTGTTTCATAATACGGGGGCTTTGATACTAAACTGCCACATACAGTGCAAAATACGTGTAGCCATATTTATAACAACAATCATTATATACACGACAATAAGCTTCATATGTTTTCGTTAATAGGTTCGTTACGTCAATAAACAATATATCCAAAACATCATACGTAAACAATATAAAGTATTAAGGTATTTGAAAAGAGAAAGTATATGTTCCATCAACATTTCATTAGTTTGTTCAGACTGTATACAGCATGCAGCAAGCCTTTCTCCAAATTCTAAGGCATGAGCCCCGTTCCATAACAGCGAGCGCTTATAATCGCTCATTGATTGATCAATGTAGCGCTCAAGTAGCGCTCAAGTAGAGCTCATTCTCTCCTGAACGATACGATGCAAAACCTCGCTTGCCTTGCTACGTAGCGCTACACTGAGCAATCGCGTTCAAGAGAGGTTTAAAAGGAATAGCTAATTGAGCGATTACTTTGAAACCTCTCTTGAACACGGCCCTGGTTTCACTCTAAAGGGGCGGCCACAACCCGCCGTACTTGCAAGTGCGTGCTGTCTACGTGCAAAAACGTGGGTAAAATAGTGGTAGCCGTACGTTGTAAGTACCGACACCGTACGGATTTGGTAGCACGCAGACACGCCGTAGCGCTTTTAGTGCATGCAGAACTTTCGCTGCGTGCGAGCTGCGACTGTGTATTTTCCACACGTACGACTTCCGTGCTTGCACTCTACGGACACTGTGCGCACAACGCACGGACTCTTTACGTGTTATAAGTTTTTCAGTTGGACACATACTCCACGGAAGACGCACTTGGCACATGCGTGCTCCGCACGTTGCAACTGCGTTGCAAGTGCGTCGTCCGTGCTTACTCAGCACTTCCCCAGTTCAACTGACAAATGAGCATGCAACACTCACGTTGCCAGTGCCGAGGTAGTACGTGCTCCGCAACTACACCGTACGTTGTGCGCACTGATTTCTGCAGTAATTATGCGCTGCCATTTGAAGCTGCTCATGCAGCATCAGAAGCGGGAGTCTCTGAGTTGAATTGGCGGCATCTTGAGGCAGCAGCACTGAGAGAGAACCCCTGAAGGTCGCCCTATACCCCTACCACCTGGGTGCCTGAAATCGGTCTGAAAAACTTAAGTTCATTGCACTTGCACGCACTTACACCGTGCGTGTAAGTAAGGACATCGTGCGTGTGCAGCACATGTAAGTACGGTATCCGTACGTTAACGTGGCAATCGTACGTCACACGCAAGGTGTAAGTATGTTGTAAGCACTTACAACGCACTTACCACGTGCGAAACGTACGATGCACGTAGCAGATCACGGCAAGGCATTTAGTGCGGGCAACGTACTTACACCTTGCGTGTGACGTGTGTTGATTTTGCTCCCTCCCTGCGTTTCCCACTTCCTCCCCACGTTTTTCAGAAACGTGGCCTCCCCCAAAAACGTACGGACAAAAAAACGCACGGTCGGTTGGGACCGAGGCTTAATGCACATGTAAATCGACATGAAATTAACAATTTTGTGACAATCCAACTATATCATTCCAATCATCCAATATTAATGTAAATATTATACTACAATGCAAAACGTGTTTTTAAATATATGCGCAAATACATTAGTTATCTTTGTCAACAGTTTCAAAGTTTGTTCAAGTGTTCAATTTCTGAGGAGACCATTATTTCGCGATGCAAATGTTAACATTCTTCCACTTGAATTAACACTGTTGAACAAGTCATCGTGTTGCAGACTGTATAAAGCATACAACATGTTTTTCTCACAATTCTCAAACATGGTGGCGCGCCATTGCACACAGTTTTTCAATGTTAAAGAGCCATCACGGATGTTGATGAAAATATAAAAAAAATCCAAAAATCTATCTCCGTGAAATAAATACACTTAATTTTCCCCTAATTTTTCCAACTTAAAATAAGCCGAGAAATTGCATTAATTAGTAAAGGTGTTTTCCAGTCTAAATATAGATCCAGTCTATTATTTTCAAGCGCAAAGCATTATGGTCTAGCTCACACACAGTAAACAAAGACACGAAAGAATAACAAAAAATATGAGCAATGAAAGAAATCGAAATATTAAATTTTTTATGGTTATTTATTTACCATTTCATTTAATTATGTATTTGCTACAGATATTGAAATAATTGTTTTACCCAACTAGGTATTTTGCTTGAATTTTATAATTAATGAGAGTAACAATTTGTCATAATTTGCTGGTCTTATCTCAATAAAAAGAACATTAAACAGGAAATAATTTGTATATTCTCAGGACATTTAGAAACATAGTTTGTAAAGCAATCTTCACATTCAGTAATGTGTGAAAAGGGTACTTTGCAAGAGAGGCACGTGCAGCACGTGCAGCACATGGGTTGTTATGGCGACTTGCGCTAGAGACGAGCCTTCACGCTTCGGAAGCGCTTGCTGTTTGTGTAGTACGTATTACGCAAAAAGGGGGACTCTGTTTATATACGTCAGATACCCGTAGCGCGCGCTAGTCGAAGTGATACTTCTCTTTGAAACCAAATTGCAATACATTGTCGTGATATGAAAATTATTTAACATATGCCATGTTGTAGATAAAAGATTTCTCTGGCGAATGACGTTATAAGTATATTTTCCAAAAATTTGAAACGCTAACATCCGTGATGGCTCTTTATTGAGAAATTGATAATTGTGTGTGACAGTCGAACGATATATTCCAATCGTCTAATATTAATGTAAGTGTTATACTAAATGCACAAAGTGATAAAATATAAATGCAAATATAAGAAACTCAAGTGGTTAATAGATTCAAACTAGGCAATGAAGTCGATACAGTCTATGAATGTCAAATGTCTATTACAACTGTGCAAGATATCCAATACAGACAATTTGTAATAAGTATGCATGTTATATCTCCGTCAGTTTATAAGAGAGACCTCTGATAAGTATAGAATGTTTATACTGGATGGTTTAGTTCTGCCTTGTGAAGATTTTGTTAGTAGCATCATCATTTATTTCTCTAAATCGCCTCTAAAAGCTCTAGAAAATACAACAATTAATATTCAAATATCAATATAGGGAATACAGACAAATGAACATATAGACACAGAATTGAATATATATATATATATATATATATATATATATATATATATATATATATATATATATATATATATATATATATTATATTTGTATAACTTGAATCAGGATGTGAGCGTCACCTCACATGTTTTCTTTAGCTTATAATCATCAGTTATAATTCTCTCATTTCTTGTCTAACAGGTAGGGTTATTGTTACTAGGTTTATGGTTCATTAATTTGTGTCATTAGACGCAAATGCTATCACGATTGACAAACATTGGTGTATTTCAACTCTGTTCACTTTCGTTTTATTATTAATAGTTTGGATCAAACGATATGGTTGTGTATATAATTGTTTTGTGTAATATGTGCCAGGAACTGATTTATACATATATATATATATTTTTTTTAAAGATGAACAATGGTTATTTAGTAAAACATAGAAAGACATTTGCAAGTGGAATATAAACAAACTAATAGTACGTTTTAGAGTTAACGTCATTATTTATACTCACCGTAGTCAATTGAGTTCCTCTCAATTAATCACTCGACCAGTTATAAGAGTGACAAATAAAGAGAGTTACCTCCCCCGACCCCTGGCCCCGCTGGGTGGCTTACCCGTGTGACTTCATTCCTTCCTCCTGGAGCCTGGACGCAGGCAGCCCTCAGACTCGCAGGAGGGTTTGTGGTGAGGGAAATAAAGACCGGTGAGTTATCAACGGTGAGTATCAATAATGACGTTTACTCAAAAACGTACTATTATTTACATACTCTAGTTTATAACTCACCGTAGCCAGCATGGCACTGATGGAGGTGGGCTGCGAGGCAACCCGAGAGCGGTAAGGTAACTAGTGGTTAGCGAACACCGTGCTAGACTTCCATAAACTGCCCGTCATGATGTCCGCTACAGGGATGTTGCTATGAAGGGCCATAGTCGCTGAGACCGCTCTGATCTCATGAGGTCAGGTGCCTTGTAGGCCTTCAACATTGCCGACCTGAGATACACCCCTAGTAGTCGCTTGTCTATCTCCTTCACGCTTGTCTGCGAATGAGGCAAGAACAGTCTGCGCCTCCCCTGGCGTAGGGACCGAGTTCGCTAGATAGACGGGATGTTGAACGTTCTGCTGCGCTCGTCGGCAGCTTGGTTCTTACATATGAATTCGGTTGCTAGTCCTAGCGTGGCTTTGCCCCCGTCCCTAACCTCAAACCGTAGGAGGTCTGCCTGTAAACCGTGCAGTTCCGATAGTCTGACGGCAGTCAAGAGTCGAAAATATAGCGGCCGAACGAGGTAGGAGTGGTTGAACTCCTTTAGGTTGTGGATCGTGGGGGAAAGACTTGAATACGGAACCCCGCATACGTGATCTTCTAGACCCAACTGATGCCAGTTGGCCACGAATCGGGAGAAACGGCCCCGACAGGACCGTCCCAAGTGTCTACAATCGGTAAGTGAAGATGTGGAAGGCGCCACATGTCACGATTTTCTAGGGGTGCCCCCAGTTGTCGCACCCCTTCCCCCGCTTTTGTTTGTTGTTGTTGTGTTTCGGACTGGGGCCAGTATGAAAGTCGCGACCTTGCTTGGGCCGACCCCCTTGCCGAAATGACACGCCACTGGTCTTAGAGCCGTGAGGAGAAGGAGGAAGAGCGTTCTTCCTCTTCTTCGGAGTGTACGGTTGGGTACGGAGCAGTTCTTCTTCTTCTTCTTCCGGTTGACTGACCTCGAACGGTGGCCGCCAGACGACGGAGATAGGACAGTTGAGAGTTCGCAGTCTAGCAGCGATGACCGCTCCCTATCCTCCTCCACCTAAGGCGGGTCCTGCCGCGTCTGCGTGCTCCGTTGTATCCTCCAAAATGACTAGGTCTGACATCGGAGAGCTGACCGTGGAGTAAGCGGGAAACACTGACGCACCGGTCCGCCCACTCTAGCGAGAGGAGTGAGCCTCGCGTTCCGAATTTATGGCCGCGCGGTACGCCTTGTGCTGTCCCTCCGACAGGGACGCACACTCTGTACAGCATTCCTCCTCCGTACACGTTGTACGGCAAAGGCGACAGCAGGCGTGAGGGTCGTAAAGGGACGACTTCTTCTTGCCTCAACGAAAGCAGAACCCCGAGTATGGCGAAGCCATAACGAAGTCAAAAGTCAAGACACAACAGACCAGACGATGGTCCTGTTGAGAGACAAGTCAAGTCTGAATGACGTAGGGCAGCCACGACTGACGGAGGCTAAGTCAAAGTCAATGCTAACCGTAAGTGTACACGCACCTATCCGACAGGTAGCAAGAACCTAACACTCAACACCAGACGACTCGAGACGACGTCATGTCAAGTGTCTATAACCCGGTCGAGGGTGGAATTAATTATCGCTCAAAGTTATAAACTCTGCGAGCATCATGGAACACGATTTCACGTTTTAATTTATTTTTTTCTATCTTAGGGATACCGTAGCTGTAGCTTTTACGGGAATCAATTGGAATACAATCGGTAATAGAGAAATTATTACATTCTTAAGTGTAGGGTACGACTTAAACGAAACTCGCTCTCGCTCGGGCAATAAACAAAATAACGTAACGTAACGTAAAAATCATAAGAAATACTTCCTCGGGTAATAATCTCTATACATGTATATGATCCCCACGTTGTGACATGATCGTGTGTATCTGTCGGAGACATGAAGGATGAATGGTGATTGTACAAATAGCAATATATTAAGCAGGGTTTAAATTAGAAACAGGTCAACAACAACCGGCTAACCCTGCCCCTGCAACAATAGTGCAATGATTTAGCATGACATCTATAACTATATGTCAGCCGGTAAACTCGGTACCCTGTGGCATATGGATGGCTCACGTTAACGTTTGTGTAAGGCAGTAACGATATCAACACATCATAACCTTAGAGGGGCAGTAGCACGTTTTTTCGCGCAAATAAGTCGAGGAAATGTCTTTGAAAAACTATGTCACTAATTGGAAAATCGAGTTAGAAAATGATTGTACATGGTTCCGTAGAGCCATGGGAATCGTTTTTGTCATTCGAAATAATAAAATGTGTTCACAATAAAATGGCCGCCATGCACTTTTTGCTTTATATGCAACAACGTTATTACTACTGCGGATAAATGGTTTGTGTAATAAGATGTATAACTCTCTTATGTAAATATAAATGACATAAACTATCATTATAAATTGGAAACTTGAAAAAATAAAATTATTAAAAACAACGTGCTACTGCCCCTTTTAACTAGAATTGAAAATAACATCCCAAATTAAATTATTCGATATTTTATTTCTAGCATTTGGGTATTATACAAATGTATATCATTATAGATCTCGATTTTTTGTTGAGTGTAGATTTAAGCTGAAAAGTTTGTATTCTGTATTCTGAGTATTCTGTAGACACTGATGGAACATGTCTCTTGAGAATTCAATTTGCTTGATAGGTCATGAAACAGAAAATCCCTCACCCTGTTGACCAAAGTATCCCAGGTGTGATATTTCTGTTATTCAGCGCACATTAATTCATTAATAAATTAGACGTTTACTGTTTTAGATCTGAGTATAAAAGGCAAATTTGAGAGCCTGGTGGATATGTGCCTAGTGGAGATACATGTAGTCGCTCCAGGCCGTCCCCTGAGGCTACTGTAGAGGTTGACCACTCATTCGTTTTTCGATGTTCATTGTTTCTTTAAATCTATTCATGTGTTTAGATACCATAGCCCATGACGGCTTACTTGTCATTCTACATGTTCACTCACAGTACAGTTGTTTTATACGTCATTCTCATTTGTAGGCGTTCATTCACCTTTCTCTATGTACAGTCGGACCCCGTTTACCCGCACAGGTTGGTTACAGTTGATAATCCTCTGGTTAATAGGTCCGGTAAAACGGGGTCTGATTGTACAATATTTCGTTTTACACATGCTTACTTCCGAACCTTCATTTGTTCCTCTTCAGTCATTAACATTCGTCCCTTACATTATTCACGGTCTATCTACACTTGTTTACCTGTCGTACTGTATTTGACACTCCCAGGTGTTTCCGTCAACAGGTTGCTGTCATTAAATATGCAGTAATATGAACGCAGTGACAATTAAGCACGTTAAGCTGAGTCTTTGATGTTATCACTGTTTATCGACAGGTGCAATATACACGGCGCGAATGGTATAGATGGAAGTCCGGAATTAATGCCTCTCGTATATTAAGAACCTATAAAGACTAACATCCCTACACATCATCGATATTTATAAAGCGTTTTTATACTTATCAAAACGAACAATATTACATATATATTAACTGTTCTGTATTTGCATTTCATATCTTGTATGGAGTTTTAACAAAATATTGAGTGAATGTGATTCCTCAATAGTTGAAATATACATAAGACCTTAGGATAAATGGAGCCATTTTGAAACGTCTCATTAACTTTAGATTAACACTGTCTGTCTGTAAACCCCTCGGTATAAAGAAATCATATTGTCTATACCGAATAAGATGACACATATATAATTAATTTAGTTCAGCAATCCAGATTGGATTACAAATACAATTATTCGTGTTGTTCAGAAAACACATGTATACATTCGTTTGGCTTATCTATCTGTTTTATTTATATCAAATTTAGTTACATGTAAACATTCTTCACTCACGTTTGATTTCAAGGCGCTGTAGCACGTTTTTTGCATACTACTCTTTCTCAAATATGCCATTTATTGTTAAAGTTTATACCATGAAGTATTACGTTAGAGGGTAAATAATCGCATTACACGACTTGATAGGCCGTATCCATAGAACACGCTTATCCGTAATGAAAGAAAATGGTGCGACGTATCTAGCGACTCTTGAACTCTTCAGTGTGAGAGGTACATTTGTAGGTCTCATGCGATTTTGAGAGTTTAGAGAGCAAGGTGGTTGAAATGTCGCTAATGTTACCGATAAACTGAGTGTTCAGTCAGAGCACTTGAACTTCCTTTGAGTGTCCATTCTAATGCACTAACGGCTCCTCGCAAGGAAATGGACTCGCATGGCCTAACCGAACCATGTCTATTTGTTTAGAACTCTTTTTATTGATTCACGAGTATTATTTAGCCATTACACTCATCTGTTCAAAACAGCATTTATTCAATAAAGCAATCATTGCTCTGAACGCGCTAATGAGCAGCAGTATTGTTTGATAAAAGTGCGATATAAGTTTATAAGTATTTCCATGTATGTATGTATGTATGTATGTATATATGTTTGTATGTTTGTATGTTTGTATGTTTGTATGTATGTATGTATGTATGTAATGAGTAAAGCTTATTTACCTTTTTGTGAGAGCACTTGATTTCACTAAGAACGGCATGCTACAGCATCTTTAAATACATTGTATTCATATAGAAATAATTGAAATCACATTTTCAAACTTAAAATATCCTTCGTAGATACAAAATTGATGTACATGTACATGTATATAAAAAGCAAAATGAGATATGGTTGGCAAGATTAAAATGCATGAAGAATAGAGAAATACATTATCTAAATCGCCTTGTTTCATTGATAGAAGTTTAAAATATAGCTTTTTTCTTACAAGTCATTTTATTTTCAGACTCAAGATGCAATTTAGTTGGATATCAGCGCTAGCCCTGTCCGTTCTCCTCTCCTCGGGTAAGTTTGATTTATAAAATTGTCAATTCAACTGTGAAGGATTACATTCATCAACACAACCTTTAAAACAATTGGACATTTATAAATTAGTCAACACAAAATATTTCATAATTCTTGAACCATGTCCATGAACATTCTAAAATGGACACGAATGTCAATGTTCCATAAACACTGTGTATCATCGTACACCGGATGTAGAGAGGAGTACATCGATGATATGTTTGTAAGGGGAATAGAAAATCAAAGATACAGTATGTAACCGCCGAATTTTCTATTACTTATTTAGTGTTGTACACAGTAATGAATACATTAGAAAAATGAAACATTTTGTGAATGCGGGAAGTTGTTTTAGTGTAGTGCGGGATATAGAAATAATCCAAAATGTGATTTGCTCATCGACCCTATCGACAATTTTGATGCGATTGAGATGTTTTGACAAATTTGACAAAAATAAATACATTTTTTATCCCACCGGTATGTAATACCGGGGGATATAGTCATCGCCCCGTCCGTCTGTCCGTCCGTCCGTTATCATTTCGTTTCCGGAGCAGAACTCGAAAACTGTTCATGATATCTTTCTGAAACTTTCTATGTGTATTACCCACCAACTGAAGTGGTGCCTTTTGATATTTTCGGATTTCTGAAAAAAACATTTTTTTTCGTTTCCATAGAAACTTCTTGAATTTGGACTTTGTTCAGAGACAGGTTCGTTTCCGGAGCAGAACTCGAAAACCGTTCAACATATCTTCCTGAAACTTTGCATGTGTGTTACCCACTAACTGAAGTGGTGCCTTTTGATATTTTCAGATTTTTTCTGAAAAATTTATTTGTTTCTGTTTCCATTGAAACATGAGAGGGATGTTGGTTGTTGTTGATTTTGACTGCTTCTGGAGTAACATACCTGAAACTCAACATCTGTAATACCCACTAACTGAAGTACGGTAGTGGATCGATACACAAGTATATGTCCAAGATGTGTTTTACAATTTTTTTGGAACCGGTGGGATATGTCATCTTCTGATGACTCTTGTTAACTAAAATTCACTGGTATGCATAACTTGACTTCTGCAGAAAAGAACCAATGCTTGAGAAATGGCTTCAGGTTGTTTTGTAGAGCGCTATGTTGTTTTTTCCTTTCGTAGCTTGTGTACCGTTTGTATCATAAATTACTGTTTCGCTGTACCGTTTGTAGTTTCGGCTGATGTACCGCTTGTAGATTTACATAAGTAATCAAGATAACATTTCTGACACACAAAAGCAATTCTTTACTTAAAACATAGTGTTTTGCATCACTTACAGGTTATGTTCGATATAAATGTACTATGGAACTTATCATGAGGTTCCCTCGAAATAGGCTTATTTGTTGTTGACACTTTTGAAAAACCAGCAACACCCCAATGACTCATTGATGGCCCGGTTTGCAGTAAGAAAGAATATGATTCGTATGGTTGCAAAATCTGTCCACAACATAATATAAGACCAGAGAACATCAGCTAAAACAGCATAAGTGCGATATTCCAGATCGGAACAACATATATTTTTTTGTAATTGTCAATAATCTTTTAACTGTTCTGTCACACAAGGGGGCATTTCTGTAATCTGTGTGACATTATCCTTTTTTTAACATCTGTAACCACTGGGTCACAGTCATCAGATGAGTCAGTAGCAGTATTTTTATTGTTTAATTGTCGCCACTATATAATGAACTGGATTGGATCGAATTAGCCATCATGCGATAATTCGGATTTTTGTAAACGTTCACTCTGTACGTTCTGGTTTGGGGGAAACTCGCGAAGGCATCAATGATCTAGAGTTAACTGTGTTTAAATGCATGTTAAAGCTTTTAACGTTATTAAGAACCCAATTGACCTGTCCACATGAGAACAAGCAATGCCTTATACTTACATTGATCAATGCTTCTTTTCTACGTAACAGCAACTTACACTCTATACATATGCTCTCTCTCTCGCATTCTTTCTGTCTCATTTGATGTGACATTTGATAGGAGACCAATTGCTAGATCTATCCTTTGTTATCCAATGGTATTTTATTATTATCTTATTATTTTCCTTACTCTGACCATTCCTGTTTGACCTATGAGTAAATGCTCATTCCAGTTTAACGCGAGTAACGTATCTGTGTTATGACTCTAAGGTACTCTCGACAACAAAAGCGAGCTTCAGTTACTGTAATATTTGCTGCGATATTCATAGAATATCTTACTATAACATTATTGTCATCATTTGAGTCAGGATCACCATGTACTTTGGGTTTATCATCATGGCTTGGAGGAGTGTAATCTGGAAACACGGACAGATTCGTTATCTACATTGATGGAATATGTTTCTCCTCTGTTTAGAACACGTTTCTGATTTTATTATGTGAGGAAAGTTTGGATGCCTCTACTCCATCTTTTCCCGATCACGATTTCTCTTACAGGGTGTGTTTTAAAGGCATTGTTGATAATGTCATAAAAAGCATATCATCCTTGTCACAGTTCTTAAGATATACACAATGCATATTTTTAGACCTGGAAATGAAGGATACGGATGAAACAGATGATTTACGTTACTTCGTAAAAATACTACCAACGGTACACAAAATATCTACAAAATATACACAAAGGAAAATCCACCCCCATGTTTTACAGACTGAAATAATAAACTTGAATAGCATATTGATAGAATTCACACTGTGTTATGTTAATGTGATGCTTAGTTAAGACATTTCTCGCGTGAGTGTATCAGAATGTAACATATATTTCTTTTAAATGATTAAAATATGTGAACATTCGTCATTCAAAATGCAAGCTCCAGACTAAGCAACGCGAAAATACAATGATATACGTATATATAATAACCCACTAGCAATTTTGTTTGTTTATACGCAAAAGGAAAACATTCAAGGAAAACTTTATTATGATAATTTTCCGTCCTTGATGTTACTTCCAAATAAAGCTGAACATGTCGCTATTTTACTCCTCTCTACAAGCATATCATCGATGTACACCTCTCTACACCCGGTGTACGTTGATATACAGTGATACATTAAAAACGTATTTAAAAGGTAAAAAAATGCGTACATATAGTTGTTATCAAGGTGTGAGGATGTGACGTCAGAATGCATAAAGGACGTCACATTCTCAATAGTGGCTTGCGTGGAAGAGATATGTTTGCATTGTTGAAATTTTAATTGCATAAACAATTATATCCGTGTCCATATTTTGTTTATGATCCTTGTATAATAACACTCTAAATATCGCCAAACAATTACGAAATGAAAATGACTTAAATGTTAAATGTTAAACTTGCGTTATGATAAAGTATGACACGGGAACTCATACCATGTTGATGTCAAGGTAGAGAAAAACGAAACAAAAACATGTAATAAGACGTTTCGTAATTTGGGAAAAGGCGAGGTGAGAATTTAGGATTTAACATCGCTTTACAAATTATTTCGCTTCAATATCACCGGCTCCGTTGGTCTGATTGTGGTGAAACCCGAGAGCACCAGGTGAAAGTACATGTAGTGAACTGAAATAAGATGCACTTCATGTCAATGTCGGAATGTGTATATAAGTCTTATATCGATTCCGCAAATCCAGCATTTGTGTCCTTAAGTTGGCATCATTGGCAAAAGACAAATGTGAACGCCAAAATTCGGGTTCGAATCCCGGTGAAGACACCAAATATGTGTGACCTTGGTCTCAAACTGTGCTGTGTTCCTGGGCAAGGCACTTCATCCACTTAACACTCAATCCACCAACTCCTGTTTTCTTCCTGTACAAGTAGACTAAATAATTAAGCAGTATATTCATATAAGTTTAACCTTTCGTTAGCAAAAGTACACAACAGCTTACAATGTTTATAATAAAGGTAGCATAAATACAAGATAATTGTTATGCAAAGAGGTTTATATATATATAAATATATATATATATATATATATATATATATATATATATATATATATATATATATATATATATCTTGTCACTGTGGATACACTGTATGTATGGTATCTAACAATGGATCAGTTCCAACCACATCCACGCAGGTACTACTGGTTGTAAGATAAGTGTGTTTTAAAGATATTTACCTGAAGTAACATTATTAGGGATGAGGATAATGGGTATTGGTTTTCCACCTTAAACACCAAAACTCGGGGTAATGAATCGTAAAGAGTAATAATCGAATAAGTAAGGCATCTCTTGTGGGTACTAATGTACCTAGGAACGGAATCGATTAACTAATATAAAACTTAAAGCAAACAGATTCCACAACACGTGACGTGGTGGCGGTAATGATGTAAAGGTAATGATGTAAAGGTGATGGAAGTATTGTCACAAAGCAATAGATAGATGACAACATTTCTTGATGTCAACGATAATACATATTCTGATATATTGATGATGAAAAAATAGGCGTTACAACTGCATTTTGCATCCTAAGCGGATTTCTATCAAATCATTTCCACTAAAAGTTCAGAACTGCCCCATTGAGGTTTAGGCTAGGTGGCTTGATTTGAGTATATCGGTTTTACTCACGCAGCATTAAAAGTTTACAAATACAATATCAAAAGCCTCGACGCAAGGAGGTTCTCTTGTACTGGAGTGAGGAATCGACCTGCATAGAAGAACGACCAGTTTAGAGCAGATATATATTCTTATTCTTATCGTCTAGTATATGACAAGGCATATAACGATGCTGAAGATAACATATGTACGTCTTATGTACTAAATATTTAGAAATAAGACACACATATCTGCCTTATTTTCTCTATAATAAACTGTCGATAATGACATTCCGTAGGTGGTACGTAGAACAGAAAAGGTTGAATTGTTATTGAGATAAGCTCTCGTGTCGACATGAGAAAACTTGTTAATTGATAAAGGGGGTGTCTCGACCTATTGATATCGTGCAGTTTGCACATTATTGTTAGACTTTAAACATGTCATAACTTATATATCGTGTTATATATATATATATATATATATGATGACATTGATAGTGGTGATAATGTTCATGGTTATGACATTTTGACATTATGATAACAGTGATAATAGTGATACTATTCCATGACAAAAGTTGCTACGATGGTGGTTATACGGGGTACGACGATGCTGATTATAATAAATAGAATGATGTTTGATGATGATGAATCAGAATGATATTGGTTGTGATGATGCTGATGAATGTAACGACGATGCTGGTGAATGTAACGACGATGCTGATGAATGTAACGACAATGCTGAAGAATGTAACGACGATGCTGATGAATGTAACGACGATGCTGATGAATGTAACGACGATGTTGATGAATGTAACGGCGACGCTGATTAATGTAACGACGATGCTGATGAATGTAACGACGACGCTGATTAATGTAACGACAATGCTGAAGAATGTAACGACGATGCTGATGAATGTAACGACGATGCTGATGAATGTAACGACGATGCTGATGAATGTAACGACGATGCTGATGAATGTAACGACGATGCTGATGAATGTCACGACAATGCTGATGAATGTAACGACAATGCTGAAGAATGTAACGACGATGCTGATGAATGTAACGACGATGCTGATGAATGTAACGACGATGTTGATGAATGTAACGGAGACGCTGATTAATGTAACGACGATGCTGATGAATGTAACGACGACGCTGATTAATGTAACGACAATGCTGAAGAATGTAACGACGATGCTGATGAATGTAACGACGATGCTGATGAATGTAACGACGATGCTGATGAATGTAACGACGATGCTGATGAATGTAACGACGATGCTGATGAATGTAACGACGATGCTGATGAATGTAACGACGACGCTGATGAATGTAACGACGATGCTGATGAATGTAACGACGACGCTGATTAATGTAACGACGATGCTGGTGAATGTAACGACGATGATGATGAATGTAACGACAATGCTGATGAATGTAACGACGACGCTGATTAATGTAACGACGATGCTGATAAATGTAACGACGACGCTGATGAATGTAACGACGATGCTGATGAATGTAACGACGACGCTGATTAATGTAACGACGATGCTGATGAATGTAACGACGATGCTGATGATGTAACGACGATGCTGAAGAATGTAACGACGATGCTGATGAATGTAACGACAATGCTGAAGAATGTAACGACGATGCTGATGAATGTAACGACGATGCTGATGAATGTAACGACGACGCTGATTAATGTAACGACGATGCTGATGAATGTAACGACAATGCTGATGAATGTAACGACGACGCTGATTAATGTAACGACGATGCTGATGAATGTAACGACGACGCTGATGAATGTAACGACGACGCTGATTAATGTAACGACGATGCTGAAGAATGTAACGACGATGCTGAAGAATGTAACGACAATGCTGATGAATGTAACGACGATGCTGATGAATGTAACGACGATGCTGATGAATGTAACGACGACGCTGATTAATGTAACGACGATGCTGATGAATGTTACGACGATGCTGATGAATATAACGACGATAATGATAACAATGAGCAATGCATATTATGATTATTATAATGACGCTCAAGAAAATGCATGTGATGATAGCGCTGACGGTAGGGGTGGTAAATTATGATAATGACAAAGACTGTTACAATTCTGGTGACGATTATGCTTTTAATGATAATAGATATTTTGCTGACGATTGTCTTGTGTTAAACTGAGTGTCATAACAAATTATTGGTTCTGCTTTCTCATTCCAAAAACACATTAAAATGTGTTAACATAATCATTGCATTTAGATAACCCCATGTAAGTTAGCCGTGGTGCTATTGTAAGGAATAATGGACATTTCAGTCAAAGAGGTAGGATTGTCGATAATTCGATTACATTATAGATAATATTCCCATAACATAAACAATTTTAATTCAGTTTACAACATCAACAGGGAGTATGTACATGAGTACATCTACGGCAAGTATGTCGTCTCTGACCCGTTACCTGTCTCCTCACAACGGCTCGAGGTATGTTTCGCGACGCTGACGAATAGTTGAAAAACGTATATTTCGTATTTTACGTTGAATCCTGATATACTTTAACTTCGGTTTTCTTTCTAATTGTTTGCATTCAACGCTTCAACAAATAACCAAGACATTATGATACATGACCATACTCATAATACACGGAAAAACAAGATCAGTTTTAGTTTGGTTGTTTAAAATACGGCTCATTTTGAAAAAGGAAATAGTTCTCGGGAGTCGGTGCATCGCTTTTATTTGTGCGTGTGACAGCTTTTCCAAAAAGAATAAATTAAGAACTTGCCGTATAATTTTTGTTAAACCCAAAAGTCCATTTGTCCACCAACTACATGGTACACTCATGGCAAAAATGGTTGTCACCCCCAGACTGAGAACGCTACGTCAAGTTTAACTGAGTGTGGACAAATAATCAAACATGCAATAACTGTCAGAATGATTTGTGTGATTGGGAAAAACATTCGTAAAACATACCAGCTTGTATTTTGGTCTTGTGCTGGCCAATTTAAGAAATTCTATCAGGATATGTATGGTCCCTGTGAAAAAGGGCAATTTTTTACAGTATCCATATAGTATCAATTGGATGGGTATCAATAAAACAAATTACATTTTCAAGTTCAATTGTCGGTTTTATTTCATTCTGCAGTCATGTATGAGTATATTTACAAGCCTAATATCGGGTAGCACCGCCTCTGGAATTTTCAAGGGCGATAATTCGGGCAGGCATACTGTCTATCAGTGTGTTGATGTTTGCAACAGCCAAATTGTTCCATTCATTCACAAGAGCAGCCCGCAATTGCTGTAAATTTGCAGGAGCAGGGTCCAGTCTTCTAATTGCACGGTCAAGCTGATCCCAAGCATGTTCTATCGGATTCATATCCGGACTTTTTGAAGGCCAGGGCAATCTTGTTACTCCTTGTGCCTGAATGAAAGCGTTCACTGTACGTGCACGATGGGCTGGTGCATTATCGTCCTGCAACAGGAAGTTGTTGCCATACACTCTTCTTGCATGTGGGAGGCAAACGGTTTCAAGAAGACGTCTGTACGACCTCTGGTTGACGTTTCCTTGAAGGACGACAAGATCCGTTTTACCGTTATGGTGTATTCCTGCCCATACGTGTACAGAACCGCCACCGTGGGCAACCTGATGCTGCAGACAGTCGTCATTGAACCTTTCCCCACGTAAACGTCGCACTCTCATTCTCCTGTCCACCTTATGCAGTAGGAAACGAGACTCATCAGTAAATATGACGTGACGCCAATGTCCAAGTTGGATTCTGCGGTGCTGCTGCGCCCAAGCAAGCCGTGCCCTGCGGTGGACCAGTGTCCAGAATGGTTTGATGGCAGGTCTTCTTGCCTTATATCCATGCTGGAGCAACCTGTTCACTACAGTTCTCCGGCAAATGGGCGTATTAATATGAGCCCCCCATCTCTGTGCAAGAGTCAAAGACGAAAGACGTCTATGACGTCGGGTCAAACGAAGAAGAATTCTATCCTGACGAACCGTAGTTTTCTTGGGACGGCCTGAAGACTTATTCGGAACAACATTTCCCTGTATGGCGTGCAGTCTTTTAATCCTTTGAACAGTTCTAACACTGACGTTACATGCTGCAGCAATGACACGATTCGAAGCGCCACCACGACTCATGCCAATGATTTCATGTCTGATTCCTGGTGGAGTGGGACCAGGCATGGTCTATGCTTTTCAGAAACTATAGTCGTGAAGCTGTATCTTATGAAAGAGGTCTATAGTAATCGATGGAAATGACAAACCTAAGGAGACAAATTTCAATCATTTCAATGAAATGCACGTGGTCTACATGAAACCGCTGAATCTGTTCATTGTAAAGTGTGAGTTAATGTAACTTCATGCCTGTAATGACATTTCCATGGAAAACCAACATTGCCATGCATACAATGTGATATAAACTCCAATTTAATTAAATATTAGGGGGTGACAACCATTTTTGCCATGAGTGTATATGAGTCTTCAGAAACGGACGTGCTTCCGTTTTATATACTTCCAAAGTATGACTATTGTTTTGATGGAAAAAACAAAATGTCCCCCTTATTATTTTCAACAAAAGGTCTACCGCCCTTGTTTCTTTTGTAAAAAGTGTGCCCGAGAAACATGTGACTCTTTTATGCAGCCTCCATTGATTCACTGACGTCTTCATGGAAGCAGGGAGTGATTGGTATTTTATGAGCGCATCCAACCGGTGTTACAAGGATATACTCGAATCTACCAAAGTTTCTCTGTTAATATATTGAATCATTTAAATCTAACGCAGTGATGAGTACACCCCGTGTCTCACAATGGCAGATTTATAAGGTTTAGATTATAATAGGCTGTCATTATAACTAATCAAATGTGAGTTTACACTATTGAATCAGCACAATAACTACATTGTACCTTCAGGATTTTAATAAGTAAAAGTGAAAAAAAAAACAATATGTTGTTTTAGTATTGTCTGTATTTGATCAAATTTTAAAAAGTAAAAAGGAGAACGACAACAATCTGTTGTGTTAGGATTTGTTATAACAATTTATCAACTAATAAAGAGGTTTCTGATAATTCTATATTTTATATCTTAATCAATCCATTTTTTTTCAAAGGACAACACAATGCAGCCAGTGACGGATCCAGGAATTTTGAAAGGGGGGAGGGGGGTCTACCAATGAAAGAGGGATGGGGATGGGGGGTTCCCCCTTCGATCCGCCACTGATAGCTGCAAACTTAGCGTGCCATTGGACCGATCTGATTATTTTTTCCGTGAGCCTTTGCTTGAGGGTTACATTTTGTCACACTAGGTCTCAACATTTCGGGTCGAGGCAAAGGTATTCGCTTGACAAATGGCAAGGGCGTGCATGCATATTTCACGTGCGACTTGTGCCTATTTTGGTTAAATAAATAGATGACGACATTTGTATACATCCATTACACACATAGTTGTTTATTTACTAAAAGCAGTTTGTAATTGAAACTTTATTTCACCAAACTGTTCAAGCCATGTTGTACTAGCATTAATGTCACCTTACACTGAAAATTTGCATGCTTACAAACTGCTTTTGGTGTGGATGTAATATACATGAATTACTTCATTTTAAATGTTAGTACATGATTGCAATGTCGTGCTGCTTTTGCTGTCACTACATCAAAATGACACCATGGTGTATTTTTTCCGATGTTGGTAATGTGAGATTGTGTGATTTAGCATGTAGGCTGTGTTGGTTTTGTTACGTATTCTTTAATTCCGTAACGGTATCTTAATGTCTGTGTGTTTTTAAAATCCTAAATAATTTAAAAGGACATAATCATGTTGGGGAGGTCACATATATGTTAATGTTATAATGTGTGTTATTTAATTTTGAGAATTATCAACTTAAACGGAAAATAACCAGTTTAAGGTCAATCAGTGCAGTATAACGAAAATACAACCATTCAGAATCGTAGTCATGATCGAAAACCGGACAATGGACCTTGGCTTGCTGCAACATAATTTTGGAAACTTTAATAAAGTAGATAGGAAGACAGATTTGCTTCTATAGCGTTTAATAGATCACCGAGTTCATACGTGAGATAGAGCCCTTATTGTCAGATACTACACATGTATGAGATCGTTCCTTGGTTTTCATTGAAACATATATATTTGATATATTAAGCATTTTGGGGTGATTATGAAAGTCGAGTAAGAAGATATTACTTAAACAAGCACATATTGTAGTATGTACCTTTAAGAACCAAATAACATAGCATACAAAACTGATCACGCATCTTTAATAAGATATCCTGTTCGCTTTCAGATGCTGTGACACATATTGGTCGTGAGTTTATTCTGGTTTTCATCGAGCACGTGATCAACAACAGCCAGTTGAAACTCCTCTTGTCAACGGAGTCAACGTCAACGGTCAACGTGGAAATATCAGCTCCCCTGGAGCCGTCAACTCAGCCGACCTTGACCGACACTGTCATTAAAGGGCAGACAACTACTGTTACGCTTGAAAAGAGGATCAACATAATTTACACCGACACATTTAACCGAGGTGTTCTAGTCGTCAGTGATCAGGATATAAGTGTCCAAGGTTTCAGTGTAAGCCTGAACACCAAGTATAAATCTGTAGGAGCATTTCTGGCCTTCCCTGTGGCTGCGTTTGGAACTAGTTACATGGTTGTTACTCACTGCCAGTCAAACAGTTGCCAGCTAGGAGTTGTCAGTTCAGTGGATGGTACTGAGGTGAAGATACACCTGAAGATACACGGAAGCAGTCGAGTAACACTTAGTAGCATACGTTACTACAATGGAGATACTATAACGCTCACCCTCAATCGATACCAAACTCTTCATGTGCAATGCACCGATGATCTCTCTGGCAGCAGGGTCATCGGGACTGACCCAATAGGAGTGTTTGTAGGAACTGACTACACTAACATCGGCTCTGGTTCCGGGGGAGATATGTTGTTTGAACAGCTTCTGCCGACTCGTGTGTGGGGAATGGATTATGTACTGCTTCCCTTCCCCGACCGCACTGCTGGTGACGTCATCAAAGTTGTTGCAGAGTTTGCTGACACGACGGTGACATTCCAGGACGTGGATAACGTCCTCACCGACGCTGGTGATACTTTGACGTTGACGTTGCCGTCTTCATCTCCGGCAATTTTAACATCTAATAAACGTCTGCATTTAGCACAAATTGCGCAGAGTGCTGGAACAGGAGAAACGTTGGTCACAGATCCTGCAATGCTTCTTGTAGCTCCAAAGGAACAGTGGCTTGAATCGTACATATTTAGTTCCCCCGTTTTATCAGCGGATTTCACTGACGTTAAGATGGCGATGGTGACTGATGTTGCATGTAAGGAGGATATTTACGTTGATGACGCCAAATTATCGTCGACTTGGACCGATGTTGGCGGTGCATATGTCGTGTCTTACGTCACTGTTTCTGATGATGCACATGAGCTTAACGTGACGTCATCTTGTGGTGCCGTTTGGGCGTTCTTATATGGACCGGGTTCAGCACGAGGCTGGGCGATGCCGATTGGTTGGAATTTACTGACTTTACCAGAGGTGAGTTCATAGAAGTCCATAAGACAAGCACCACACGTCAACCGTACTCCGACGTCCATATAAACTACAGCTGCATAACGAAAGTTTGTTCATCCACTTCCGAAGAATAAAAGTTGCAAAATAGAATATGTTTATCGGGATACGAACTCATATCATTCGCAGGTTTCCTCGCAAAACCGTCTGGTAACAGCCCGTATGTGTGTATGTTCTGTCGCAATTCAGTTAATCAATCACAAGACCTCCAACAAAAGCTTTCGGTGCGAGAAGCCAGGGCCAGATAACTCCAAACAGCTATCCTTTGTCTGTTTCGAATGCTTTCAAAACGGCTACCGTTTACAAAATGTTGATATGATTGGTTAGCTATTTGACTGAGTTTTGTCTGCGCTAAACTGGTACTGAACGCGCGCGTTTTTTTGGGTGTCCTCAGACCTTGTGGCTGGGAATCTATAAAACCAGTTCGTATCTCGATTCCCGATATAAATTATTTTGCAGATTTAATTCCTCGGACCAGAGTCGACTGTAATCAGATTGCAGTGCAAATATCATGTAATTTGGCACGTTTTTTAAGCATCGTATCAACGCGAAAAGTAAACCAATCACTTTACATTTTCACATGATAAGAAGAAAGTAAGTGTTCCACTACATAATCTGATTTGGTACAGTTTTGGAAGCATTTTGAAGTGACAAGTCAATCTTTTCATTTTCATTTTTCATTGATCAACAGGGTCAAACATACATCACATATTTCCTCTTATATTCATTCAACGTATTAGTGATGATATTGTTTTCATTGAGTCGATATGAACACACTATTCGAAAATTTATGAAATTTGAATTTTCAAAATTTTACCCCTTCTGTCCATTCTATTTTATCAAATTTCATAAACATGCACCACTGACGTGAATGACCGTTTTACTCATGGATCTATGGGGATTACTTGTCATTGTATGTGATGTAATTTTATGGACGTTACAATGAACGTCAATGTACATGATATTTGCACCAAGATACACATGTAGGTGAACAAACTTTCAGTATGCAGCTGTTTTCAATGTAACATTGAGGAATTTTGAAGATTGGCTTGAAATAATCATAAATCATACCCATAATCTCGCCGAACACTATTTTTGTAATTATATTTTGGGGAAATTATAACTAATTTATTACTAACGCGTGGCATTTAGATCGACTAAGTGAAGAAATATAACAAAGGTATATTTGGGACCACAATTCGTATCTTCATAAACACTAATTATTGTACTTTTTTATCTTGCGGGATTTGAACCAACACCCACAGAGTCAGGCACCAATCGCCAGCACTGACTGTCCCAAAAGTTTACCCATTCGGCCACCGCGCAATCGATATAGTGTGATTCCAAATATAAAAACTAAGTTAGTTAACATTTTATATACCTCTTCACTGTAAACTATTTGCCGATGTAGATTGTATATTTTCGAATTGATGACCAGCTCACCCCTAATAAAGGTTACAGGAGTTTTACCCTAAAAACCTTCAAAGGTTTTTCGCTCCAGAACTAAACGCCTTGCAAATCATAACTCTTGTTTGCAGACTCATTGGCAAGTGTTAATAATTCATTATTGAGTTATTAACTCCTTAAGTCAGTTACTATTTTAAAGGTAGAATATTCCCTTTTTTGTATTCACCAGAAATCAGTTTCCATGTATCGATGTTGGTACATACACAATACATAATATTGATAACAGTGTTTTATGTCAAAACTGAAAAAATAAACAAAGAAAAAAACCCACCCCAATATTCTTTCATTCGCTAACTCATACGTACCCAATCATACTCTTAAACAATTATCGATCAATTTGTCAATCTTCTACAAGTTCATCATACATTGCCCATTTATTTTCAAATTCATTTAACTTAGACTTATATCAATATCTAACCTATATGAAATAATAATATCTTAATTATATAATATAATTATTTAAATACCTATCTGTTGACTAGACCTACTATGTCTACCTCCTCTCTAGGTATGCTATTTCAACCTTAACACAGACGAAACTTGAACAGTGGAGTAAGGGATGCGTAAAATCCCTATCCAAGGGCGGTAAGTCTGCATGGTCTCGTGACGTCACCACCGGAATATGTCACTCTCCTTTCAGTTGCAAGGCAAGACATACGTGTGTGTTTTGCTCTGAGACTGGGTATTTTTAGCGCTTTTGTTGCTGACTTGCTATCTATTTCTTATTTATTTAAGAGATAGTATCAACGCCTTAATCTACGTTCGTCGTTAACAGGTTGTTGAGACAATTGTTTTAGGTAGGTGTTGAGTTACAAGGGGCCTTGTGCTAGCTGTGGTGCTACCTGTCGGGTGGCTGCATGCTTTGCACGTGCAATTCGTGTCTTTTGTTTTTCTCTCACCTTCGTCGGGTGACTGCATGCTTTGCACGTGCAATTCGTGTCTTTTGTTTTTCTCTCACCTTCGTCGGGTGACTGCTCGGTTCGCACGGCCTTAGGTCGTACCTTCCGCCAGTCCCTTTGTCTTCTAGATCAGGTGAATCTGCCGATAGTTCGTCGTCTACTTCGGTTGGCTTCACCTTCGACTCGTCAGTGACCTCATTTAACCGTCTCGTCGTCTACGTTTTTGTGAGCTGTCACTCACCGTTGGTATTTTACTCGCTCACTAGTGACTCGCTTCGCCTGTCATTCGCTTCGCCAGTCATTCGCCTTCGGTTTGATTCAACTTGACTCGCATTGTCTCGCCAGTGACTCGCTTCGCCAGTCATTCACCTTAGGCTCGATTCTACTCGACTCGCGTCGTCTCGCCAATGACTCGCTTCGCCAGTCATTCGCCTTAGGCTTGCAATTGATTCTACTTGACTCGCATCGTCTCGCCAGTGACTCGCTTTGCCTGTCGTTCGCCAGTCATTCGCTTCGCCAGTCATTCGCCTTTTGTTTGAATCTACTTGACTCGCATCGTCTCGCCAGTCACTCGCTTCGACAGTCATTCGCTTCGACAGTCATTCGCCTTAGGCTCGATTCTACTTGACTCGCATTGTCTCGCCAGTCACTCGCTTTGCCAGTCATTCGCCTTAGGCTCGATTCGACTTGACTCGCATCGTCTTGCGAGTGACCCACTTCGCCAGTCACTCGTTTCGCCAGTCATTCGCCTTAGGCTCGTTTCTACGTGATTCCTCGTCTCGCCTGTGATTAGCTTCGTCAGTGTCTCGCCTCGCCAGTGTCTCGCCCCGTCAGTCACTCGCTTTCGCCTATCACTCGCTAATCACTCGCCTTCTTTTGACTCGCCTCGTCTCGCCTGTGATAAGCTTCGTCAATGTCTCGCCTCGCCAGTCACTTGCTTTCTCCTGTCACTCGCTAGTCAATCCTGTTTGGTTTTCGACTCGACTTGTTTGCCTCGTCTCGTCTGTGACTCGATTCGCCAGTGTCTCGCTTCGCCTTAGTCACTCGCTTCGCCAGTCATTCGCTTCGCCAGTCAATCGCCTGTCGCTCGCCTTAGGCGTTCAACATTGTCTGGCCAGTACTTGATATTGACTTCGCTCCCTTCGGGTTCGGAGCCTCTGCTTTCAACATTCACGATAGTTTCCCTCGTCTTGCCTTGCGTGTTACTCACTTAAGCGTCTCGTCGTCTACGTTTTTGTGAGTTTACACTCTTGGTGTTTTTGGAGTAATTAGCTATCGGAAGGGTTGTTTTCTTAGTGTAAGAACTTAATTCTCACGCTACGCTACTTAGGTGTTTCGCGTCAGTGATTCGCCTGTCATTCACCTCGTCTACATTACGAGTGCGAGTGTCTCGCCTATCGCTCACCTGCGTAAGTGACCTGACTGTCACTCACCTCGCCTATGTTACGCGTGTTAGTGACTCGCCTGTCACTCACCTGTTAACTGATTGAGTGTCACTCGCCTGTCACTGACCTCATCATCTTACTCGCGTAGTGGCTCGGCGGCCTCGTCAGTGACTTGACTATCACTCGCGTCGTTACTTCACTATGTACTCTGCTTTTTGTATGAATTGCGGAGGTAGGAAGTCTGCTTTCAAGGATTCGCACTGGCTGTGTAGAAAGTGCAAAGGCTTATGTGAGGAGGATTATCGTTGCGACGAGTGTGCCCCTCTCTCCGCTAAAGACTTCCATGCGTATGTTACGACCATTCGTAAGTCCGTCGCCGATAGGGCTTCGTTTAAGAAGTGTTCAGCTACGTCAAGTCAATGTCGGGAGGTGTCTCCCATTCGTCATCCGTCTCCAGAGGAGGCAGTAGACATTGTGCTTACTGAACGCTCGGATGAGTTTGACCGGGAGTCGCCGATCTTATCCGGATCCGGTAGGGGTTCGAGAGATTCGCTCTCTCCCCCTTCGCGTTCGTGTTCTTGTCCTCAGGCTCGCGCTTCGTCTCCCCCTTCGCCAAGGGGGGAGGATGATAGGCGTATGTCGCCTCTTAGGCTTAAGGTCAGCGGACCCTCCACTCCCAAAAGCAAGAAGAAGAAGAGCAAGAAAGCCAAGTTTGACACTCACCTGCTGAGTTGAGTGGCTGGGTTGTCTCTTCGATCCGCTCAGCGGTAGAGATGGTATCTCCCGGGCTGTGCCTTGTCCTCACCACAGGGTGGAGAACTAGTAGGTTAGCTTACACTCAGGGCTTGTTGCTGGTCTCGTCTCTACCACATATCTACTGACCCGCCTCCATGCAGTGGGATTCTAGGCTTAGTAGGTCTAGTCAACAGATAGGCATTTAAACAATAGTACGTTTTTGATTAAACGTAATTATTTATACTAACCTGTTGACTAGACCTACGCGCTAGGCCCGCCCATCCTCCCCGCTTGGTCTGTCTTGCCTTTTGGGACTTTCTGAGAGTGGCATATTCCGGTGGTGACGTCACGAGACCATGCAGACTTACCGCCCTTGGATAGGGATTTTACGCATCCCTTACTCCACTGTTCAAGTTTCGTCTGTGTTAAGGTTGAAATAGCATACCTAGAGAGGAGGTAGGCATAGTAGGTCTAGTCAACAGGTAAGTATAAATAATTACGTTTAATCAAAAACGTACTATTATATTCAGTTTTCTGAGATTTAAATTTGTTTCGTTTCCATGGAAACGTCACCTTTTGGACTTAGTTTTATTGTGTTCAATCCGGACAAGTTTTTTTGGAAACTATTTAACCTAGGTGAATGAAATTTGGATTGTGAGAAATCATGATCATACTCTTTATCGAGTTCTGAAATATTATTTTTTACGGAGTTATGGCCCTTGAATCCGAAATTGAACTTAATAGTACCAAAACAGCTGTGATGCTCTAATTTACATCTAGGTAAATGAAATGTAACACGTAGGTAGTCCAGATGATACTCTTCATCGAGTTCAAAGTCCAGTTCCGAAATATTATTTTTACGGAGTTATTGCCTTTGAATCTGTAATTGAAATTTGTAAAAATTACCGCTGTGATGCTCTAATGGGAACATTTAAGTTACCTGAAAAATATTACATCTGGGTGAATGAAATTTGGTAATAACAAAGCCAGTTCCCCTTAAATATTTTGGACAAAATTATGATGCTTGAATCTGTTTTTTAAACATAGTACCCTTGACATCTATTATGCGCAATGGACAGATAGAGAGTGGCAGGGTTATGTGAACCATGCTCACTTTTTTCTTGTTCTTTCTTGAAATATAGTAATGTGGGTGTTTTCTTCCTCAACTTACATTTGTAAATATTTGTTTAGCTAAAAGTAATATCAGATCAAAAGTATCATCTGTATGAAATGCGGGTGAAGACCAAAAATGATTAAATCGCGCTGAAGAGATATAATGCTTGTGTACACAGTTTAATTCCAGACATTTTGGAAACTTCAGCCCAAAGGTCTTACTAGCTCTACAATACCAGAAAAGATATTGATTCAGCTTCAGTTGTACAGAAAGTACATAAATTATTTTCAACAAGATGCAGTTTACTCAATCCATCTTTATTTGGGATCTAATGTGGTTTGAATGGGTTTTTTTTAAATGTAAACTGGACGCCAAAAGAAATGTTACTTTATATTTCATAAAAGGTTACGTGTTCAGAGGAATTTGCTTTTTGGTGTTGTAACACTCCATCAGTTTAGTGTTTTGTGCTAAAATAGCAGATCTGTAACTTTAATGGTAAATAAGTTATCGCCAGTTCTTCATTGTTGGGAACGATTGTCCTATTTCCGATCATGCAATAATTGAAGGGAAAATTGTAAAAATGGTTGGAAAATTAACCAAACTGACTTTGTCTTCTTTGATAATGAATGCAGATTGTTAAAAAAGCAAATTAGTTATGGTTTTTTTAAAATATTTATTCGTTATTTTGTCTGAAAATGACGAAATATTGAGATTTGTTATTTTTCTATTCTAAACAAAACCATGAGATTCTAAGAAAACGTTTTTGTTAAAAATGTGCTGCGACTGTTTTAGGAAGCTTTGGCACATGTTTACGGACTAGATTTGTTTCTAAATCTTTCTTAATAGTGAACTTCTTAAACATTTTGGTTTTCAACAGAAGGATCATGTCACCAAAACGTAGCCATATAATTTTTACCACGCATGAAATGCACTTAAAATCAGTTGGTAACGGGTATAAACATCTTCCCACGGCATGCCTTCAATCTAGGCTGAAGTGGTGAAACGAATCAGCGACACCTATTGTGATCACGAGTTACGTCCCTTACCATCTGCTCACATACAGTCAATGACATCGCCGTTTCCATTCGGAACCAATTCAAAATAGCGACGATCGACACAGTCACAGAGGCAATGCAACTGTCTTCTGATTGGCTTATCCGATTAGCCTGCAGTACGTTAAAATTTTAGCACTGAAAATGCGAGGGTTGAGGTCAAGGGCATCCTCGGTTACCAAGGGTTTTATGCTCCGTAGTTCTCCACTATATCACCCCTGGGAATCTCTAACGGAGTAATCTGTACTAGAATTACCCGCCCTTGGTCGGCGTGACGGAGTCAGTAACCAAAGAAAATGCTCAATAGGGTAAGACGGAATTGGTCAAGGGAGATAACCGGTGACGGATGGCTAACAAAATGACCTCGCGTGCTTTGCAACGAAGTGATATGAATTGTCATTGGCTCGCAGGTCCAAGCTGCGTAGCAAATTGATTGACTCACGCCGGCCAAGGGCGGGTAATTTGAGTACAGATTTCCCTGATGGAGTTTCCCAGGGGTGATATAGTGGAGAGTAACGGAGCATATATAAAACCCTGGGTAACCGAGGATGGGTCAAGGGCGGAAGGAGTAGATATGGAAATCTTTTCGTTACGCCTGTGACGTTGTGAAGATGGGGTATAAAAGGCCCCTGTATTCATTATTTCACACCATAATTCGATTAAAATGCCGAGATTAACAACTGAAAAGCGGGAAAGAGCGATTGGAATGCTGCAGACTGGGTCCACTGATGGAGAAGTCGCTGCCACATTCGGATGTCATCGTCTCACCATTCTTAGGCTGCGTGGACGCCTACAACAGACAACGTTCCAGATGCACGTAGCAGGCGGGAGAAGGAGGGCCTACTGGGGTGAGAGGGAGGCACGCTGCTGCGTACAGGAAGTTATCCCTTTTGGTGGAGGCAGCGTCATGGTCTGGGGTGGGATACGCGGCAACGCAACCACCGACATCATTGTCATTGACGGCAATCTGACGGCGCAGAGGTACATTGACAACAGAACAATGCCCGTCCTCATGTAGCCAGAGTTACGTTACAGTACCTCAACGTCAACAACGTCCATGTTTTGCCTTGGCGTGCCAGATGGCCCGATATGAATCCCATCGAGCACCTCTTGGATTACTTCGATCGAAGGATCCGTCGACATCGACACCAACCACACACAAGTCAACAACTTATTGCTGCATTGATGGCCGAATGGAGGCAGATACAACCTGCTTTCATCAGACGACTGACGTTTTCTGTGAGACGAAGAGTTTAGGCATGTTTGAATGCCAACGGCGGACATACCAGATACTGATCACATACAATTTGTCATTAAACTAATGTTTATTCAATGATTTTGTTGTTTTTGTGCATGATCGGAAATAGGACAATTGACCCCACCCATGAAGAACTGGCGATAACTTATCTACCATTAAAGTTACAGGTCTGCTATTTTAGCACAAAACACTAAACTGGTGGAGTGTTACAACGCAACAAAGCAAATTCCTCTGAACACGTAACTTTTTGTGATATTCAAATTCAAAGAGGTGTAACATTTCTTTTGGCGTTCAGTTTATTAAACCAGTTTATATTTATCAAAATCTCCTCTTCCCATTTCTCGATTATGGTAAATATCCCTTAATGATATCAACCAATCTAACCGAACCGAACTTATTCTATGCTTTATGTAAGTATTTGTTTTGTATTTTAGTTTGTAAAACATAATTGTTTGCTAATTGTTTGAAGTCCACTCAAAAGGTTGGCGAAGGTAAACACGTCCCTGTCTGCTTGAAACCCAACTAAAGTTTGGTAAAGTAAAAGTACAATTTGTATTACCTTTAATTTGGTCACAATAAGATATCGTGTAGCTTGATACACCCTGTATTTCTCTGATACTAACCCAGTAGTTCATTGCTCAGTGCAGTAATTGTATCATCTGATTTTCATTCGGGCAATAAGTCCACAAACAGATTCCATTCACAGCATTCTAAGAAATGAAAACCACGCACGAAACACATCACTATGAACCTCTTGACGTGATATTCTTCTCAGAAACAATCAACTACAACATTGCTAACACACATATTTCACGACAATCAGGGGTAATTTTCCTTCAAAGACATTTACACTCGATTAGCGCACGCCAATGAGTGCGGTGGTATTAGAAGGACTTTTCTTTATAGCAATCTACGAAATTTATTATACTGAACACAATAACGAGTGTTCTGCGAACTTGTAACCCACGTGGATCATTGATGAAAGCAAAAGGCCGGTCCAACGCCAGTGGAGCCATGGAGCTGAGTATAGAGTATAGAAACACGTCATAAGTTGCTATCCTCAAGTATGGTGTAGGGAATACCTTTCACAAACTTTACATGAGGCAAGTGTTCAGTGATCGTCTGGTAGAGGGGTTGCCATTCTGTGTAACACCAGAAAATGTTATTTGGCGTTGGTTTTATACACCCCTGCATGAGAAGATTGTATAAGAAAAACGATTTGCCAACCACAAGAGAATTAGAGGGAAGGATAAACTTGAAATGCTCTCCATCATTGCATTGCTGCGACGGCAACGGTGGCGGCTGCGGCGGTAATTGCGGCGGCGGCGATGGTAGATTGATGCTGTTGTGCTTATGCCTTCTGAGTCTCAGCATAACATGTTTTCTAGAAAACTGTCTCTGGCAATCTCGACATGTTACTTCCATGGTGGTTGTGTCTCAAATGAAAAGTATCTGACAAATAGTCCCATTTATACTGTCTGTAGGTCCTGCTCTGAAATCCAACTGTTGAATTTCTTGGGATATCCCATCCATTTGACAAATACCTCTTTTCTACCTCCTCTCTTTCTCTTTTTCAAGACTCTCTCTACTCGCCATATGGTATCATCAGGTTTATCAACTGCCTGAAGTTCTTTTGTGTAAAAAGAACCAGTAACTGAATCCCCTGCCATATTAGTGACGTTATAGACTTGTATCCCATCTCTATAGTAACGTCTACTGACAATTAAAATTTCCTCGGTCTATTTCTCCTGATAGTCACGTTGGAAAACATGCTTTTAATGTGACAGTCGCACCTGATCCCCTACTTTAAATTTAAAGGCTTTCCTCCCTGTTCTGTTCATCATCTCTGTCTTGGGTTTGAGCGGATTGATCAGTGGATCAATGTACTGGTATATCCAAACAATAGCCTCCTTGTTTGCATTAATCTCTGTAGGTGTATGTTCATTGAGTGATCTGTGAGGTCTGTGGTTGTAGTCTCTCACGAGATCTTGTAAAACATCCAGATAATGATAGGTTTGTTTATAAGTAAAGTATCTATACATATGGGTTTTATGTGTCCTTATTACCATCTCTGCATAAGAAACCTGGGTTTTATTCTGTGTCACATATCAGCTGATATCCTTCCTTTTAAATATTATCTCACTTTCTTGTTATCAAACTCCCTACCTTTGTCAGATCTTATGATTTGTGGCAGATCAGCATGGGAAAACAACTTTTCAAGGCTTTCAACACAGCATCTGGTGTTTTATTTTTCCACCCATAGGAATCATGTAAATACATTGATAGCTACCAGTAGGTACATGTATTTAACACCTTCATTTTCTTTACTGATATTAGATACGTCTGTCAAATCTATATCCCAGCGGCTATTAAGACTACTAGAGACGACCCTGTTCCGCTTGAACTTGTACCTAAGAGGCCGTTGCAGTGAATAAGCCTACATCAAATTTACCTTCCCTTTTCACCATATGGTATAATTTAGATGGGCCTGAAAAGGAGGCGGGATGTTTGGGGTTAAAATAATTGCTGGACAAATACTCTTTCCATCCTTCAGCTGGCATGGTTGAGCTACAAGTTAATAGACATCAAACCTATAACACAACTTTTTAAGCATGTCCATAACCCATTCAATAGAGTTTATTTACACCCTGGTCTGTGCCTAGCTGTGTGTGGGAGCTAAACTCGCGTGCAAAAGAAACGTCCCCACATTTTGAAAACAGTATAAAATGAAATATTGATGTCGGAGAAAGTAGATTTTGAATGTATTTGGTAGCCACATGTTTTGTATAGAAGTATTCACAATTTCATACATCAGAGTATGCTTCTTTTATTTTTACATCTGTTCAAATACACATGGGGTGCTAAAATCGCTTTTTAAAGATGTTTTTGGCCCACAATATTTGTTATTTAAGTTTAAAACATTGAAAAAGTAGAAATTTAATTAATTAAAGATATCCTCGACATAAATAACCTTCTTTGATTTAAATTTGTCGACGTGTCATTACTGTAGGACGTCACAAAACAAGCCCAAACTGTCTTTTTGAGGCTTCTATCTCATCTAGTTAAGGAGATTCCAAAACGACCATTTCTTAAAACTTGTGTTTCTCAGAGTTATGAATAGATAATGTTTTGAAAATTCATATTTAGTATTGTTGGGTTCTGAAGACATGATGTAACGCTGTTTCAGTCGCATTTATCGCCCGTCGATTGAAACATCTTGTATTTTGTATGGGGACGTTTCTTTTGCACGTGAGTTTAGTTGACACAATGACATCGCTATGCTTTCAATAAGTGTTTCTCTCCACTAAGCTCACTTCACTCATACTTCTGTCTTGCTATTTACTGGGGGATTTTCCGTTACTAACAATAGCTTGCTTATTGCACCACAGCCTGTAAGAGTTTATGACGTGTTTCCATACGTAGCTCAGCTCCATGGCTCCACTGGCCTTCATTAGATCATGTGCTTCTCGACTGTCGTCGCGCTTTAGGTTATGCTTGACATGCATTGCTATTTGTGACGATATTTATATTTAAAGCGCTGTAGCACGTTTTTTGCTTGTTGCATTTCATGTGTTCTCAAATTCGTCATTTATTATTAAAGTATATATAATATATTGGTACGTTAATGGGTAAAACATCTCATTACACGACCCAGTAAGCCGTATCCATAGAAAACGGCTATCCGTATTCGAAGAAAATATTGCGACGTGACAATCGTGTGGATTTTTTCAGTGTGAAGTGTAGATTTGTAGGTCTCACGAGAATTGTACAGTTCACAAAACAATATTGTTGACCATTCCTTCGTTGTACCATATTTAAAACTCGAAAAGCAAAATACCAAGTTATAATAGTTAGATTATTTCAATATATGTGGGAGTTGCACATCTGTATCATGTGGTAAATAGAGTTAGATAAACGCCAAAATATATTATATGTCCATTGCCGCGAGTACTTTGTTTCTATTTTGTTTCTTAAAAAAAATTGTTGGCAGTTTGTGAGATTACCACAATGCTTTGCGCTTCAAAACAATAGACTCGATCTATATTTGGACACTAATTAGTGTGATATCTCTGCATTTTTAATTGATCAAATCTGCGAAAAATGAAGTGTTATATTGTATAAAAATGAGCCACGAAAAAAATATTTCAGCGGTACTTTAATTGTATTTTCGAACCAAGTGAACTCTCTCTTTTGAGAGACATGTATTCTGATTTACAAGTTGTCAAAATACTTCAGTCAATGCAATACAAAAATGGGCCACAAAAAATTCAGTATCGTGTGTCCGGAGGAAGGAACAACTGTACATGTATATCGACGTGTTAATCTTAAAACTTAAAAGGTAAAATACAAGTAGTTCCTGTTCAACAACATGAAAACCTGTTTATTGAATCTCTTTATTAGTATAACCTTTTAATATTTTACGTGCGTTTCATAAACCAATCGAAAAGGGTGTATTTCAGTGTTTGTTTGGTTCGCTATTGAATATACTGTTGTAGATTGACGTCATGCCACGTTATAACTGGCTGTTTTGTAAGTCAATAGGTTCATTGTGTACATGCATGAAACTTGATACTAAGCACGCTTGGTGCGAACATCCACGACATTGTCACAAAGTGAAAAATACATCACGCATCAAGCTATTTCTTTTGTCATTACATTGATTTGATCTACTTCTGGGGGAATTCTTTGTTGGGCGATAAAACTGATTAATTTTATTTTTAGACGTTGATTAAAAGTGCAAAAACGCCATTAAGTGTATTTCAAAGATCTGTCATATGATTAGAAAGCTAAGTGTATTCAACATAGATTCTACATGCAATACCAGTATGTTGTTAGCATAAAGCTATTATCGAATCATAGTTTGGTTTATATATTGTAAAACGCTTAAATCTTTACCATGGTTAGTATGAAATACACAACTCAATTAAAATATGCGAAATCGGAGTGGTATTAATTAAATGTTTAATGCTGCGTAACTGCATTATGTTTGAACATTATTGATTTGGGTGATTTAACCTTTTAGGATGGTACGGTTTTATTTTAATAATTTATTATTCTCTTTAAGATGAGAACAACGACTTCAACCTCAACGACCACTACAACAACTACAACAACAACTACAACAACCACAGCCAGTCCAACTACTACTACATCCACTACTACTACTACTACTACTACTACTACTACTACTACAACCACAACAACCATCACTACTACAACCCCTACTACTACTACTTCAACACCTTCTACAACAACTACAACAACCCCTACGACAACAACAACTACTACAACATCTCCAACTACGTCTACTACAACCACTACGACAACCACCACAACAACAACCACCACTACTACAACCCCATCCACAACGGCAACAAGTACAACAACAGCAACATCAACTATTTCCTCAACAGTACAGCAATCATCAATGTCGTACTTCAAACTAAAGGGATTATGCAAGTGCAGGTGTAATGGAGCTTACAACCTCACCTTGGAGCAACAGATTATCGTAATCACTGCCCAAATAAAAAAAAATCTCACCGTAGAAAAACTGACGTTGTCATCACGAGTCCGGTCAAAGACAAGTGCTATGGACAATCGTCCTTCAGCCGTTGCTATGGGTTCCACAGGGGTGATTATTGTGTCCTTTGTTATTATTGTAATGTCTGTGTCGGATTTTATCAGTGCCATATCATATTTTTGCAAACGTTGTTAGCGCACTAATTAACCCAGAAAACATTAGTAATTTTAATCTTCATGATAATACCGATCCAAAAACAAATTTGTTTTATTATTATTGAGTGATGAAGTTTGTTAATGGGTAATTGATGTGCAAACTTTTTAACGAAAATGATACTTGATGAGGGAGACTTTTATTTTGAATTGTGTACAAAAGGTACCCTTGCAAACTTTTTTCTAAATATCTTCAGTTTTTATTTTTTCATACGTGAACAAACCTCTGTATTTGGGATTGAAGGTTAGTGAGATCGAACTTGTTTCATGAGCATCTTTATGTGCATATGTTTACATGCTTGTGTTTGAAGGTTCCTACGGTGGTATATGTTTATTATTAAAGGTCATTCATAAATGAATAAACAGCATACTGTGATAACTGTCATGCATTTTGTGACATTCTGTGACCCATGGCCAAGAGGGCCGAGACATGCCGGGTATTAAATTATTCATAATGGTCATGGGAATTAAATTGTTTTCTAAATATAGCTTGCATATTGATAAATTGAAGAAAATGCAAGAGTCGCCAACTGAACTGCCGTGACGTAATGCATTTGTGATGTAATTGAAATCCTATCATGCATTGCAACTGAGCGATTGTACTTATCTTATCTTATTTTGCTACAATATTTACAATATAAAAGGGTTGTTTATTACATTTTGCATTTTACAGTCTCATTAAGGATCGTGAATTCGAGTCTTGTTGTCGGTTTTTACACTTTAAATGATCTTTGATAGAGATAATAATTAAAGAGCTACGAGGAAATTCGGGTTATCTTCCCCGAATAAACTGTTGTGATAATCTCCATGCTTTTATCGAATAATGAATAGATTTGTTTTTATTATCAATAAAGTATGATTATGTACAATTAATTTGAAGACTTGCTCAATGTTATCCAGGATTTACAGACTATGGTCAACTTGCCATATTATGATATAGACTGTGATTTGTAGTTGTAAATACTGAGAACAAAATATTTTAAATATAATTGAATTTTTGTTTTCGTTCATATCATGCAAGTGGGAATATTGATACAATGTGTTTTCTATGATAAAATCGCGTAATTACAAATAGTTTAAAATAGTAGACATATAAATAATATTCCGGGAAGAGTTTCAATTTCGTTTCCGGACCAGAACTCAAAAGCTGTAAGGCCCAGTTCGATGAACAATTACAATGTGTAGATGTGCTTTTCGGAGTTTTCAGCATATTTGGATTTTATTTTTGGTAGTTTCTATGGATAAAACAAACTATCAGTTTTGATTACAGACCAGAACTCAAAAACTGCAACTCCTAGCTTGATGGAACTTTGTATGTTGAATAACAGCATATTAAGAATTCCCTTTTGTGGATTCATTAGCTTGGATTTTTTTTAGTTTCGGTAGTTTCTATGAAAACGCAAGTGAGATTTATGTTTTTGGTCCAGAAATTAGAAACCTGTGTGGTGAATAGCTCGATGAAAACTATATAGCTGTTTCTATTGGATCTTAAAGTTTTCCATAAAACTGTTTGAATAAAGCTCCATAATCAATATTCAATATATGTCATACTTTCCCCACTTGGCAGGGGATATAGCCGACTCAGTCTGCTGTTTCCTTCATCCAATCTTTATTCACTCACAATTTTGTGTTGAAAATTATAATTATAAACTATTCAAATTAAACACAGAATTATTGTTCAACACGCAACTTTCATTGAAATCTTACAGTTTTTCGAGTTCTATTTTGAAATACCTAAATCCTGCAGAGAGAGCTTGGTGTACATGCTCACAAGATGGTTGGATGAGTGACAGTGGCGGATCAAGAGAGTAAATATGCTGCAGCATCTAAATGTTGGTGAACCCCTTTTCAATATGCGAACCCCAACCCACATGTATATCATAAATTTTCATGGGAAAATGTTTTGTCATGATTGAAGTATATATATGTCTTTCAACCATTGGTGCCATATCAGGTATTATACCCGGTCATGCAGTGTCAACGATATTGTACCGTACTGCTTATACATTACCTAATCTGAAATAAATTTGGCCCAAGGGCCTTCTGCCGATTTAAGTCTATCTCTTTGCATTTGAGACGTAAATATGTCATCTAATGGCAAATGAACTAAAGTTCTCAGCGATTTCGATTCGAGGACGAAATTATTAAATTAAAGAATATTAATGATAATTTTGGTAGCACATTTAACACGCGTATAAGTTGTTTGAGTGAGTTATAAATGAAAGGAGTTTTCAAAGTGTGAAATGATGTTGTATGTACTCAACATCTTCATTGTGGATAACAGATTGACAGCTACTGTACAGAGTGCGTAAGAAGTTGCGTAACTAGGTTCCAAGTGTATATATTTATAATTTATAACATTACCAACTATTTCTGCTATAATCTTGACTGAACTATCTCTAATAAAACGAGTGCAAAGAAGGCATACGTTATCCTGGCGTCAAACAATGATTCAAAAGACACGGAACGCGTTGTATTCAGTGTATTCATGAACCTTCGGTGAGTTAATTCTTTAGATGAAAGAGAATATCTGTATTAATATGATAATTCCTTTGTTATGTTCAAAATAGTAATATATATATATATATATATATATATATATATATATATATATATATATATATATATATATATATATATATATATATACATATATATATATATATATATATATATAAGATGAGTTGCTTCTCACGTGAAGTAAGGTTATATATAGAAAAGAGTAAACATCAGATGGTTTTGACTGGATCAATCTTCTTTAATACAATACGATGAGCTCATTTCGACCCTTATATCGGTCTTTTCAAGTATGGTTAACATTTGGAAGATTGCATATTTATGTATGAACAAAAACAATAGCATGTTGTAATGCTCAACATCTTAACACGTCAATGTATTGACACCAAAATCAGTCATTGTCTTTCAATCATGTTCGTGAATTGCCTCGAGGTCTTCAATTGGGTGTCACTCCAGGACAATGAGGTCTCTGAGGGTTAACGAGTTCATTGTGTGTCCTTGATTACATGTAAAACAATGGAGTCGTAATCAAAAATGTTTCTTTAGTCTCTAATGTTAAATTTGTAATTTGTGAATTGGAGAATAATTTATAAAATGGAAAAATAAGAAAGTTGCCATTGTTGCAGTCTGCTATATGCATTGTTGCAGTCTGCTATACTAATACTAATAATAATGAGCTCATCGTATTGTATTAAAGAAGATTGATCCAGTCAAAACCATCTGATGTTTACTCTTTTCTATATATATATATATATATATATATATATATATATATATATATATATATATATATATATATATATATATATATATATATATATAAATATCACAAGAAATGTTCAAACTCTATGGTCACATATATCAAAATAAAAAAGATGAAGTTGAAATAAGTTTGGCTGACATTTTCAATAGGTACATCATGTACCTACTTCTTCAGTTTAATGCAGTAACTGACACACAGTACATAGCACATATATATATATATATATATGGTTTTCATAATCGCGACATCTTCATTTTAGAATGTTTCATGAATTGCTATTTACATTTCATTCACTTGAACCGAATGAGAAATAACATGTATTTTTAAAATAACAAAACAATAATAATGGAATGGTGGAATACAAAAGAACATTACTGTTTTCAAATCGGTAGTTGTCATTTTATTGTAAAATATCAGCATAATTATCTTAAAAGTTACATAAAGAAGCTCACAATAAGTGGGTACCGTGTAGGGATGAATCCAAATGAACTGTGAAACATTTTTAGAATGTTTGAATCAGAGACTTCCCATAAAGCTGTTTCCAGACGTATCATGTCCACCACAGTCAACCATAGGCCGCCTCGCCACAAGGTACCAGCAAACCGGAAGTTTTGATAAAACACCAAGATCAGGTCAACATCTGGTTATGTCGACTAGCTTGCCACCTCCGAGATCGATTTCGGACGACAACAGCAACTGCAACGAACACGAATGGGAGATAAACAACCCAATTACAGTCAGACAAGACACCGTCAGGATAGATGCGCAGCAATTTGAACGTCAACCATGACTTTGCTTCCACATAATTGTGTTTTCTGATGAGTCGAGCTCCTGAAAGAGGGACATATTACCGGCGACATTATCCAGGGCAAACTTACAGCACAGCGTTGATGAATTCTAAGGCCCAAAGTCGTTACTTTACTGTGACGTTACCAACGACGTCAACGACAATGAGTCTATTGTATGCACTGGCCCGCTTAAAGGGAGGGTTCTGTCACCAAATTGGTGTTGCATTATGTGAAATGAAAACATACTATATTGTACTTAATTTTACAAAGTTGTAATAACTAAAGACACACACTGATAGAGTACTCACATAGTAACTCATAATACGTCATAAAACTAATAAAAGAATGTTGTTATGCTGTAGCGAAGTTTTCCCCACTCGCAGCGCCGATGAATGGCTTCAGTTCTCGTTATTTTTATTTTCCTACAAATGTACGCTTGTGTTTATCAAGTTGTGAAATATAAAATCATCAAAATATTACCGTCATTGGTATATTTCGAATTTACTGTGTTTTGATCATGTATTAATAACATTTATGTTTAAACAGGAGTATCCTCTCGAATCTCAAAAAAATACCCCGATAGAACCCTCCTTTTAAGACTTAAACCACATGTTGGGCGAGCGTGGAAACACACATACGGAGGATACAACCATCCAACGTTGCAGATTTGACCTTGGCCTTGCAGCAAGAAAGGAGGAATATCCCTATTTCTTTATCAACTGTAGCTGATGTGCATGACGCTATGTCTCAACATTTTCACGCCTGCGGTAGAACCGATTGAGGTCACTAGATATACTGTCTGTCGATTCTGGGTTGCCTGAGATTGGTTGTGCTTCTTCCAATAGAATAAATCCTTATTTCATGCGCTCTTCACAAATAACAACATTTCTTTCATTTCATATCATGTTTTATATTTTCTCAATTCAAACTCGGATATGCGTTGTCAAATTTGCTCAGTTTATTGTATGATTATAACAATTTCACTCTCAATACCTCCACAAGCCTAAGGTGGTGATTTATCATCCAAAACTGTGTTTCACAGGAGACATGTTTTTGGATGATAAATAGAATGTCACCTTCGTGTCTTCTGATATCAAATATATCACACTCGTTGATAAACGTTAAATTATCCTCGACAAACCTCGGATATTTGTCACTTTTATCAACTCGTGTCGATATGAATTCATTTGATATCAGAAGACACTTGGATGAAATTCTGTATTTACTATTATTTTCGATCAGTATGCAGTACCATTTTCATATGAATATAACGAAAATATAAGAATTGCATTTAATATCTGGTCAGTAGAGATTTGTAAATATCAAATAACCATTTTGTTACTGGCTGCCGATATCCCACTGGTCCATACATGATGTTTTCACGTTCAATTTCATCATTAACGGGTCACTTGTGTGTTGACATTTAATATTGATAACTTCTCATGGTAAAAACATGGCTGAAATAATTTCTGATCGAATAAAAGTTTATAATAAATAGAAAAGTTCCAAACAATATAATATTAAGTGGAAAATGTTTTTAAAATACTGATGCGTGTTCTTAGTTCTTTGTTTACCCTTGTTGTTGGTTACTTGCATGAATGAGGGCCAAGGTTTCCGTCTTTCTGTACATTTATTGTGTTAGACTGAAAGAAAATTGATTATTCCTGGAGTCCCATTGTTGTACGAAATGATTTTCGTGGAGACCAATAAGCTAAGTGAGAAGAGAATGAAATCACCTTAAGAATACCATTTACTTGAATAAAGACTTAAAAATATCAACTGTTTTCCACTGATTAAATGAATGCAGGACGGTAGTAAATACAATTCTGAAGATGTTCAACCGTTCCCCTCGGCAAAGCATGAAAAGGAAAAAACTAGGTCCAGAGTTGCCATTGTATTGATGAATTCGTTTTTCATTTTTAATTGCATTATATCATTGCATCGTGCCATCTGAATGTGTCATGTTTTTAGAACAAAATGTAATGATATATGACATTAATAGTTTATTGGTGTATAATGTGGAATTGATTCTCAATTAAATGAAAAAGTATGAATATAAACTTAATGCTTGGATTTTAAGAAAACATATGTTGGTCTCTGCATTGCCATTGACTTTACAATCTTGCAAAGGCTCTTGTTCTTGGCGTTTTAGAAATTAGAATGACGGGGATGAAGAGAAATAACTTGACAACAACTTCTTTATTCATGATTTTCGACATTTCGATACACATTGTGGCTCGACGTAGTCGTTGCCCTGACAAATCAAATCATACTTCTGCCATCTTGCAAATTCAATCACCATTTGAATAACATTCAATGGTAAATCATAAATCAAGTGTGGATAAAGAGATATAAGAGCAAAGGGTTGTGTCCTGATTCTTTTGGAGAGCATCATATTCAGGACGTATGGCAATGCTTTCAGAGTAAGAATGTGTGGCAATGCTTTCAGAGTAAGAATGTATGGCAATGCTTTCAGAGTAAGAATGTGTGGCAATGCTTTCAGATTCAGAATGTATGGCAATGCTTTCAGATTCAGAATGTGTGGCAATGCTTTCAGATTCAGAATGTATGGCAATGCTTTCAGAGTAAGAATGTGTGGCAATGCTTTCAGAGTAAGAATGTGTGGCAATGCTTTCAGAGTAAGAATGTATGGCACTGCTTTCAGAGTAAGAATGTGTGGCAATGCTTTCAGAGTAAGAATGTGTGGCAATGCTTTCAGAGAAAGAATGTGTGGCAATGCTTTAAGAGTAAGAATGTGTGGCAATGCTTTCAAAGTAAGAATGTGTGGCACTGCTTTCAGAGTAAGAATGTGTGGCAATGCTTTCAGAGTAAGAATGTGTGGCAATGCTTTCAGAGTAAGAATGTATGGCAATGCTTTCAGAGTAAGAATGTGTGGCAATGCTTTCAGATTCAGAATGTGTGGCAATGCTTTCAGATTCAGAATGTGTGGCAATGCTTTCAGAGTAAGAATGTATGGCACTGCTTTCAGATTCAGAATGTGTGGCAATGCTTTCAGAGTAAGAATGTATGGCAATGCTTTCAGAGTAAGAATGTATGGCAATGCTTTCAGAGTAAGAATGTATGGCAATGCTTTCAGATTCAGAATGTGTGGCAATGCTTCCAGAGTAAGAATGTATGGCACTGCTTTCAGATTCAGAATGTGTGGCAATGCTTTCAGATTCAGAATGTGTGGCAATGCTTTCAGAGTAAGAATGTATGGCACTGCTTTCAGATTCAGAATGTGTGGCAATGCTTTCAGAGTATGAATGTATGGCACTGCTTTCAGATTCAGAATGTGTGGCAATGCTTTCAGAGTAAGAATGTATGGCAATGCTTTCAGAGTAAGAATGTATGGCAATGCTTTCAGAGTAAGAATGTATGGCAATGCTTTCAGAGTAAGAATGTATGGCAATGCTTTCAGAGTAAGAATGTATGGCACTGCTTTCAGAGTAAGACTGTATGGCACTGCTTTCAGAGTAAGAATGTATGGCAATGCTTTCAGAGTAAGAATGTGTGGCAATGCTTTCAGAGTAAGAATGTATGGCAATGCTTTCAGAGTAAGAATGTATGGCACTGCTTTCAGAGTAAGACTGTATGGCACTGCTTTCAGAGTAAGAATGTATGGCAATGCTTTCAGAGTAAGAATGTGTGGCAATGCTTTCAGAGTAAGAATGTATGGCAATGCTTTCAGAGTAAGAATGTGTGGCAATGCTTTCAGATTCAGAATGTATGGCAATGCTTTCAGATTCAGAATGTGTGGCAATGCTTTCAGATTCAGAATGTATGGCAATGCTTTCAGAGTAAGAATGTGTGGCATAAGCTTTCAGAGTAAGAATGTGTGGCATAAGCTTTCAGAGTAAGAATGTATGGCAATGCTTTCAGAGTAAGAATGTATGGCAATGCTTTCAGAGTAAAAATGTATGGCAATGCTTTCAGAGTAAGACTGTATGGCAATGCTTTAAGAGTAAGAATGTGTGGCATAGGCTTTCAGATTCAGAATGTGTGGCAATGCTTTCAGAGTAAGAATGTATGGCATAGGCTTTCAGATTTAGAATGTGTGGCAATGCTTTCAGAGTAAGAATGTGTGGCAATGCTTTCAGAGTAAGAATGTATGGCATAGGCTTTCAGATTTAGAATGTGTGGCAATGCTTTCAGATTCAGAATGTGTGGCAATGCTTTCAGATTTAGAATGTGTGGCAATGCTTTTAGAGTAAGAATGTGTGGCAATGCATTCAGATTCAGAATGTATGGCAATGCTTTCAGAGTAAGAATGTATGGCAATGCTTTCAGAGTAAGAATGTATGGCATAGGCTTTCAGATTTAGAATGTGTGGCAATGCTTTCAGATTCAGAATGTGTGGCAATGCTTTCAGATTTAGAATGTGTGGCAATGCTTTCAGATTCAGAATGTGTGGCAATGCTTTCAGATTTAGAATGTGTGGCAATGCTTTTAGAGTAAGAATGTGTGGCAATGCTTTCAGATTCAGAATGTATGGCAATGCTTTCAGAGTAAGAATGTATGGCAATGCTTTCAGAGTAAGAATGTATGGCATAGGCTTTCAGATTTAGAATGTGTGGCAATGCTTTCAGATTCAGAATGTGTGGCAATGCTTTCAGATTTAGAATGTGTGGCAAGCTTTTAGAGTAAGAATGTGTGGCAATGCTTTCAGATTCAGAATGTACGACAATGCTTTCAGATTCAGACATTTCGTTGGGTACCATATTCATCTGGTTACGAAGAAGGAACAAGATTTTTAACTCTGCAAGTTTGTTAAGTATTGCACATAATTACAAGTGTATTTTTCATGTTATTTTACATTTGTGACAAAATAACACTAACACATACAGAGTGAAAAGGAAAGTAGTTGTTAGTTTTAGCACATACGTCAGTTCCTAACATACTTCATTGAGTTATGTTAATTTATGTATTTTATCACATTTATATAAATGGAGAAAATTACAGTTTATGATTACAGGAAATCTCCCCGAGAAAATAGTATTCATATTCTTATCGGTTCTTTTATCAGTTCAACTATTTGCATTACCTTCGCCAATCTGTTAACTTAACAATCCAAATTGAAACATAAATTGTCGAATAACATGGCATTCTGATGCTAGTTACGTATTTGGGCCTCATTGTAAATATTTACTTTTTAAAATAAGAGTTTGAAAAGGTTCACAGACTAAAGCTAAAAAAGGAAAACTACAAATGTATTGCCTTGGGCTGGCTCGGGGATTGTCTACCTCGCGATGTCAAGTTGTCTCTGGCGTCAGAGAGAATTAATACATTAATGAAATCTATGTACTGACAGTATCTCACCCACGTTTATTTGATACGCTCTTTCAGCGATATCCGTTTCAGTCAATGCCAAGCTCAACTGATCTCGCTGATGGACATGGGGAAACGTTTCGATCGTGTACATTTTGAAAGCATACTCTGCGTTTTAAGTTCTCAAACAAAACAATCTCGGTAAACCAATATTTAGCATTATGGCTCATTCTCTTCTCAGCATGTAAGCAGTGGCGTATAAGTGGCGTATATATGTATAAGTGTTTAATGGATCCTTAGTTCATATGTTTTAGTCGATGGTATGGGTAATAACTCTTTGTGACACGTGATTTTGTCCCGTGTGTCTAGTGCGAAGAGGATGATAGGTATTTGACAGCGACCGAAATATCTTTAAAGCTATTGTCTTGATCTGTCTTGCCAACAGATTTAGCACGGTAAGAAAATGTCTCCAAAGATTGTTTTCTGATATTGACCTTCATTTCCACGTCACAACGAGACAATTTGCCCTTTCATCTCAAGAACCATTCACTGGAATCCGTAATGGAAGGCGTCCATAATGGAAGACGCAGGGTCCAGTCGATTTTGATGAACTTGAAATCATGTTCAAGGTTACAGTGAAGCTTTGAATGTGTCAGCATGTGACCTGCATGCTAACTTTTCAGCGTAACCTTGACATTGTTTTCAAGTTCACAGTGACTTTTATAAAGAAACTCTTAGCTTCAACAGCAAAACATATCAAGAAAAGGAGCATGCAGTTTCACGTTTCTATTGACATATATTTATCTCTTTTAGTTTGAATTAATGACGGGAGATCATGTTACCTTAGTGACAATTGCTTGCTGTGTGTGCGTGCGATCTGCGAAAAGTTGGCGGACCCAGAGAATCATAAAGGGAGTATGACAAGATCAAAGGTCTAGTTCGTCTATATCATATGACTCAATGATAATGTCCTTGATATTCTCGAATCCTCAGTGTATTCTTCTGGCAGACGGTGTACATTAGGTCGCTTTTATAACATCGCGTTAGTTAGTAAAGTACTTGTACACTTGAGGAAATCAATGTAGATAAGTGATAATACACTGGGAGCGTATTGTCCACAATACAAATTATAACTATGGCTATAAGACACTCAATTATGGGGAAATTTCAAGGATGGTGTTACTCCTCCACTTCTGACCTTTTCAGGATGTCACGTGGTTTCCTTATAAGGTAGCAACAAAGTAGAGTGGTTATTGACAGACTGGAAACTTGCACTGAAATTATGAACGTCTCTTGGAGGTTACCCAGCAAAATATGATTGCCTCATTCTCCATCAAACAAAATAAGTATATATATACATATATAGCACGCAGTGGCGGATCCAGGAATTTTGAAAGGAGGGGGGGTCCACCAACGGAAAAAGGTGGATCCACTTTTGGGGTCCCCAATATCCGCCAATGCAAAGGAATTTGATCCGCACTGGCAAGAAGTATAAGCAATCTTTCTCTGAGACCCACGTCGGTCGCCACGAAACTGTACGATATAAGCGCTTCGTCCACTGACAAAATATGACACAGTGTTAGACTGAATTAGACAATATTAACCCTTATCAAACCAAGCGGGTCTTTCATTAAAATGAAAATGAAAAATCATTTACAGATGTCTGTTTTCATGTATACCTCAAGTAGGTTAAGATGATCATCCCATGGAAATTTCAAAGTGGACATATAAATATTGATCATGTAACAAAGAAAATAAATCGCCAAGCTGAGCCTCATATGCCCGACTGACCCCTTTTGAATTCTATCAATTGTACAAAGAGAGAGAAAAACAGTTAATGAGTTACTTCAGCCACACTTCACATATCTTAAATGGAGCATGTACAAAGAGAATGGAACATTTTTCAATGTCTTCTGATGACACTTTATGGCCAACATAGGTCTAAGAAAAGCTTGATTTGATAAGGGTTAAACTCTGTAGCTCACATAGATTCATATGTTATATAATGTTGAAAGCCTTCTATACATTATAATAATAAGATACCATATAAGTTTCCAAACATAGAGTTTTAATAAGAAGTTTTCAGAGGGTTTTATAATGAAGGTTTTTACACACAAGTTATTTTACCGAATGACAAAGGAGTCTGAACACAATAGCTTAACTGTTCAGGAAACGGGCGCAGGACGTCATGCCCTGTTATAATTCCGACTAACAACGTACGGTTATTGCAGTGACTGCACGGATGAACATGTTTTTTCAGAATCTGATAAGATACGGTATCTTTATATACCATAATTGAAAACAAATTACATTTAAAGATATAACCCATTGGAAATATGAATGTGTGAATAATTATTGAAATATGATGTTGATCTTTTAAGCGGTTTCATTATTAATAACAATATGGACATTATCGCATGTTCTAAGGTTTCTCTGATTCGTTTTCTGATGCTGAAACTACTTAAAAACAAGATATGGTCTACATGGTCTTCAACACCCCCGGACAAACCCCTCTTCAATCTCCTAAATCTAAGAGCTAAGATATATGTATAAATAAGGAATTGTAATCACATCAGAATATGAATTCAATAAATTCATTAGTGGAGTGTTCGCAAACTATGTCTACTGATAAATTATATCAGAACACACCTTGTGAAAAACAAAAGCAGGTTATAAATTATCGAACACTGACAAGCTTTACATATATGTATGCTCTCACGACAAGTCTAACAACAAATTTGGTTATCCTCTCTCAAACATTGTATGAGAAAAGAGGTCCACTTTGAAGATACCATAAGAACAAACCAGAACCAAGGGCAAAAAATTTCCAAAACATTCGATTCTTATTTTTGAACTTCATTTATGTATTGATACCATTTTCACACACCGAAATTTGTTATCCTGTCATAAACGGTTTCTAAGAAAGGTGTCCCCATTTTGAGACGGACGGAAGACAAACATCCGGACGGACGGAGTTCAAACCAATGGGTGGCACTAACTTACATTTTGCTGAGATTACTTGTTTTAACGCGCCACTCTGATTTTTAAAGAAGAAAAATTTTTCGAATTTCTGTAAATGATCAAAAATAGTATAAAACATATCTCTTTGAAACATCGATTTCGAAGAAATGTTCATCACATACCAATGTTAAAACCGTGTCCGACTTTTGTATTTATCTGGCTTACTTAAGGAGAGATAGGACGATGAAATCAAATATTTTAGAATTCGTTTTTTTTTTTCAAAATAGCAAGTTTATTATGTCTTTTATCCAAAAATGTAAGAAAATTTGGGGGTCAAATAACGATTTAAAGAGTTGTCGGTTTTAATAATAATACACCCGTCGGCAAATTACGTCCTTTTGGACTGATTTGGTGCGTTTAAATTAAGCGCTCTCTTTCAACGAATAAACTCCGAATCATTTAAGATTCATTTCAATCACATACGGGAATGTATAGCAAATATATAATTTGAAAATTAATGACGCTGGAAAGAGAAACAAAATTAAATTAAGCGCTTTTTAATTTAAAACGGCATTTTTATCATCGTGTTACGCATGTTCAACACACATATTTTAGATATTGCTAAAACTTTAGTATGATGTGCGCAGTTAACTGAACAAACGCATTCAGAAATAATAATAGGGGGTCACCGAACGTTTTTCATCACTTTAACGTCATTTTTTCAATTACCTACATAAACGTAAAAACCTGACGTCACGGCAGTTTTGATGATTTCAAGTGTAACTTTGACGGCCTACTGTGTAATCATTATTGAACATATTATCAATCTAAGAGTACACGGTGAAAGAATAACTATCAGTTGATTATACCAGGCTATTTTAATTCGTCACTAACTTGAGATACGCATGTAATTCGAATAACACTATTGGTAACATATTTACCGCGAATATAGGCGACGGTACCGGATTGCGGCATGTCGTAAAATGACCGGTATAAAGGCGTTACGGTAAATGAAAGCGCTCCCCATTAGTGTACAGATAAGCCTATGCCCAAAACAACGTAATTCATATATTTTGAGACTCATTCACAACAATAAATTGTTGTCGCTAAATGTTGCTGTAAGCGAATTCGATTTCTGGGTCCCATCTCTCCTTAAAGACTCGACAAGGACAGCTCCTACCTCCGGTTGATTATTTGACTTTGTCATTCCAACAAAGACTCACAAATAGACATGGACGGACCAATCGATCCCTGGAGAAGTCTTTCAGTGTATCAACTCCATTAACCAGTCGTCTTGTTGCTGGTATCCTAGACTGGGCTTGATTTCAGACGGCGCGGTATTGTTTTGCGCACATGATGATCTTCTTACTTTGAAATGTTTTGGACAAACTGACGATGACAACAATGGTAAGTGATGAGATTTTGTAGGTAATGGAATGGGCACAAAAGTTTAATAACTTTGATTTACTTGATTGAGTAACATTATGGATAAGTTTCTATGGTTTATCTTAATTTCGCTGATAAAAGAAGGAAATCTGCGGTAAAGCACAACTAGTTTATCTATTATTCTCTTCTTGGAAATAGTTGTGTTTTAACCGCAGTGATAAAAAAAAATTCAAATGTAAACAACATAAATTTGTAATTTTCCACTAATTTCAGAAAGCAAATGAAATCATTATTTTTAAATGTTTCATTAAAGGACCTATACGACAATGGTATACACCGAGGAGCAAAAGAAACGATACAAAATTGTCAACAAACACAAACAAATTTGCCAGATAGAGTCGACTTTGAAAGTGTGTGATGAGGATACATCTCGTATTAAAATTTCATTCAAGAGAGTATGATACTTAATATTCAATAACTTTTCAAAAACACATGGGCCGAAGAAATTGCTATAGAATGTCACAAAACAAGCCAGAAAAACCTTTTTCACTTACTCGCCTAGTTAAGGAGGTTAGAGTTTTTAAATGCCGTGGTTTTCAGAAACATAATGTTTCAAAATTTACAAATTAAGTTTATATGGCTTGAGATACTGTATGTCCGTCGTATATATTCCTCGTGGAGTAAATTATCTTCTCTTTTTCTTTCTTTTTTTTTGGGGGGGGGGGGGGGGGGGGGGGGGGGGATATAGTTCTAGCTTTTATCGATTTTTCTTCATGTGTGCTATTAAATGCATGATAAAATCTAGTCTAGTTTAAACATTTTGCTTATTATCTTGGTGAGCAGTAACTTTAATGCAATTTTTCTACAAAAAACTTACCCATATCGAAATATCCCTTTAAGCGTCTTCCGGGATTAGTGTATGCCGTAGCTGTTCATCAATGGATATGTTGAAAAGAAAAATAAATCCTCTATCAGTCGCTTTTAATTAAGTCTGTTTACAGTAATGGTTTTCAACTTAGAAAACTCGCTCCTATTGTTATCTTCCTCTTCGTAACAATACTAAAACATAATTTATATTGGCAATCTGTTTTGCTACCTTGTCAAAGCTATCTAATGTATGTTATCTAACTTTACAGTTAAATGCGTTTTCGAAAGCTGACGGTCGATACGTTTTCCCTTTTATACCTTGTCATTCTCGATGTATACCCATTTCGTACACCCTATTAACAGCTCCTTGTCTAAAGGAGGTGTCGCATAACGGTGCGATGACGTTATATATTGACACACGCAGAGTACGGAGTGTAGGTAAACAAGTCGCAATGAATACCATTTCATTACATAATATACATCAATGCAACAGCCATTAATAATGAAAAGATTGAAAAGTATCAAAGAATTTATTCACATGGCGATAACATAAATAAGTGGTGGTTGGGTCAAATGTGCCTTTTTGTACCAATTCACACCCTCTCCTAACGGCTCGGGAGACGCTGCTATAGAAACGGTACATCAGACTGTACTATCCTTGAGAGAACCATACGACTTATCATGTAAATTAGTAGGTTGCAGTCTTGCGCTATTGAGGGTCGATGCCAACTGGAGACATTTAGCTTATATTTTCCCCCAATATATCATCTTTAAAAGATCCAACTTATTTATTCCTTATTGAAGATCCAGCGCACCTTCACTCAATTACAATCGGTGCTCTCTTGGGGAAATACGGTATACGCGATTTCTATACAGAACACTCCGTGAATTATCTAAATGGTTATATTAACACAGTAGTACATAGAGGTTATCTTGAGAGTGTGTTTTGGGATGGTCAATATCCTGCATTAGCGAGCTAAATACATAGTTTTTATTCCTAAAACAGGATATTTACCATCCCAAAACACACGAGCATGATAACTTCTTTATCATACAATGTCATTCTTCATTCATTTTGCGCAAAGCAGCTTGACAACATACATTTCAATGTTAGACTTTTCTTTAACCTCGCGTATTGATATATGCAAATGAACTGCGTGCTATTCTCACGGTAAAATGACACAAAATAATGCCTCGTAAATTACATGTATGTTTTTAGTTCAAATAATTGTTAATTTGGCTTGTTCTTAATTTTCAATAGTTTAAGAAGTTGCAAAATGCGTTTTTCAAATAAAAAATATTTAACGTAAGGACGGAGAATTCGACTCGCTTCCTGTTGACCGTGGGCGAGTCCATCTCTCGAAGAGACTGACGAGAGTTACTTCCCTTCCGCTCGGTTGCAAATGGCGACTCGCATATCACGCGAGCTAAACTGAATATTAAGCAGCTAATTCTGAAATCCCTTCACACAAGTCACATTATGGAACAGTGAAGATTGACGTTCGGTAAATGAATATGTGACTCAAACTGCCTTTGTTACCCGTGAGTATTTATAAAGTGTTTGTTCGGTGGATTTCAAATAGCGATGAACATGTTTTGGTACTGCTTACATCATTTTCAAAAGAAGTTCCGTCAGTTGACCTCTGTAATTTGTATCATTATCCGTATATGACCCCAACAGATATCGAAAATATCCGTTGCCTTTATCCTGCCGAGAACACCATCCATTGTATGATAAATGATAGTATATGTTATGAATGACCAAACAATGTGAACTGGGCCTACAGAGGGGAATCATAAGTCGTAAGTAAAAAACCGAAAGCATCAATGAGCTATGCATATGTACTTACCCATCATCATCACCATCCTCATCATCATCATCATCACCATCATCATCACAACCACAATATGCATCATCACCATCATTATCATCATCATCATCATCATCATCAACAAAAACATCGTCATGACAAATACACATATTTAATTTAGTACTTTAACCATTGTTCCTAGTATGCATTTGGTAAAACCATATTTCATAATAAATAAAGCTTGGAGATCTTTCATATCTTATTGACTGAGCGTAGGCATAATTAAAAAGCTACCCTTTCTTATACTAACTCGCTGATCATCGGCAGGCTGAAGTTAGCAAGTTATTAGTTATTAGTTATTCGTTATTCGAATAACGAATAACTAACTGGTTAGTTATTCGTTATTCGAATAACGAATAACTAACTGGTTAGTTATTCGTTATTCGAATAATGAATAACTAACTGGTTAGTTATTCACTATTCGAATAATGAATAACTAACTGGTTAGTTATTCGTTTTTCGAATATCATGCTGGCTGCTTATTCATTCTTCAGAGTTGAACAAAGAAGTAAATATAGATATATATTAAGGGTGGAAACTTACAATATGGGGTGGGGAACCTCGTTCATCGATTACATTCTGTAAGCACTGGCTAGCTATTCAATATTCGAATAATGAATAACTAACTGGTTAGTTATTCGTTTTTCGAATAACGAATAACTAACTGGTTAGTTATTCGTTTTTCGAATATCATGCTGGCTGCTTATTCATTCTTCAGAGTTGAACAAAGAAGTAAATATAGATATATATTAAGGGTGGAAACTGACAATATGGGGTGGGAAACCTCGTTCATCGATTACATTCAGTAAGCACTGGCTAGCTATTCAATATTCGTATAATGAATAACTAACTGGTTAGTTATTCGTTTTTCGAATAACGAATAACTAACTTGTTAGTTATTCGTTTTTCGAATATCATGCTGGCTGCTTATTCATTCTTCAGAGTTGAACAAAGAAGTAAATATAGATATATATTAAGGGTGGAAACTGACAATATGGGGTGGGGAACCTCGTTCATCGATTACATTCAGTAAGCACTGGCTAGCTATTCAATATTTGAATAATGAATAACTAACTGGTTAGTTATTCGTTTTTCGAATAACGAATAACTAACTGGTTAGTTATTCGTTTTTCGAATATCATGCTGGCTGCTTATTCATTCTTCAGAGTTGAACAAAGAAGTAAATATAGATATATATTAAGGGTGGAAACTGACAATATGGGGTGGGGAACCTCGTTCATCGATTACATTCAGTAAGCACTGGCTAGCTATTCAATATTTGAATAATGAATAACTAACTGGTTAGTTATTCGTTTTTCGAATAACGAATAACTAACTGGTTAGTTATTCGTTTTTCGAATATCATGCTGGCTGCTTATTCATTCTTCAGAGTTGAACAAAGAAGTAAATATAGATATATATTAAGGGTGGAAACTGACAATATGGGGTGGGGAACCTCGTTCATCGATTACATTCAGTAAGCACTGGCTAGCTATTCAATATTCGAATAATGAATAACTAACTGGTTAGTTATTCGTTTTTCGAATAACGAATAACTAACTGGTTAGTTATTCGTTTTTCGAATATCATGCTGGCTGCTTATTCATTCTTCAGAGTTGAACAAAGAAGTAAATATAGATATATATTAAGGGTGGAAACTGACAATATGGGGTGGGGAACCTCGTTCATCGATTACATTCAGTAAGCACTGGCTAGCTATTCAATATTTGAATAATGAATAACTAACTGGTTAGTTATTCGTTTTTCGAATAACGAATAAGTAACTGGTTAGTTATTCGTTTTTCGAATATCATGCTGGCTGCTTATTCATTCTTCAGAGTTGAACAAAGAAGTAAATATAGATATATATTAAGGGTGGAAACTGACAATATGGGGTGGGGAACCTCGTTCATCGATTACATTCAGTAAGCACTGGCTAGCTATTCAATATTCGAATAATGAATAACTAACTGGTTAGTTATTCGTTTTTCGAATATCATGCTGGCTGCTTATTCATTCTTAAGAGTTGAACAAAGAAGTAAATATAGATATATATTAAGGGTGGAAACTGACAATATGGGGTGGGGAACCTCGTTCATCGATTACATTCAGTAAGCACTTGGTCTGTGAAGTTAACGAATTATTTACACTTCCTTATGTGTTTTTCGAAATGTGAACCTAGCGAAAACAGTTTTTAGCAAATTGAATTTATAATTGTTGTTAGTTCATTAATCAATATTAGATACTGTGAACGATATTTACGTTCCTATATTGTGTATAGATATTCTTATACCAGACAGTCAATGACGTAGTAGCTGAACAGAGCTCTTCACGATGTACAGTAGCCGTTTAAAAATTGTTTTGTTTAAATCTTATTCAATACAATAAATGTAACACTTACTAAAACGTTCATGTGAACTATAATAATGATGTATAAAGGATGAAGAACGTGCTCAGCGAACATAAGTATATGTCAGTTTGAATCCGTCTGTAAGACTGTGAAGTTTGTTACTTTTACGATAATGTCGATTTATGCATAGAATACGTCACTGGCACCCGTTCAGAATACTTAGGTTTATATTGAATCAGCATATATTAGCTTTGTCTCTAGGGTTCATCTTAGCTATAATAAAGTTTTAGTTATGGCCTCGAACGCCCGTTGTGTCATAGGTTAATCTGAATAATTTGCTGAGAGTGTGAAGTTAACTACTTATTCGAAATAGGCGATTTATGCATGGGCGTCCGTTGAAAAATATAGGTTCATATTTGAATTAGCACATGTTAGTTCTTTCGTTGAGGTGTATCTAAGCTTTGATACTTCTTTATATTCGGCCGTAAACGTGCATTGTGGGCTCATTTTGGTCAATCTGTATAGGCAGGGACCTTAAATAGAGGGACTCGTCTCTTCTGCTCCTTTCATGATCATTTTTACTGAGCGATGCAATTTGACAAATGCTCGTCGCGCTTCAACGCACAAGCGACTGGGTGCTTGCATAAGCGCTTATTTTGTTATCGCAGTATATTGTTGTTACCAGTTGACGTCTCCGAGTCTTGCCGGTGTAAGACAGAAAATGTACCCGCTTTGAAAACACACCGGCGGGTATAATTTCAACGTTAAATTATGACTCAGGGTCACTTTTCAACACCTTGGGTGTATTTTCAAAGTTGAATAATTATCCGTCTGGGTAATCATTTAACGTTGACAAAAGACCCGAGGCGTTGAAAAGTGACTCCGGGTCATTATTCAACGTTGAAAAAGTACCCGCCAGGTATGTTTTCAACGCGGGTATATTTTCAATCTTACACCGGCTCGCTCGTGCGGCAATCGGCAATCTTTGTAAAGTCAAGAAACACTAGTGTAACCTCCCTTTGAGACTGTTGATTGATGTAATGATATATGAAATATACCACTGTGAGAAAAATGTATTTATAACCCATATATGTATATTCTTGACGTCACCAAACCTTGCTTAGTGACTCGTTCTCAGACTACTTTTACGTGAATCAAATCAAATAAAATGTTTAATAAAGAAATTATTATACTCGAAAGTGTGCTATATGACTTTTACAAAATTTGTGCAAATATGACACATATCATCGGGTAATAATCTCTATATTTATATGATACTATATGTACTTTACAAATAATGTTAAGTTTCCTAGTGCTTTGGAATACTTGATGGTATCCACATGTAGGCCTATTATTCTGTTATTTTTTTAGTTTATTACTGTTTATTTTCGTGAGAAAAAAACAAACAGTAATTATCTATTATTTAAACGGTTGCTAAATTAATATTTTAGAAATTATTGATCTAGGTTAAAGTAAAAGTGTAATTTAGATTCCCCTCGAACCATTACATATATCATATACGCTCATTAGAGACAAGATGGCGGACTGACACGCTATTTTAACTGCAAAGTACGAGCGTAGTACATGCTGACTACTTTCCCCTAAAATACCAGCTTGACGCAGATGCATCAGAAAACTATTCATCTTTCGCTAAATTAATATTTTAGTATTTATTGTCTTCGGTGAAAGTAAAAGTTTTGGACCCCTCTCGAACCTTTACACATATAATCAAAAATCCGTACAGACAAGATGGCGGACTGACTCGCTATTTTAACCGCATATAATATTTTAGAATTTATTGTCTCCGGTAAAAGTAAAAGTTTTGGACCCCCCTCGAACCATTACACATATTATCTAAACTCCTTACAGACAAGATGGCGGATTGATTAACTGGATATACTAGTGTGCTACGCAAGTAATTAGCGCAATACGGGCGCCAAGTCAAGATGTGCGTTGGACCATGACGAGGGAAGCTCCGTGAGCTAATTGATTAGTTTCTAATCCCTCTATATAAGGTCCCTGATATAGGTTACTGAGAGTGTGAAGTTAATAACTTATTCATTATTGATGATGTATGCATAGAAAACGTTACTGACACCCGTTTCAGAATACATAGGTATATAAGCACATGTTAGGTCTGTCTCTGGGGTATATCACAGCTACTACAATGCTACGGATAAATACATGGGTATGCATGCGTACATCCGATGCCTACGTGCATGTGTGCGTAAGAGGATGTACGTGCGTACAATTATGTACCTGTGTACGCTTACGTACTTGCAAAAGGTTACTTAAGTTGAGTGTATGCGTACATGCGTGTGTGCTTCCATAAGTATGTTCATACATGCAGTCGTGCTTACCTACGTATTCATTCGTTTGTACTTGCATGCATGCATATGTAAGCATACGTACTTGCATACACATACATTCATGCCTGCATAAGGAAAAATACTTGCGTAAGAAAGTAAATGTTTGTGCGTGCATTTAAAAGACTATACATGTGCGTGCGTGTATAGTCACATGCGTACGCATATACGGACATAAATACGCTTACGGACATAAGTGCATATGTGCATGCATGTACGTTTGCATTCGTGGATGCATGCATATGCACAGACTGGTGTAATTATGCTCGTGAGTGAGTGCATGCTTTCGATCAGTGTACAGAAGTGTGTGTGCATGCATGTTTGCTAGCTTAGATATTTGCGAAGATGCTTGTTTATGTTGTTTGAATTAAACATACGTCCTTGCGTGCATCGACGCATCACTTTGATTCTGTCAATAGGTATATGCTTGTCGGCATGCATGCGTATTTAATTTTGAAAGTATGTATGCAACCACATACGTACGTGAGCACACTCGCATCACAGCACACACACATAAATGCATATACAGACAATGACGTATGCGTACCGCGTACGTGTGCATATGCACGTATGCACATTTGTGTACTATGCACTTAATCAATCGCATATGCGTAAGCACTTGCGAAAACATACATATGTACGTATGTGTACGCATTAATTCGTGGCAATGCGTATCTGAATCGCAAACCGGCGTGAATAATTCATTAACTGTACGTGAGTAAGTACCCATGCGTAAAGAAATAACCATATGTTTTGTTATTCCTTCACCCACTCCAGTGCGTGCCAATTGTGCAATCTACTCGTGAACTTGTATCAACTTGTTCGTATCTTATTCCTGTGGTGTCGTGTAATACTTGTACAGTTTTCTTGTGTCACGATAAAGGCAAGGCTAGGTTGAGCATGTCAAGCAATTGGCACGCAATTCAGGCAATTGACAACTTTCGTGAGTATTTTTCCGTGCTAATGACACGAATATCATCGAACCAGTAAAAGCACTTCAATGATGTTTCATTTTCAGTACTCAGTCTCTTTTTCAAAGTCTTCTTCAATAGCATGGCCGAACCAATCAGAAATGAGCATGCATCACCCCCGTATACATAGGTGTCCCAGGAATGGACAACATATAAGAATTTGTAGATATAAGCTTAAAGGGCCATAAGTACAATGCTGTGGAATCCCTTGTATTTGTAGTAGAAGGACCCAACACTGGCCGGCTTCTTCATGGCAACATATTTTCCATTCAAAGCTCCCCAGCATTTGTGGTAGTTCCACCTCGAACTGTAACCATGAAAACCTTTATATTTTCCTGTGGGGTTCTGGAGCACCTTAGTACCTCCACCTTGAACACATCAATGAAGACTCTGCAAACCCCGGGTAGAAACTTGCAGACTCTGCAAACAATACTTCTGAAGTTGTATTGTAGACTTGTGTGGCTCTCACAAGTGGCAAGGAAGCGGAATGTGTCCGCTAGTTTTAGTCCAACCTCAAGTGGTTCTCTCACGAAAGTATTTTTCTTCTCCAAGTGAGGAGTTAACTTATCAAAAATTCCTGGGTTAAAGGTCCTACGGAGAAACATTTTGTTTCTCCACGGAGAAGTTCAGTGAGTAACTGTTCATAGTATCCGAAAGAGTGTCTTTGGTCAATAATTCTCAAACCAAAATGTTCTAGCTTTCCTATTCCGAGGTGAGGTTGCAACATCTTCTTGCTTCCTGTATTATTTCTTCTTCTCCAAGAAGAAGAAGTGTAGCCAATGTCAGATACATGAGCCTTTTTCTTCTCTTCAATAATGGCGATATCTTGTGAGTTGTTCATGGTGTTCACTTTGTGAAAGTAGAGGATGAACTAATTTAAGATGGGGTACTGCCTTTATAGATACTTCCAATGCAGGCAGTACCGTACACCAAGCGTTAATAAAAAAAAGGTCATAATCTTGACAAGCATGCATGATTTAGTCATGCCTGTGCCTGCATTTGCACATAATCCGTACCAAAACGCAACTTCATCGGATTATAGACGCAATATATGCGTGCACAGAACCCAACATAGTCGTGGCACTTCGTGTACAATTTTACGAGTCAAATGTGCAACATATACATCAGGTGTAATGTCAGGCGAATAATGCGGAGGTGTGCGCATTGTTATGTAAACAAATTATATAATCAATGCTTCACGCATTGGCACACACTGAGGCCTTGAAATGCGGATGGAAAGTTCGTGCAAGTGTAAACGCACTTTTATACACGTATGCACAAACATATGCTTACGCACGCATGTGCTTATATTTGCATACACATATGTGTACGAACCTACAGTTGTTATACAAGCATGCACATATGCGCATATACACATGCTAATACGCAGGCAAGTAAACAAGTCAAAACGAACGCATATGTATGCAAGCACGCACACAAATATGAACAAACGCACTCATGGACGCACATAAAAATGTACACATGTGGGTTTTATGTATCGACTACGCATGCTCACCCTAAAACGCGTATGCACTTACTTATTAAGTTATCGTTCACAGGTACATCAGCTTTCGCATGCTAGCCCGTAAGCATACGCATATGCGAATGAGAAGGCATATACGAATGAGTACGCATGTGCTTATCCATACCCATGTATGAATGTGTACGCATGTACGTATGCTTATACATGAACAGACGCACATATGCCAATGCACGCATGTATGTAAGTATATTCATGTACGTGTGTTTATACACCGTTGCACGTATGCCTATGGACGCACGCCGCAAGCTTGTACCCATGTACCGACGTATATACGCATGCACACTCGCAAATTTCAAATGAATGTATGAATATATGTATGTTTATATTAATGAATGTATGGATTGATGTTTGTACCTACGGTAGGACCTAACATAATTCGAATTTCATTATGAACCAATATAATCTGAAACGTTGTCAGCGACGTGATCCATACACAAGAATACAATTTTTAGTAAGTAAAGAACTTGAAAACCATAGGAACGGATTCAGTTTTAAGATCCCACATTGCACTTGCGTAGCCGTTTATAAACAATTGTTGTAGCTGAGATTTAACCTTGAGACAGAATTTTCGATTATATGCTTATTCTAGGATAAACTAAAAGTATGTATTCTGCAACAGCCAATATCGAATAAGTCACTAACTTCACACTCTCAGCAACGGATTCACATTGACCTATAACGAACCCGGCCAATAGTGCACGTTCGCAGCCATATATAGAACATTGTTTCAGCTGAGACATAACTGGGAAATACCTAACAATAACTAATGAAATATAAACCTATGTATTCTGCATAAATCACCAATATCGAACAAGTAACTAACTTGGCAATGGATTGACCTATTACGAGCCCACAAGGCTCGCGGCCTTACAGCCAGCAGCATATTCGAAAAGCGAATAACGTGCCAGTTAGTTATTCATTATTCGAATAGTGAATAGCTAGCCAGTGATTACTGAATGTAATCGATGAACGAGGTTCCCCACCCCATATTGTCAGTTTCCACCCTTAATATATATCTATATTTACTTCTTTGTTCAACTCTGAAGAATGAATAAGCAGCCAGCATGATATTCGAAAAACGAATAACTAACCAGTTAGTTATTCGTTATTCGAAAAACGAATAACTAACCAGTTAGTTATTCATTATTCGAATATTGAATAGCTAGCCAGTGCTTACTGAATGTAATCGATGAACGAGGTTCCCCACCCCATATTGTCAGTTTCCACCCTTAATATATATCTATATTTACTTCTTTGTTCAACTCTGAAGAATGAATAAGCAGCCAGCATGATATTCGAAAAACGAATAACTAACCAGTTAGTTATTCATTATTCGAATATTGAATAGCTAGCCAGTGCTTACTGAATGTAATCGATGAACGAGGTTCCCCACCCCATATTGTCAGTTTCCACCCTTAATATATATCTATATTTACTTCTTTGTTCAACTCTGAAGAATGAATAAGCAGCCAGCATCATATTCGAAAAACGAATATCTAACCAGTTAGTTATTCGTTATTCGAAAAACGAATAACTAACCAGTTAGTTATTCATTATTCGAATATTGAATAGCTAGCCTGTGCTTACTGAATGTAATCGATGAACGAGGTTCCCCAACCCATATTGTCAGTTTCCACCCTTAATATATATTTATATTTACTTCCTTGTTCAACTGTGAAGAATGAATAAGCAGCCAGCATGATATTCGAAAAACGAATAACTAACCAGTTAGTTATTCGTTATTCGATAAACGAATAACTAACCAGTTAGTTATTCATTATTCGAATATTGAATAGCTAGCCAGTGCTTACTGAATGTAATAGATGAACGAGGTTCCCCACCCCATATTGTCAGTTTCCATCCTTAATATATATATCTATATTTACTTCTTTGTTCAACTCTGAAGAATGAATAAGCAGCCAGCATGATATTCGAAAAACGAATAACTAACCAGTTAGTTATTCGTTATTCGAAAAACGAATAACTAACCAGTTAGTTATTCATTATTCGAATATTGAATAGCTAGCCAGTGCTTACTGAATGTAATCGATGAACGAGGTTCCCCACCCCATATTGTCAGTTTCCACCCTTAATATATATCTATATTTACTTCTTTGTTCAACTCTGAAGAATGAATAAGCAGCCAGCATGATATTCGAAAAACGAATAACTAACCAGTTAGTTATTCGTTATTCGAAAAACGAATAACTAACCAGTTAGTTATTCATTATTCGAATATTGAATAGCTAGCCAGTGCTTACTGAATGTAATCGATGAACGAGGTTCCCCACCCCATATTGTCAGTTTCCACCCTTAATATATATCTATATTTACTTCTTTGTTCAACTCTGAAGAATGAATAAGCAGCCAGCATGATATTCGAAAAACGAATAACTAACCAGTTAGTTATTCGTTATTCGAAAAACGAATAACTAACCAGTTAGTTATTCATTATTCGAATATTGAATAGCTAGCCTGTGCTTACTGAATGTAATCGATGAACGAGGTTCCCCACCCCATATTGTCAGTTTCCACCCTTAATATATATCTATATTTACTTCTTTGTTCAACTCTGAAGAATGAATAAGCAGCCAGCATGATATTCGAAAAACGAATAACTAACCAGTTAGTTATTCGTTATTCGAAAAACGAATAACTAACCAGTTAGTTATTCATTATTCGAATATTGAAAAGCTAGCCAGTGCTTACTGAATGTAATCGATGAACGAGGTTCCCCGCCCCATATTGTCAGTTTCCACCCTTAATATATATCTATATTTACTTCTTTGTTCAACTCTGAAGAATGAATAAGCAGCCAGCATGATATTCGAAAAACGAATAACTAACCAGTTAGTTATTCGTTATTCGAATAACGAATAACTAATAACTAATAACTAACTAACTTCAGCCTGCCCTGATCATCAGCGCACTTCAAACACGTCGAACAGCATTGCGACTAGAAAATGAGTTACTTCTTGATTCGGTGAACGTATGGGCTGGTGCAAGGATTCGACACAACAGGTTGATGTTTGACTTTGTGTGGGAATCAGTCGTAGCTATATTGTTGAAAGGATGTAAGTCAGTTGTCAAACGTGTCAGAAGACCACCTGAACGTGACGTGAACGTGATTGGACGTAAGACATTAGCTGAACAGCGGAGCAAGTTCGGATTTAAAGAGGAGTGAGTGAGTTATTGCTTAACGCCGCTTCGGCAATATTGCAGCCATTTAAAGAGGAACGTAGACGCGTAAACGTCATTTACAAAATATTGGCAAGACGCTGATGGGGTTAAATCATCATTATCATTTATTTTAAAAAATCCACTACCGGTGGTACATGGATACATAAATACAAATTATGTGATAATATAAACAGTAGCGTATAATGGTACCCGCTAGTCGACTGCTGAGTTAGCGTCCGAATGTCGTATGGCTACTGAGAGTCTTTAGTCGTTCCTAGGTCGTTGATAAACACTGATTTCTGTTGATCAAACGAGCTTTTGGCGATAACGACAAGTACATGTAGCTTGGTGAGATGTGACCTTTTGAAGTTATTTTACTCCAAGAAGGCATGCGTTTTAGGAACGTTATAGAGGGGATGCTATTTTGAGGTCAAAAAGAAGTGTAAGTACGCTGTCGTCAGTTCAAGTTCAAGTGTTATGTACAAGATCCAAAGATAACTTAATCTGATAGAGGGTGACACGTGTGCTTTGGAACTGATGGAAATTGTGTCAGTTCAGAACAGTTAGCAATGACCTAAAGCCCTGTCACATTTCTGCGTATCCTTATATATTAAACATATACATGTAGACCATTTTACTCCCTTTTTAATAAGTTTTCGTTCTATCTCTATTGTATTTTCTTCAGCTTTCTATTTGATACAATATAAATCACTATTCATTAATGTCTATTGTATTTCCTTCAGCTTTCTATTTGATACAATATAATTCACTATTCGTTAATGTCTATTGTATTTCCTTCAGCTTTCTAGTTGATATAATATAATTCCCTATTCAAGAAAGTCTATTGTATTTCCTTCAGCTTTCTATTTGATACAATATAATTTACTATTCGTTAATGTCTATTGTATTTCCTTCAGCTTTCTAGTTGATATAATATAATTCGCTATTCAAGAAAGTCTATTGTATTTCCTTCAGCTTTCTATTTGACATAATATCTTCACTATTCAAGAAAGTCTATTGTATTCCTTAAGCTTTCTATTTGACACAATATAATTCACTATTCAAGAAACTCTTTAGAATTTCCTTCAGCTTTCTATTTGATACAATATAATTCACTATTCAAGAAAGTCCATTGTATTTCCTTCAGCTTTCGATTTGACATAATATATTCATTATTCAAGAAATTCTATAGAATTTCCTTCAGCTTTCTATTGGATACAATATAATTCACTATTCAAGAAAGTCTATTGTCTTCCTTCAGCTTTCTAGCTGCTATAATATAATTCACTATTCAAGAAAGTCTATTGTATTCCTTCAGCTTTCTAGTTGCTATAATATAATTCACTATTCAAGAAAGTCTATTGTATTCCTTCAGCTTTCTAGTTGCTATAATATAATTCACTATTCAAGAAAGTCTATTGTATTCCTTCAGCTTTCTAGTTGCTATAATATAATTCACTATTCAAGAAAGTCTATTGTATTCCTTCAGCTTTCTAGTTGCTATAATATAATTTCACTATTCAAGAAAGTCTATTATATTTCTTTCAGCTTTCTAGTTGCTATAATATAATAGTACGTTTTTGATTAAACGTAATTATTTATACTTACCTGTTGACTAGACCTACTTTGCCTTACCTCCCAGGGGTAATGCTATTTCAACCTTAATACAGACGAACTTGAAGAATGGATAAGGGGTGCGTAAAATCCCTTATCCAAGGGCCGGTAAGTCTAGATGGTCTCGTGACGTCACTACCTGTTCATATCACTCTCCGAAAGTCCCAAAGGCAAGACAGACCAAGTGGGGAGGATGGGAGGGCCTAGAGCGTAGGTCTCAGGGCGTCAAAACGAAGTTAAAGAAAAAACCAACAGACACGAGAGTAAGCAATGTAAACCCTGTTTATTTACAATAAGTCCCAAAAGCGTCTAAGAAGGATGACCCCTTCTTGGTCTGGTTGGGGGGACCACCTTCGTCTGCGCGAAGACCTGTGGACCCAGCCTAGAGATGCCTTCAAGATCAGCTGTGGAGACATCTCGTAGGTAATGGTTGGCGAAAACCTCTGATGAACGCCAAAAACACCCTGCCATGACATCCGAAACCGCGATGTTGCAGTGATACGCCATCGTGGCTGAAACTGCGCGGATCTCATGAGGATTGGAACACGACGGCGGAGGCAAATCAGCGGCCTTGTACGCATCAATTACCGCCGATCTTAGATACACCCCCAACGCTCGCTTGTCTAGTTCCTTGGTGCTCCTGGGTGAGTGAGGCAAGAACAGACAACGCCTGCCATCCCTCAGCCTGCGTGTACACCCTCAAGGCTCTTACTGGACACAGAGAGAGATCCACCTCATCTGAGTCCGAACCCAGAGCTGGGATAGAGAACGTACGTCCCGCTTCATCCGCTGCCTGGTTCTTACAGACAAAATCAGGAGCCAACCCCAGCGAGGCGGAGCCCCCCTCCCTGACCTCAAAACGTAGCAGGTCCGCCTGCAACGCATGGATCTCTGAAATCCGCGCTGCAGAGGCCATGGCCACCAGTAAAATGACCTTGATGGTGAGAGGGAGGAGAGGCACGTCGGAGAGCGGTTCATACCTATCGGAGCGCAGGTGGTTGAGCACAATGGCTAAGTCCCATTCAGGTGGGCGAAGCCTGGACCTGCCGTCCACCGAACGGAAGGTTTTAATTAGGCCCTTGAGGACCGACACATCCAATCCTGGCGATCTCTTCCTGAGAACCGACAGGATGGCTGACATGTTGGTGTTAATTGACGACGCCTTAAGATGTCTAGTGTTGCGAAGGTACACCAAGTACTCCGCAACTCGAGGCACTGACGCCTCTGCCGGAATGAAATCCCTCTGAGCACAGAAAGAGGCGAAGGCCTGCCACTGGAAATCATAGAGCTTCCTAGTGGTTTTCCTATGCGAGGTAGCTATTGCGTTGGCGACGCACTTAGAGTATCCACTACTCCTTAACCCTCTTTTAATACAAGCCAAGCGTGAAGGGAGAACACCTGAGGGTTCTCGTGTAACCTTCCGCTTGGCCTGCTGATGAGCAGATCCCTCCGTATCTGAATCAGAAACGGTTCCTGCTGACAGAGCCGACGGAGAGGAACGAACCAAAGCCGGGCTGGCCACCAAGGCGCGACCAGCAGGAGACGAAGAATCCGAGTTTCCCCTATCTTGGCTACATCTTGGGAGAGGATGGCCGGCGGCGGAAAAGCATAGGCGTCCATCCCCTCCCACCCTAACGAGAGCGCGTCTAAGCCCATCGCTAGCGGGTCTGGCACTGGGGAGATGTAGGTTGGCAATTGGTGGTTGAGACACGTCGCGAACAGATCTATCAGCGGGGTGCCGAACTGGAGACACAACCCCCTGAAAACCACCGGATTCAGTTGCCACTCCGTTGGGGGAGGGGCATCCGGACGTGACAACGCGTCCGCCAAGACGTTCTTGGCACCCGGAATGTGGACCGCTCGAATGTCCAGGTCCACCTCGTCCACCAACTCGAAGAGCTGGAGTGACACGCGTAGCAGAGACTGCGCCTTGGTGGACCCCTGCTTGTTTATCGACCAAGCAGCCGCCGAACTGTCCGTGTGTACTAGCAGGCACTGGCCCCTCAAGGGGACCTGCCAGTGCTGAATGGCAAGACGTACTGCGTCCAACTCGAGGACGTTGATGTGTAGGTTCCGCTCTGATGGGGACCAAACTCCCGCCACCTGCTCGTGACTCATGTGCGCTCCCCACCCTTGGGTGGAGGCGTCTACAAACAGGTGAGCTGAGGGGGGGCGAGGACGAAGTGGAACGCCTGCGAACACACTCTCGTCTACCCGCCACCAAGCTAGGAACCGTCGTGACGACAACGCGTCTCCCTGATGTGGGGATTCAGGAACACCTGTAACGGGCGAAGGAACAACCTCCCCCTGCGGGTCAGGTCCTGAGCTGATGTTAATAACCCCAACACTCTTTGCCACTGACGTAGGGAGAGCGAGGCGTCGAGCGCGCGATCCATAAGGCGATCGTAACGAGCCATCCGCTCCCTCGTGACGAACCCGCGGAACAGCCGGGTGTCTAGGATAGCCCCTAGGAACTTCAGACGAGTTGCCGGAACCAAGTCCGACTTCTCTAAGTTCACTAGCCACCACAGACGACGGAACAGGTCCATCGTGAACCTGAGCTGCGCCTCGAGAACGACCGGGGAGCGGTCGTGAGCGATCCCATCGTCCAAGTACATTAGGAACTGAATGTCGCATTGGTGAAGGAATTGGACGATGGGCTGAGTCACCCGTGTGAATAACCAGGGGGCGGACGAGATCCCGAACGGGAGCACGCACCACTGAAAATGTCTGCCGTCCAGGATGAAGCGGAGGTACCTGCGGTCCCGATAGTGAATCGGCACGTGCAGGTTCGCATCCTGTAGATCGAGAGACACCATGCAGTCTGAGCGCTCCAAGGACCGCATCACTGAGGGAAGCGTCAAGAGTCGAAAATATGGCGGCCGAACGATGAAGGAGCGGTTGAAAACCTTCAAATCGTGAATTAGCCGCCATTTTTTCGAGTTCCTTTTGGGTATTACGAACACTGGGGAGTAAAACCCCGGCGTTAGATGCGGGGTCAGGACCTCCTGCACCGCCCGTTTGGAGATTAATATCTCCACCTGTTCCAATGTCAATTTGAGCCGGTCCCCTGCTAAGGGACGCTCCATTGGAGTACAGGTGAGGGGCGGCGGAGACGAGACGGGAATGCGGAACCCCTGACCCAGAATCCGACACACGTAAGGGTCTAACCCTAACTGTACCCAGTTGCTGACAAAGTCTTGGAGGCGACCCCCCACCAAGCCCTCCGATACCGGAACGAGTGGAGGAGGGAGCAGAGGGGGGTGACCACGAGTCACTTCTCCACTTCTTTTGCGGGGTACGACCTCCGGCGCCAGGCCGGGGGGACTTGGGGGACTGACCCGTGGATCCACGGCCACGACCTCCCCGCCGAAAGTCCGTTTTCGCTTTCTTGGGGGAAGGTTGGCCACTGCCCTGGCCTTGCCCCTGACGAAAATTGGTCTGCGGACGCTTCGGTGTCGTTTGCCTCTGCGTGACGAGCCGATTAGTGAGGTCTTGCTGTTGGGCCTCCTGTCGTGCTCTCAACCTCCGGGATACGACCACCAAACAGAGTTTCAGCGTGAGCAGGGGCTTGTCGAAGGAAGTTCTTATGATCGGGGTTGAGACCTGACCGGTAGAGGAAATTGTCTCTGCGAAGCACTGTTATACTCGATGAAATTCGCGACGCTGACAACATGATCTGCGCAAGGTCCGCAGCCACATCACCAAACGCTTTGAACAACACCGGGTCCCCCGCCTCCATGCCCGCCTGCTTAGCACAAGCCAGCATCACCCGACATGTGAAAGCCACGTTGTTCCCCAAGCCTAACACCGAACACGCCTCCCTGTCAAGATGAGAGAACTGTGCCTCAGACACGCGGTGAAGCAGGTTGGTGGTAAACAACCGGGATGCCCCCTGATCAAGGGGAGGCGGAACAAGCTGAAAAGGGACCGGATACAAGGGCAGACGCCGTCTGCGCTTGTCCGGCACCACCAAAGGCGGAAGCAGATGATTGGGCATCGCAGATGATACGACTTGCTCCATATCCTCGGTGGCCTCCAACAGGAGCCTATGAGGTGGAAGGGCAAGACGCGCGGGAGGTACCTCGCCATCAGGGCCAAAGGAAGCCCTCCTGGCCGCCGACGTGCGCGGACCCGTCACGCTGACTTGAACGAAGCCACTTGGGATAGCATAGCTATTGCGTCAACCACTGGAGGATCCTCCGACAATCCCGTACCCTCCGCCTCGGTTTCTATACTGATGAACGGAGGGTTCGACACGTCCACGTAGCGGTCGTCACGTTCCGGTGAGTGCGAGGGGTACGCGAAGGAGTCGCGGGTGCGGAGGCCCTAGCGGACGAGGAACGCGCACCCTGAGGTACGTCATCCGCATAGGGCTCACACGGTTGCGTAGTCGTAGTGTGATTGGGTAAGTTCCGCGGACCCAAACGCGCATCGAGCAAGGAAGAGACCATATCCTTGACGGATGCCAGAAGGAGGGACGATCGACCTTGTCGAACCTAGCCTTCTTGGACTTCTTCTTCTTGCTCTTGGGCGTAGTGGGTCCGCCCACCTTAAGTCTAAGCGGAGACAACCGTTGGTCCGGCGAAGGAGGGGACAACGGGTGAGTCCGCGAACGAGAACCGGAACACGACGGCGGAGGGGGGGAGCGTAACTTCGACCCCCCAGCGGGTTCGGACAGGTCCGATTCCCTGTCGAATTCATCCGCCCGTTCCGTGAGGACAATGTCTACATCCTCCACCGGAGACGGATGACGAATGGGAGACAACTCCCTACGTTGAGCTGACGACGTACGCTTCTGTGACGCAGCCCTATCGGCCACCGACTTGCGTATGGCAACGGTAATCCTCTTCGCAAAGGTCCTTGCACTTTCTACATAACAAGTGCGGATCCTTAGAGGCGGACTTCCTGCCTCCGCAGTTCGTGCAGAAGGCGGAGTACATGGCGAACGGTAACGATAAAAACGCGTAACGTAAGCGAAGGTAGAGACAGTCGAGTCACCTACACGGCGTATAGTATCGTAGACGAGGTGAGTCACACACGTGAAACACCCAAGCGGCGGAGCAAAAGCACAACAACTCTGACGATATGCAATCAAGAGAGTTGAAACAAAAACTCTGAACTCGAAGAGCACAAAGTCAAAATCAAGTAACCACCCGCCAAGGTAAACAAAGACGAACAAGCCAAACCAAAAACTAGGCTAAACACTTACAAGATAAATCAATCTTTATTCACATAACATTCGTGCGTGAACCAAACCTTAAGTGACTGGCGTAGCGAGTCACTTGAACCAAAGTGAATCACCCTAAGGGTGAGTCACGTATGATCGACCTAAGGCGAACCAAACCCTAAGTGACTGGCGTAGCGAGTCACTTGAACCAAAGTGAATCACCCTAAGGGTGAGTCACGTAGAATCGACCTAAGGCGAAGCCAAAGGCGAATGGTAGGCGAAAGCTAGCAACGGGCAACGCGAGTCACTGACGAGGAGTGTATCCACTGCTCCTTAACCAAGCTAGTGACTCACCTAAGGCGAACAACTAGCGAGCCAGTGACAGGCGAGGCGAGAAGCCAAGCGAGACGCGAAGCACTTTAGTACGGACCGCAGGCGAATGACAAGCGACAAGCGAATGACAAGCGAGGCGAGTCACCCGCGTAGGAGAGATACCACTGCTCCTTTACCCTACGCAAGTCCAACCCACAGTTCCCTAAAGTACAGACCGATAAGCGTATGACAAGCGAAAGCGAATGACAAACGAAGCAAGCCAAACGAAATAGGAGAGATACCACTACTCCTCTACGATACGCAAGACAAACACTTAACAGTTAGCACTAGAGTACAACCGACAGGCGTATGACAAGCGAATTAGGAGTGATTCCACTAGCTCCTTTACCGTACGCAAGTCAACAACCCACAGTTAACACTAGAGTACAGACCGAAAGCGCGTGACAAGCGAAAGCGAATGGCCAGCGAAGCTAGTCAAACGATTAGGAGAGATGCCACTACTCCTCTACCATACGCAAGACAAACACCTAACAGTCAGCACTCGGAACGAATGGCGAATGACAAGCGAAAGCGGATGACAAGCGAAGCGAGTCACCCGCGTAGGAGAGATACCACTGCTCCTTTACCCTACGCAAGTCAAACACCCAACAGTCAGGTGAGAGAAAACAAAGAATCACGAGCTGCACGTGCGGCGCATGCAATCCACCTACTCCGGATGGTCGCTAGCTAGCACATTGTCAACAAGGCCCCTTGAAATCTAACACCTACTTGAAAAACAGATTGCAAACACAACCTGCACTATCGAAGAACAAAGTTGAGGATATCTCTTGAACTAACAAGAGAAAAATAGCAAGTTAGCAACACAAGTCGCTAAAACCCCAGTCACAGAACAAAACACGTCTGCCATGCTCTGCAACTTTTAGGAGAGTGATATGAACAGGTAGTGACGTCACGAGACCATCTAGACTTACCGGCCCTTGGATAAGGGATTGTACGCACCCCTTATCCATTCTTCAAGTTCGTCTGTATTAAGGTTGAAATAGCATTACCCCTGGGAGGTAAGGCAAAGTAGGTCTAGTCAACAGATAGGTATTTAAATAATTCACTATTCAAGAAAATCTATTGTATTTGCTTCAGCTTTCTATTTGATATAATTTATCACTACTCAAGAAAGTCTATTATATTTCTTTCGGCTTTCTATTTGATATATTCATTATTCAAGAAAGTATATTTATTTGCTTCAGCTTTCTATTTGATATAATATATTCATTATTCAAAAAAGTCTAGTTTGGGTATTTGTTAGCGTTATACTTCGCTGCTTAGCTAACCTCGCTTCTTATTCTTATTTATTGATTGATTGATATTCATTTTAGAGGTTTATCTATGTTCTACATCGCCTTTCGTCGTAAACAGTTTGTCCTATGAAGACTGTTTATTGTTGGTGACCTTGTTGACATGTGCTAGGCTGTGCTCTACCAAGCTTGCGCTGCACGTCTTCTGCACGTGCAACTCGTGTTGCTTGACTCTCTCGCCTCTTCACGTGTCTGGGTAGTTGGTGCGGCCTTTGATTGTAACCTCCGGCAGTCCTTTATGGAAGGGATTTTGTGCCAAAAATGAAGACATGTTGACTTGTAACTTGTAAAGTGTAACATGTCGTTCCCAACCATACATGTCTCGAAAAGACAAGTCCAATCATGCAAAACTAACATTTTAATTCTGTCAATCGTAACTTCGAATTCTCAACTTTACAAAGTTGAAATGTAATTCTAGAAATTGTCAAAGTCGAAAAGTCAACTTGTCATTTTTAATTATTAAATCTAAATAATATGCACATTTAGTAATGTTACAAGTTACGTTTGACAAATGAAAAATGGAAAATGAGGAGTTGCAAAGTCAGCTTTGTAAAAAAGACTTTTGCATTTCGAGACTGACATGACTTGCATAGTTGTGAATGCAATGTTTCAAATTACATCTCTACATGAATTCGCATTGACCATATTTGGAAGTTTCCCGAACATTGCCGATGTTTTCCGAGGACGAGAGGCATTTGCGAAAAAACTAGACCTCCCTTGCCGCTGTCCCAGATGGGGAATCCCTTGGTCTATTTTGAGCCCAACGCTGGACGAATTGACCACGCCCCCTGAAAATCAAGGGACGTAACTCTTGTTATGTCCTACAAACAAACGCACGTTGTTAGTTCACGGAGCGCTACTGTCACTTATATTCCGTTTGATAGATTCGCTTAGTAATTAAATGTCGAACGAAAATACCAATTGAAAATTAATTCTTAGGTATTCTAATTATTATTTCAATAAATTTTAAGGAAATTTGACAAACAATTTATTTTTTTTTGCAACGCAAAACGAATGCGGAAGTAATGTAAATGTGGGATGACACTGACAGACATAAAGGATCGCATAGCTTGAATGGCATTGAAGCTATGATAAATGTATCCGATCCGTTATCATAAAACTTATTTCACTTACATATAAAACTGCAGATTTACAAACCTTATATAGACATCCTACACCCGAAAAAATAATTACTTTCTGTGCGATCATTTACACATTATCTTCTCTCAGTTCAACCATGTCAACATTCACTTTTTTATACTCCAATTTTACGTGTATTCAGTAGAGTCTTTTGCATTCAGAAATGAATATCCAAGTTTTGATAAAGAAAATCCTGATATTGAAAGTAAATAAACGTTAGTGGGGAAGAAATTGAAAGAAATACATAAGCCAGTGTTGATAAATTTATTATTAATTTTAGAATATTTTAAATGTACCACAAAGCAATTAAATCAGGGAACTTCATATACTTGTTTAAAACATTTTTTTAGAATGCATTGCACTTTAAATATAACTGAAAACTGTTCTGAATGTCAATACGTCTTATTCTTAGACAAATAATCAAGGGGAAATGTTCTTTAGCTGAGCTGAATTTATCTCTTTTAATTATTTTACAAACTTTTCTCAACTAGTTTAAATTATTTATTGGTTTTGAATATGTTAATTTATCTATTTTCATTTACTTATCAAGCAAACTATATTTTTTAGTAATTGAAGCAGTGAAAAGTGTATTGTTGTGGGACAGAAATATATTTGTCCATGATTAATATTCCATTAATTCTATATAAAGAATCACATTACTGAATTCAAGTATGAATTGTAAATCATAAGCCTAGATCCGTTGTTTCACACTTTAAACAATAAACATTCAACTTCTACATGCCAAAATATGAAAATAATTATGAATATAGAATGCAAACTGAAAATAGAATTGTATCACTAGTAATTTCAAAAATATAATTGCACTGTTGAATTTAAAAATGTAATCGACTGTAACATATACAGGATATAAAAATATTATTTTCACTAAAATGGCCATTCATGAATACATTGACATGCGTATTGTTTTCAATAAATCAAATATGTGTTTTATTAATTCATATATGAAACGATGATAATTTTTATTTAGATAATAGTTCCGATAATTTATGTTTTACAACAAAATGTCTTCCCTAAACATACGTCTTTACCGTGTCTATTAATACTTTTGTTTGTTAGTCATTAATGTAACAAACTCATTGTAGTAGAAATGTATATCAAATTATTAATTTAAAAGTTCAAAGAAAAGAAATGTTAATTCAATTAATGTGTTGTCAAGGAAAAACACAACACAATCCGGCTAGAAGTTGCAGAATGGGCTTCTTTATACACATATTTCAAGGATTAGTGTGTTTGAAAAGTCCAGAAACTGTACTAAGAGTGTGACATTTTAGAAGTTCAGTATACATTTATAAATAGAGCGATCTACACAAGAGAGCTGCTGAAAATGAAAATAAGTCATTCAAATATTCTTTCTGTAAATCTGAACCAGAAAGTTTCCAATATGTTTTCATAAATGTAATCACGTAAATGAATTTGGGGGAATCGAAAGTTCCATGAACATTCGTCTTTTATCACCCAAAACTGGCTCCCTAAGTAGATGGTGCTTGTGTGAGATCAAGCGACATCGACAAGCGATATCTACATTGTAAATAACGCTTAAATCAAATCTTCATAATCCTATTATATAATCAGTTAATGGCAGTGAATGTGTAACTTTAATGAACTCGTGTTGATATATTTGATATCAGAAGACATTTGGGTGAAATTCTCGATATATACTCTGATATTATCATATCATTACAGTACCTCCAAAAAATTAAAATATCCATAGAAAGTGTTATAATATTGTCAAGGATGTATCTAATGTTGCAAACATTATTCGCTCGTATATTAAAAACAACGCCTTCTTTCCATGCGAAATAGAATTTTTTAACAATATTTCCAGGTTCAAAAATTATTCCTTAGCTCTGTACATCCTTTATGTTTGTTTCACTTTTGTCTGTATACCTGTGAAACTTAAGAAAACATTTGAAAATAATGTTTCATTGAGCTATACCTTACGGATTTTTAGTTCTGCCTAAACAAATACCGAACTGTGACCAGTGTTGCGTCGATCCAAAAGCTGAGACAGGAAAATGACAATCATTTTGTAGACCCAAATCAAAGCAGTCCGTGACACTGACAGTAATTTATGTTTCGAAACCACTTGAAATTACGTAAGGTTTATTTTGAAAAGTTACAAGTATTTACCATCATGTATTTATTGTAAAAATGTCGATAAATTATCCAACAAAAATCGAATGTGAAAAAATGTCCCGACCAACTGTTTTTTAGTTTGTTTTTTTTTTGTTTTACAAAAGACGCAATGTTTTCTTTATACCCAATTGATACAGAGTGTCTTCCTTATGAAGGCATTAAACATGTAGTTTTATATTATGCCAACTCTTTATAGGTATCATTATACCCGAGTGTAAACTGTGCAATCCTGTATACCCTTTTACAATCAAATGCAAAATCAAAATAAATTCAACACCCTTCTGGGTCACACAAAAATGTAAGACTTATTACTTGACTCACACATTTTGATAAACTAACTTACTATCATAAATGGGAATACGTCACTGATTCGAAATACACTGATCTGGATTGGGAGTGTTTTAGCTTATACATATACAACTGCATGTAGCAAGAAACGATTTACTCCAACTATATTGTATACTAAAAAAAAAAAAATCATACATACATACTATAATATCACAAAATACATATATATTAATCATGACTAGGAAGCATTTTTTCTTAAAAATGTGGTCTAACTATTCCTATGTTATTTAGAAAAATGAATAGACAACACAACACAACAGACACAACTTTTCTCTAAATGAGTTCAATTATTTATTTTGATTCTGCTTGCATTTTGAACTGTATACTTATTTTTATTGTCACCCTGGAAAAAATGTAGAGAAACAAATGTTTTATTTTCCTTTTTGTGTTTGACCAGTACCTTCCTCCACGTGAAAATGTAGATTGGCCTTCCTCATATAACAAGCACATTTGCTGAAACTCCGATGTCGTATATTTGGATTACTTTAATCAACATGACGTATTTGGCGTATCTGTCCGCACCAAAATGTTTGGGGGAAAATTGGAGGTCATGATTACACATTAAATATGTGGCCGACCATCCGGGTTCGCAACAGAAATAACCGCGTCTCGAGCGTTCGGGCGGGCAGTTAGTTCCTCCACAGAAAAAAGCGACGGTCTCCTATAATGTTTTAGTCAATGTGCTTTTGTCAACAGTATGCTAGCTAATAATGGGAAAACTAGTATGCAACTTTCAAATATGTGTTAATAGTTGCTGGGAGATGCTTGCCAAGGGAGAAGTCATTGTTGAACATTGTGTTTATCGGATCGGGATTATTCGTTCCTTTCCTCTAATTTCCGTAATATTCCAAATATGGTCAATGCGAAATCGTGCAGAGATGTGATTTGAAACATTGCAATCGTAACTATGCAAGTCGTGTCAGTCTCGAAATGTTAACTTTGCAAGTCGTGTCAGTCTCGAAATGCTGAAGTCGGTTTTACAAAGCTGACTTTGCAACTCCTCATTTTCCATTTTTCATTTGTCAAACGTAACTTGTAACATTACTAAATGTGCATATTATTTAGATTTAATAATTAAAAATGACAAGTTGACTTTTCGACTTTGACGATTTCTAGAATTACATTTCAACTTTGTAAAGTTGATAACGCGAAGTTACGATTGACAGAATTAAAATGTTAGTTTTGTATGATTGGACTTGTCTTTTCGAGACTTGTATGGTTGAGAACGACATGTTACACTTTACAAGTTACAAGTCAACATGTCTTCATTTTCGGCACAAATCCCCTTCCATAGTCCTTCGTCATCTTGTTTCAAGTGGGTCTTCAGATATCTCTTCCGGTGAGAGGCCCTTCATACCCAACTCATCTTGATACTTGGTCTGACCCGCCGTTAGTCGGACCATCAGGTGTTACGGTTTCTTCTTAGTCGTACCCTCCGGTATTCGGACCCTCCGGTTTGGACCCTCCAATATTCGGACCCTCCGATAGGCTTTCCCTTGCATGTCTTTCTGACTTAAGCGTCTCATCGTTCATACGGTTTTGTTATTTGATACTTATTGGTGGTTCACCTAATTAGCTATCGGAAGGGTTAGTACCAAGTCAGAGACTCCTCTTCATAAGGTACGGCTGTCTCGCGTCAGTGACTGGACTTGTCACATGTCTCGTCTAGCCTTCGCACGTCGTAGACTCCGGCTCATTGGATGGTTGGGTGGGCGTTTGTCTACAGTTGGTTGTCTTGTCTTTCGACTTAGCTTACGTGCCTCGGTACTTGCTTCGTCATGTACTCTGCGTTTTGTAGGAAGTTCAATGACTTGTGCAAAGAGGACATTCGTGCAACGAACGTGCCCCTCTCTCTCGTTCACACTTCCAGGCCTACGTATCGGTAATTCGTAAGTCCTTTAGCGATACGGCTTATGTATTGAAGCGAACAGTTAGTCGGACCCTCCAGCAGTCTGATCCTACGTTAGTCGGACAAGCCGGTTTCCGTTTCTGATTATCGAACATTCTGGTGAGAGGCTTCGAAATCCAACTTGTCTTGATAGTCGTACCCTCCGATAGTCCGACCCTTCGGTATAAGGGTATCTGGTTATCGGACCCTCTGGTCAGGGGACTCCGATATCCAAGTCTCTTTTGATAGTTGTACCCTCAGGTAGTCTGACCATACATTAGTCGGACCTTCCGGTATTAGGGTATCTGATTATCGTATCATCCGGTGAGTGGCCTCCGATATCCGACTCTCTTATGATAGTCGTACCCTCCTGGTTGACTCGTAGGCTCGTTATTGCTTAGCCTTTCTTTTTAGGAAGACCACCGGGAAGCCTTATGACACCCTGTGGCAGGCATTCAGCTCTTTTCGTGCCTGGCACGGTTTCGTTCTGGCTGAAGTCACCTTCATTCAAGGCGTTGTTCTTCAAAACCTGTCTGTCCGCTCTTCTTCCTGGCTCAGGAAGAGGTCGCCAGGGATGGACGTGTCAACCCTCAGGTGTTGGACGTATGAACCGCTCACCAGCGTTTCCTCCCCACTCTCACCATCAAGGTATTTTTTGGTGCCTGTGACTTCCGCAGCCCGGGTCTCTGAGATCTACGCGTTGCAGGCAGGTTTTCTTCGTTTTTTTGGTCAGGGTCAGTAGTCGGCTCTGTTTGGTGTAGCACCCACTTCGTGGGTAGAACCTAGCAGCTTTTTCGCTCTCTTATTGGGGTTGGTTGTTTCTGTTACACCCTTAGGGAATCGGGGGAATCATAGGTTAGCTTAACCTCAGAGCTCCTGGGAGATAGACAAGCGGTCACTCGGTGTGTACCTGAGGTCAGCAGTCATCGACGCTTACAAGGCTGTTGACCTGCGACCCCTGTCGCGCTCCAACCCGCGTGAGAGTGGTCTCGGCCACGATGAATTTATCTACAAGATATGTCCACGGCAGATCTCGAAGTCATTTCTAGACTGGGTCCGCAGGTTTTCGCTCAGGCGAAGATGGTGCCCTATCCAGACCCAGGAGGGGACTGTCCTCTTGAGAGGACAGTCTCGTGTTGGCTTGATTGTTTCTTCGATCCGCTTGGCGGTAGAGATAGCATCTCCCGTGACGTACCTTGTCCTCACCACAGTGTGGAGGACTCGTAGGTTAGCTTACAGACCAAGGAGGCGACAGTCCTCGTAGAAGGGTGGTCTCGTGTTTTATTTTAAATACAATACAATTAACTTCGGATCGCATCGTTTGTTATGTTCTAAAGTTCAATCAGAATTTGAGTGGCTGGGTTGTCTCTTTGATCCGTTTAGCGGTAGAGATAGTGTCTCCCGGGTTATACCTTGTCCTCACCATAGTGTGGAGGACTTGTAGGTTAGCTTACACTCAGGGCTTGAGGCTGGTCTCGTCTCTCCCATGTATATTCTGACCCGCCTCCGTGAAGTGGGATTCTAGGCATATTAGGTCTAGTCAACAGATAGGTATTTAAATAATAGTACGTTTTTGATTAAACGTAATTATGTATGCCTGTTCGGAGAGTGAAGGCTTCTGGGAGTGACGTCATGAAACCACTGACTTACCGCCCCTGGGTAGGGAATTAACGCATCCCCTACACCACTGTTTGAAGTTTCGTCTGTGATAAGGTTCAAATTAAGCATGCCTAGAGGGGGCAGGCATAATAGGTCTAGTCAACAGGTAAGAATAAATAATTACGTTTAATCAAAAATTTACTATTTCATTTCCTTCAGCTTTCTATTTAATACAATATAATTCACTATCCAGGAAAGACTTGATGGGTAACCTGGAACATACGCAAATAACAAAACTAAAGATACATTCCGTTTGGTACGTTTCAATAACAGAAAACTAAATACAAAAAATTTTCATCTGAAAATAAATAAATATTTATGCGTACACATAGTAAGTTATTGTAATGTATTTCACCGGTCCACGAACAAAGAACAAATAAACACCTGATAACACGTTAATTATTTTCGATAGTTTCGACTACGTGACTATGGCAACGATTCAAACATTTCTGATATATACAATGCCCTTTTTCAAAGACACCCTTAAACGCCAATGCCGTATGGGTCCATGGTAGAGGTTTATGATTGAAGGCACAATGCATTTACTGAGACATATAAAATTTATAAACTCAAACATTTTCCATTACCATTTCCCAGCATCTAGCCGAAGAAATATAATTGTTAAACTGTTATAAGTAATGTCTCCGATTGGCAATTGAATGTCAACGTTTTAACTTCTGATTTGCAAAGAGTATATTAACATAATAAGTGTAGCGTAAGTGTAGTGTAATTGGTTGTTATCAAACTGATAAGCGCTCACTGAAAAATTCAATCAAATTCAACATTTTTCTGTTGTTTTTTGTTTCCTGGTTTTGATTGTTTTGGGTTTTATCCTTTTCAATTGTTAGCAACGTATATCCACAGTACAATGTTGCATCTATACCTATACGAGTATATTATACATACATGTATATATAACATATTTTCTGTGATGTACTCGCGATATCGTATTCTAAGGGGTGTACATCAAGCTGAACCCCTGAAGTACATCACATGCTTTCCTTTTCAGATACGACTCTCGTTCTATCTGTTCCATGGTGTCTTCCTGGCAAATTTGTCTCTAACGGAAGGTTTGTATTTTTCAGATTTAAAACTGATGTTTGCCTCCATAACACGTTACTAAAATTGTATTAAATCGCCAACCGGATCAAAAAGGCTTGTTAAAGTATTGTAATATGCTGTAATAAGTAAAGTCCATATTAAATTGACATGATAGCGATAGAGTTGGTTAGTTTCATATCATAGTTTTAATTTATTACGTAACTTTAGACTTATATAGCAGACCTATGTGCAGACGTGCACATGATAATATAAAGACAACTATAATGTCCTTCAGATCCTCATGCTATACCAGCAGAGTTTATCAACCTCATTTATTCAGAAGACACCGATGTTCTTATGCGACAGTTTCCCTGAATGGGCGATATAAAATCACTGTAAGTTGTGCAATCTGTGCAATCAGTGTTAAACTGAGTATCAGTCGATCCCTGCCCGTGACGGTTGGGAAAATTAGAATTTCCTTCATCTGTACGATGTACAGATAAGACAGAAGTCAGTCTTGTTTTGATAAAATGTTTAAAAAACTGTTATTGGATAAAACAAAGGGGGGGGGGGGGGGGGGGGGGGGGGGCGATATTGCACGTTTCCAAGTTAACCTAAAGGGATGGATTCGATCAATACTGTCGCGTCAGAACAGAGGTTACATATAAGAAATGAGTTAAATAAACTATGTTGGACCGACAAATCCCATTTTGTAAAATAAAACAGGGGTATAATAAACAAAACAATTCTCATTAATTGCCAGTAACATAATAAACACTCGAAATGCTGTAAAAAAAAACCACTAACATAACCGCACGTGCACCAAACATGCATCCACACTACCATAGCTAATGCGCTAAAATAAGAACCTTCACATGAACACATACACATATTAACCCATTCATACACCCACGAAGTTGGCACGAACACATGTACCCACAGATGTACCCTTTCATGTACCAACACATGCATCGAGATTTGCATATATTGCAGCCTCAAACATTCAACCCAAAACATTAGTATGTATCCTACCACACGTCCATATGCACGAACAAATGCATCCATAGATACATTCCAACATGCATGTACACGTGCATCCACTCACCCATCCACACATGAACCCCACGTGCTTCCAAACATGCGCCTATATTTTCATCCACGCTTCTTTATATGGCACCAAGAAATGAACCCACACATGTATACATGTACATACATCCATACGACATATTCAGCCCAAAATTCAATCGTAATTACACCCAAATATCCACCAAAGACATACACCTACACACGAACATACACACGTACCCAAATACGAAACCAAATACATGCACAAAGACGAACATTCTATGTAGGGAATGAACTTTTATTCCTGTTTTTGTCCAGGTGTCAGCAACATCGGCAACAAGTTCGTGGTGATCTTCATGGAGAACATTCTGGACAACTCCCAGCAGGATCTGTACATCCTCAACCCCAACACCTTCCCTATAGACGTGCAGGTCTCAGCTCCTAGAAGTCCGGATCTAGGTCCTCTAGTGGAGATACAGATACCTGCAGGCGAAACAAAACTGGTCAATGTGGACGCCAGATTGAATGCCATTCACACTGGTATCAGTGACCACGGTATTCTGGTGGAAAGCAAGGATAACATAACGGTGCAAGCCTACACCCAGAGTTTGGCAACGGCTGAGTCTGATAGTACAGGCGGGTTCACGGTCCTACCTGTTGAAGCGTTGGGAACTGAATACATGATCGTTACCCACTGTGAAACATATTATTGTCAGTTCGCAATATCCTCACCTGTTGATATATCTGTCGACGTCAATCTTAAAATCAAAGGAACATCTGCATTGAATTTCGGTGGAACAAGTTACTATGACGGGGATTCTTTGTCTGTTGACATCCTCGCCTACCAGGTCCTTCAGCTCCAAGTTCTAGAAGATCTCACTGGTACTCTGGTCCGGACTTCAAAACCAGCTGCTGTTTTCGTTGGTTCAGACTGGACCTATATTCAACCTGACAAGTTTGATGGCCAAGGAGACTTCATGGCAGAACAGATGCCTCCGATCAACACGTTTGGTTGGAACTATGTCCTTGTATCCTTTCCCCAGAGGTCATCGGAAGATTGGGTCAACCTTGTCGCTGCTGAAGAGAATGTAGTTGTGAAAACATCCATTGGGGCCACGATACCCATCAACTACAGGGAACAGATTGAGATCAACTTGCTGTCTGGGACTGGCAGATATTTAAACTCTACTGGTCGGCTCATTATTGTTCAATACACAAAAAGTCCTGAGAGCAAATTTGTTACAAACACGGATCCAAGTATGATTATCCTTCACCCAATAGAACAATGGAAGACTCCCTGTCCTTTTGTAATCGAGGACATCCCTCCAACCTCCCTTGATACCTTGGTGGTAATTTACGCGAATTCCACTTGCAGGAACTCTGCACAAATATCAGGAACGGACATTCCAAATTCTTACTGGAAAGACATAGACGACACAGGTTTCATAACAACAACTCTATCTTTCGTTGATGGGTTACACACACTCCACTCATCCAGTTCCTCCTGCAAGGGCTTCTCCGGCTATATATACGGTCGTGCTGATAATACAGCCTTATCGCTTTCTTTTGGAGCCTATGTGAACATCATCCATGTGAGTGTTTTCTGATGATAAGTATTGAAAGGGATCGAGAGCTATTTATCATTACTCGTTGCCATTTTTATCAATTGCATATATATATATTTATATATGAAAGTTTATATGGCGCCGTCGTCCATCCAATTGCATGCTCATAGTGCTTGACTGTACTGATAATTTTTCATATACATACTTTTCTTATTAAAACTGCAAAGAAGCCTCTAAACTTTAAACTTTTTAAGCTTTTCAATGGTGAATCATGTTTCGTGGAGTTAAGGATAAAATATGATGAACTGCCGTCTTTGTTATACTGATTGGTTGCATTTGTTCAATCAGCTACGCCGTTGTAAAATTGAAATTTGCCAAAGACATGTCATAATGCTATTTTCGAAACAGAAATGTAAAATAAACGTTTTCTCGTTTAATGTGTTTTACTTGAAATGTGCAATTTGATTTTGTGAAAACAATAACATAAACATGCTGATATATAAAGAATACCAAATCAGAAACAAAAATCGAAAAAGGTTAATTTGTTTTATTTACATCAGACATATTCGAAGGACACATGCTAATTACCAAGACACTTTAGAGTCAAATCTTTGAAGTCACTCGATGGAGGATGCGTTTTCATTAGATAAGTAGGGATACAACATGAGGTACCCTTTTACCCCATTTTTCTGGGACCGAGGTATATGGCCTATTCTCCCATGAAATTGCTGGACACTCAATTCTGATTGGTTCTTCAGAAAAATCAAACGTGATCAATTCTGGATTGAACCTCCTCTGATTTTAGCACCGCTTCATCGCGTATTGACGCATCTACTTTGTGACGTCACAATCTATCCGAACAAAAAGCCGATTCTAAAATGTGCTCTACTTGTGGAAATCAAAACTACTGATACTAATCAAATCAATATTTCCTGTAGCGTGTTTTAGAGCTACATTAAATGATAGATTAGCAAGACAAACTTCGTCAGAAAAAAAAAATATCCAAATAGTGACACTTAATGTAGTTATATAGGAGAGCAAACGCAATGTCAAAATAAGAAATACACACATGTCATATCATCTGCACACCTACGTCGATAACTAGAAGGTGCACTCCTTACCCGAATGAGACACTTACCCTCACCTGGAACACTCCATTTTAATAAATACAAATCCTCAAGCTCGTCATTCACAGCGTCTCACAAACGTTAGCCATTTTGAATATCGCGTCATATGCTTATGCGGGTTATTCCAAAATTCGGAATTCAGAAAAAACGAATCCTGATTGTATGAACGTTAATGTTCGGGAAACAGAATTGAAACTTCCGAAATAAATGTCATATATATTAAATTCTTGCGTCATGCGTCAAAGTAAATTCTTGCTTTATTTACAGAAAGAAAAATGGGAGACAATAGTGTTTTTAATTTTCAAATTAATAATAAATTATTGTGTACTTTCCAATTTTCAGAAACAGTCGAATGCATCTGACGCCATGAGCTCTTCACTCGGTGCTGAATCCACCAACTCTTTAACTCTTGAAACATCCGCGAGTGAGATAGATCTCTCTTCATTTCATCTGTTCTCTACCCGTACAAGCCTAGTCAGCGCCCCACTTTCAGCCATCTCCACTGCAGTCCTAGTCATTGAAACAGTCACCACTTCAAATCAGCTCTTACACTTAAATACAAATGCTGCTTCGTCTTTGGTTATAGTGGCTGCGTCTCAAACTTCGATGTTCGGTGAGTCTTCGTCTCCTGTGGTAACCACTAATCCAACAGACCTAGAGCCTAATGTTTCAAACGCCATGAATGAAGCATCAACTTTTGCACTTTTGAATTCAGCGACGTATTCTAATGAAGACTCGTATGGTACAAGTCAAACAATGGTAGATGGAGACTTATATAGTACAAGTCAGACAATGGCAAATGGAGACTTATATAGTACGAGTCAGACAATGGCAAATGGAGACTTATATAGTACAAGTCAGACAATGGCAAATGGAGACTTATATAGTACGAGTCAGACAATGGTAAATGGAGACTTATATAGTACAAGTCAGACAATGGCAAATGGAGACTTATATAGTACGAGTCAGACAATGGTAGATGGAGACTTATATAGTACAAGTCAGACAATGGCAAATGGAGACTTATATAGTACGAGTCAGACAATGGTAAATGGAGACGTATATAGTACAAGTCAGACAATGGCAGATGGAGACTTATATAGTACAAGTCAGACAATGGCAGATGCAGACTTATATAGTACGAGTCAGACAATGTCATTTGGAGACTTATATAGTACAAGTCAGACGATGGCATCAGCAATTATTGCATCAAGTGCATCAATTTCAACAGCAGCGTCCATCACAATACCAACAACGACAACAACATCACTGACGACAACGGACGTCTCTCGGAAGCAATTCTATATCTGCAAGTGCGGATGCCCGGAAACGGACGAACCTTTGAGTGTTAGAATTGAACACATAAAAGATGTGCTCAAGATTGATGCCAGTTTTCTATCCAAAAACATTCGAAAGAAGATCAGTATTCCTGATGAACGAAGAAGCGCTGCAATGATTGGGTGGTCGGCTATTGTGTTTATTGTGGTTGTATTGGCAGTTCTTGCTCTAGCAGACGTCCTGAGCTTATATATCTATATTGTGAGCCCCAGGAAATGCGCCAAGAAGATTATTTTGCTGAGATAATAAATGCGCCTTGATCCTCGTATATAGATTTCTCTCACCATTCACTCACAAAGTTTGCCCAGAATATATAGGTTCAATTTCCTTTGTAATAGAGCGCTAAATATATACATTGTATTGCCGGAATATCCACAGGAGAGTATATGGAGTTTCTGTAGATATAAGAGAAGTTTTTATTTTATTTTTCATGTTTAAAAATGGTTCAAAATCATTTGTCACGTGGACGGCAATGTTCCTGGGCGTCATTAATTAAGGCAACTCGAAATATATGATGGTCTGGTTACCACGATGGGTTTTCTGAACATCGATTGCTTGTAACATGATCAGTCGTATGTAGAGATAAAAGAGTACATCGGATGTTTTTGACAACCCCCTACTCTCTTTGTAGTGATAATTTGCCATTAGGAATTGCACTGTGATGTCGTGAATAGGACTTGGAAGTTTCTGCCAGTTAGTATTATTGCACGGAGACGGCTCACACTATCACTGTGGCAAGACATTGCGATGATTCCGGCTGTCTGGTGCAATACCGAAGTGAGTGGCGCTTTACTAATTGCGATGTAGGATTATACCATGAAGATGTACTGAATGTATTTATCTTGGTAATGAGGCAAACGTTTCACAGGAAATTGATATTGCTCAGAAGGTAAATACTATGTTATCATCATACTTGTTGAGTGATAGTGAATTTATTCATGCATGGAATGAGCCAACATAAATATACAGTCAAGAGACTGTGAGTATCAGTTATGATGATCAATATATAGAGGGATATCGTTTCATTAGAAGACGCCTTGAATGATGTCTAATGTGATGAACAAAGAAAAATAGGAATACCACGAAAAATTGCTGAAGGAAGAATTATTTTATCCTAAGACTTTATCGAGAGTTTGTTGAAACGACACATTGTCATGGACATATATTTGTGGTTGACGTGTAGTTAAACTACTAAGGAAACTATCACTCATTGTTGTTTGTATATATTTATATTAAAATTGTTTTTAGTTATACCGAACTACACATCACGTAAATATCTGATGATTGCCACACCGGACACACGTGTTTCGAGTGTGCATGAAACCTAACTAACATGAATTGACCCACAGCGACTTTAAGTTGGTTCACTTAATCACTTAAAACTGTTTGAATACAGAATATCAAGAATATCTATATACACTTGTACCGTGTGTTCGTAAATCACCAATATCACCCAACAATCCTGTAAACTTATATCGAAACGTCACTCGCTACTCAGCTTATGCTCAGCTCCACGTCCATGTGTTCTATAACGAAATTGCAGACATTGCCCTGACCATACACATGACAATAAATGTGTTTTCACATACTGTTGTTTGAGTTTTATTTCAAACATACCAATGTATTTGGTAAACAACGTCTGAAGGCATATATATGTACTTATAGCATTTTGGGAACATGCTTTATAACGGTGATAGAATCTGAATCGAAACGTCTCACTCAGAGCAATAAAGAAGTTGACTATCCATAGAACTTGTTCTCATTCTAGCTTCAACGCCTGTCAAAGAAATTATGGGAACATCTGGTTATTTGTATATGTTCGCGGATTTATAAAACTTGCGGCGTCCACACATCATACTTTGCCGGTTAACATGGGCAATTCCAATAAAGGGGTGCTCCGAGCATTCATGGAAACAGAACACAAGATCATGGCGGTAATATTTAGGCAAAGGTGGGTGGTGTTCCTTTCGCCAAAACGCATCCAATATGGTCGCCATCAACCATTGTTCTCTGTCCATGAATGCCTTGAACATCCCTGAATACAGCAAAGAAGTTGTCATATAGCATAGTAAAGCTGTCGTTAGTTTGGACAGGGGTATATGGCAGTATATTTTACAAGAGGACATGGTCTTCAGCATCACCCGCCATATTGGTGGTCAATAAACCTAGCAACTTTCTCCTGAATGTCCTAAATCAGGTGCACTGAAGTAACTTATCTGAAGTCACTATGAAAAAACCCAGAAGCATGCTCCATCAAAGTATTTATGCCAAAAAACATCACACCAAATTTGTGTATCCATCTTAAAGAGTTTCTGAGAAAAGCTGTCCCCTTTGGAAATACCATGAACCGAAATCCGGAACAAGGGCAATGACTCCTGAAAAAATGCTGCACAATTCTTATTTTCGAACTCCAACAATGTATTAATGCCTGCAAAACTCACACCAAATTTAGTTTCCCTCTGAAATAGTTTCCGAAAAAAGCTGACCCCTTTGGGGATACGTTGAACAGAGAAAAATACGTAACAAGGGCAATTACTCTGGGAAAATAATTGTACGCTTCTTATGTTCGAACTCCATCAAGGTAGTTATGTCCTAAAGCCTCACACCAAATTAGGTTATCCTATCTTAAATAGTTTCCGAGAAAAGCTTACACCTAAGGAGACACCATGAACAGAGTCTACAAATACGGAACAGGGGCAATAACTCCGGAAAAAATAATTGCGTGCGTCTCGTTTTCGAACTCAAACAAGGTTTTGATGCCCTCAATCTACGCAAAGTTCGGTTATCCTATCTTACATAGAGAAAAAGCTGTCCCCTTTATTTCGGACGGACGGACACACGCTAGGACGGACGTAGGTCATTTTTGTTATGGTAATATGGTACGATGTGGTCGGGCCTAGTACATTGAGCACTTCTTAGACTGCAAGTGCTCACCTTTATTACTTGGAAATTAATGTTGCTATTTTGATGAACTACCTCAGTCTGAGCGTACCCTTCGGAACAACTATGTGTTACCGAACATTATATATAATTACAAACGGTTCTGACTTAGGAATAATGCACATGTCTTAATATATCGTAGACACTGTAAGAGTTGTTATCCCACTACACGCATATACATTAGTATGAGGCCTGCAGGATTCGAACCCAAACCCTCACAGTGGGAACCTATTGCCATTTGTTTGAGTTTCGCAAAGGCTTGGTTATTTTGATGTTTTAGATGTGAACAAAATATACGCATTTTTTCAATTAATTTCTAATGGTTGACCATGTATTTAGCAAAATGAGTCACTGGCTAGAATGATTGTGTCCAGTTAATCTTGATCTAAAACGTTAAAACAAGTTGTGGCGATATATATTAATGAATCACGACCATTATAGTGTGTGTAATTTTTCTTAACAAATAATTTATTAACAAACGAGTTTCTACACATAATATACACAATAGAATAAAATGTACAGTTCGGTGATATTTATGTTATTTTTTAATGATATTCATATGTTTATTATGTACCAGAAACTGCGGTCAAACAAGATATGTGTGAATGGGCAGTATCTTAAGTGAATATATTCGTCATCGGATCAAGACAAAGGACATACATTTTGCAAATAGATTTTCTGCCAATATGTATAATATGCATAAGGCATCTGAATGTTACAGGTGCGGCTTTACTGAGAGCGATCTGATCTCGCGAGAGATTGTATCAGTGCGAGAACAGGTCAAGACGCAAATCTCCCATCTATTATGGATTTCATCAAATGTTTTTAAGATGAGTTCACTTGTCCCACAGCGTCATTTCGTGATACCGCACTAGAATTATGGATTGGAGTTGACAGTCGTGCTCTATCTAGCCACGAAGGATGCAATCATTAAATCAAACCACATCCTCAGAGAAACGGCAGATTCCAAACAAAGGGCTTTTTCAACATTTGCTCTCCCCACACGTTCTATTGCCATCCTCCATTGCTACTGCAGGTTGCAAGCTGTTTGTTGTCTAACTGAAGAATAAATCATTCATATCTCACCGAATGGCTATCAGGTCTCCGACAGATCCAAGTCCATATTTCTCACTAGAGTTGGCAGATACCTTTCACACATAAACCGTTTACAGTTCTCTAATTTCATCTGCTTTCGTCCCTTGAAGGCGTGGGCATAAGCAATGTCTTCCTTAAAAAACTTCTCCGGATGATCCCGAAGTGAACCCCACATGATTCTTCCAGCAAGCTTGACGATATTCTCATCCCTGTCCAAACCTAAAATCATACTTGGCAGAGCAGCTTCAACAAGCAGTGTTGAATTAAAAAATAACTGAGTGAAATAAATAAACTCCCTTTTCAGTCGATGTGGTATGTAAAAGAAATCACATGTTTGATGGTACACATGCCGAAAGTCATCCACATTGTATACAAAATTATTGTAAAATCTTTTTTCTAAGGAATCGCCTGGTTTTGCTGCTCGGCTCTCTATATGGGAAAATGTCATTTCGAGAGCCCGTTTACCAAACGTATGGGGCCACCACGGCCAATTGTCAGTTTTGTCTCCAGGAATTCTTGAAGATTTCAGAACTCTCTTGGTGAACCATAGGCTGTCTCTGGAGAGGGTTCTAAAGTTCCAGGGATTGATCAAAGTGTCCTCTCCGATTTGTAAATATCCCTTGACGCCAAAATTCATTTTCATTGCATAGATTGTACATTCTTGAAAATACCTCCACCCCCTTTCAATTCCTGTGACATATGCTACTGAGCTGTTCAACGGAATGGATGCTATGGCTGACAAGAAGGATTCATTGTTCGGACCACAAAACAGAATATTTGGGAAGTAACGTCGATATAAGGCCTCAACATACTCAATATTGTCGTACAGAAAGGCGTAATTGAATGTTATTATAAGAAGAACGTCGTCAAATTGATACGAAACTTCGGATGGGAATGTAAAGTTGGGACACATTCTATGCACAGTTTCGTACGTCTTTGAATCCGGGTTATTGTTATAGTAGGCACTGGGTGAAGGAGAGAAGTTGACAGACTCTGCTTCCTCTCCATGGTCCAACTGATTCGTCTTAGCTACCAGTTGTACCGGTTCCTTAACGGGGATATGAGACAATTCATAGCCAAAACGCTTCAAGTCAAATAGCCATTGCTTCACAAGCACCACACCTTCGTCTATTAATATATTTTCAGAGTGAAGATCATCAGACAGCTGGAGAACACACTTTTCTAAGATTGAATTGTGTTTACATTTCCATTTTAAGAAAAACATAACTAATCCTTTCGGGATATTTGATTCAGGTTTTTTAACTACATGCTTGCTTTCAGCATTAGGATGAATAAATCCAACATATCCGTTGATGTATTTCAGAAGGGTTTGAAGAAAATAAGACCTGATTGCCTCACTATGTGATGTTGGGAATGACACTAAACCCCAAAACGCGCGTTTGTGATACAGAGTATTCCTGGCCTCAAATGGCGCCATTGATTGTGAACCAACGAATACTGTCGGTGCAACAGATTGAAAACGAGGCCCTTTGTCCTTGACCTTCACAAGGCCATGTTGTACTTCCGGTTGAGGAACATCAAGGAGGAGGTACTCAGACGGGTCATTTTGTCCTGGTTCAAGCTCAACATAGCCTGGCGGATAAAACCAGTGTTCTCCGTAATGCTGGTAGTAGTTGAAAATACCTTCTTTTTTGTACACAAGACCACTAGTGTGTCCATAAAAGAAACCTGTAAGGTTACGGAGAGGTCTGACATTGATGTCAGCGTCGTAAATGTAAGTAGCTTGTTGTTTAATGGCATACAGGTAGGCTAGGTTTTTTTTGGCTGGATTGTCGGTGGGCAGCAGGGAGAACAACTCGGACAAAGCTGCTTGACCAGATGGGTCGAGGAATACACATGTCGGGTAGCTGAAAAAAGTATTACAAAATCAAATCAATGTTAAAGACGTTCCTAGAAGTAGAAGAGGGTGCCTTGTATTTGTAAGAATAAAAGAAACAATTAGTTAGAGTAATTAACAAAATTAGAAAATAGGGTTCAACTTGCATTGATTTAATGGTCGTAGAGAAATTCTCGGTATTATTCTGATCTATAGTACATAATTGTATTCCGGGATTTCATAACATGTAGTTAGCTTTTGCAATGAAATAAAAAAAAAGAGAATATGTCATTCCATTCTAATTTAAGCAAGATGTGAAATGTGCTGTTGAACGATTAATGATTAAAAAAAAACGTATAACGAAGGAGTTATAACGAAGGAGTTATTTTAATCAGATATGGAAGAAAGGTAAACACGCAAAAATATGTAATTCTGGCATTTATTTTCTTTTCATTGTAATCATTATTAATAATCAAATTATATTTCATATTCTTAAATGAAAATTTGACATACCTGCAGCCTCGAGGACAAGGACCATCACCAACTACCACGGACTTCCATCCGGGTATCTGGGTCAAGTGAGACACGTCTACTTCCGGGTCAGACGGTACCCACAGCGCAATCCACCTTGCTGCCTTGTTCCTGTTGACAAAACAAAGAGGTGTGATGTGATGAATTAAAATAGTGAATCTGCTTACTTGACGGGTTTCCTTCTAACACTTACCATAAGACTGTCCATGTATAGTAATGGAGATCAGTTTTACAAGTGTTTGGGTTTGTTTTGCTTGACATGAAATCAAATTTTCTTGTTCTCTGCATGCTAAAGGGGCAGTACGACCAAACTATTTTTGTAGATACGAAGTTGGAGAGGATAGTGTAATCTGTGCGTTCATGTCATCAGACAACACCCAACAAACAGAGTCGAATACGCCCAGATGCAAAAGAAACGAAAGAATACAAGAGATTTCAACCCACGAACGATATACAATGTATACGACTGAACTAGAGTTACATCATGTCTTCACAATCCAACAAAAGAAATTTCAAATTTCCAAAATTATCTGTTCATATTTTTTTAAACACACGTTTTAAGAAATCGTGGTTTTTCGAAGTAGACGAAATCGGAGAGTCACACATGGCTTTTAGGCGTATTTTATGACGTCCTACAGTACTGATGCGTTAACAAAGTCCAAGAATGTACATTATGCCGACAATAAAACTTATATTAACTTAAAGTTAAGTCGGTTATGCCGACAAACTAACATAACTTAAAGGTTTACCTTAAATACCAAACGTTATGTCCAGAATATCCATCTGCAATAGCAATTTCAGCACTCTGTGTGTGTTTGAACAGATATGAACTATTAAGTATCATACTCCGGTGAATGATTTTTTTGTATCTCTACAACAGAACATCTTCACATGAGGATTCTTCTCCATACCAAATGTCATTGAGCTAGGCCCTACAGTTTTTAGATCTGACCCGGAAACGAAACCCTGACGCACGGAGGCATTGATGGACGTGGAAATTTGACTCTCGGTTTGTATATATGCGTAATAAACGCAAATTAAATGTTGAAATACGAAAGAAAAATAAATGTCTGCGTATCAAAAACCACTTAAAAATTACGTTTACGCTACATAAAACAAAAATAGAAAAAAGTGAGCATGGCTCACATACCCCCGCCATCCGCAATCCGCCCATTGAGCATTATAGATGTCAAGGCAACTATGTTTTTAAAAACAGATTCAAGCATCATGCTATTGTCCAAAATATTTCATTACCCAGATGTAATATTTTTCAGGTAACTGAACTGTTCCAATTAGAGCATCACAGCGGTAATTTGTACCAAGTTCAATTACAGATTCAAGGGTACTAACTCCTTAAAAAATAATATTTCCGAACTAGACTTTGAACTCGATGAAGCGTATCATCTGGACTACCTACATGTTAAATTTCATTCACCTAAATGTAATAGTTGCTAAGAAAACTTGTCCCAATTGGAGCATCACAGCTCTTTTGGTACTAGATTCAATTTCGGATTCAAGGGCCATAACTCTGTAAAAAAAAAATATTTCGGAACTGGACTTTAAAATCGATGAAGAGTACCACCTGGACTACCTACATCTTAAATTTCATTCATCTGGATGTAACAGTTTCTGAGAAAACTTGTCCCTATTGGAGCATCACAGCGATTTTAGTACGAAGTTCAATTTCGAATTCAGGGGCGATTACTCCGTAAAAAATAATATTTCAGCACTGGTTTTCGAACTCGATAAAGAGTATGGTCGTGCGTACTCACAACAAAACATTCATTCACCTAGGTTTAATAATTTCAGAGAAAACTTGTCCGGATTGAACACAATAAAACTAAGTCCAAAAAGTGACAACAAATTTAAAATTCTCAGAAAACTTAAAATTGTCTGTGCGCGATGGAAAGAACATGGTTAACAGCTGTACAAAGTTTTGTTGATGTTCCTTTGATGTTTTTTGAGAAAAATGACCGGACGGAAGGACGTGAGCCAATCAAACTACTACGCAGCTTGGACCTGCGAGCCAATGACAATTCATATCACTTCGTTTCAAAGCAAGCGAGGTCATTGTGTTAGCCATCCGTTACCGGTTATCTCCCTTTACCATTTCCATCTTATCCCATTGAGCATTGTCTTGGTTACTGCCTTCGTCACGCTGGCCAAGGGCGGGTAATTTGAGAACAGATTCCCCTGATAAGGTTTCCCATGGGTGATACAGTGGAGAGTAACGGAGCATATATAAAACCATGGGTAACCGAGGATGACTCTCGTCAGACCAATGGATTTTCCGCCAGGTCCTCAGATTCCAGTGTTGTCAGTCTGTCCAAACACCATGCCAAACGTGCACGTTTATGATGGTCTCTCAACAAGGGACGTTTAATTACCCTTCTTGTCTTTAGTCCTGTCGATTTGAGGCGATTTCTGACTGTTCTGGTGCTGATGTTTCGATTTGGTAACCACAGTTTCAGCTGAGGACTTGTCAGGAAGGGTTCTCGGCGTACATGTCGAAGAAGGTGCCGGTCCTCTCGAGGTGTAGTGACAGTAGGTCTTCCACACCTTGGACGGTCCATTACACTTCCTGTCTGCGCATGCTTCCGGACTAAACGACTAACAACAATGTAATGGTAGCCCAGATTTCGTCCTATCGCCTTGAAGGACATTCATCACTGTTTGGAAAGTATCGAACAAACACTACTCTTCTCATAAATGAACCTTGTTTAACTATTTAAAATGTTCTCTAAAATAAATCATCATAAATATCAGGGGGTGCTTCACTTTGTGTATATAAATACTGGAGCCTTGATGAATTGTTATATTTTATTTTTAATTTGTCATTCAGTTTCTAAAAAACAATCTGCTGTTTATTTATCAGTTCAAAATGAAAGTATGGGGCTGAAACTTACACATTAAAGTCAAATAGTTTGGTTGCTAAATAAAAGTGTCCGATATGTTATATAACGTATGAGACAGTTAACCATGTAATTTTTTAGAATGTGAATAGTGAACAGGTGATGTGTGAATAGTGAATAGTGAACACCGTTGGGTCACCGTTGATGCAACTGTCAAATAAGTTTAGCAGTTCATTATTCTGAAGATATTCCTCTCCAATGCTTCACCTACCTTTGTAGAACACGCCGAGAGCAGTCCACGTTTGGATCTGGGCACTGGTTTGTTGGTAAGGGACTCATCTTTCTGTGAAGAGAGATCAATAGCATTTAATATCAAGAACAGTTGTTAATTGTTAGACCATTGGTAACGAAATGCTTGATTCTAGCAACTAGAACTTGCAAGTTTCAAAACGATGACAGTTTATTTTATCTTTCGTTACTGATTGGCTAACGGTCGATTCATTTTTCCTTATGTACCGCGTCAGTCTCACGGTGTACAACAGTCTGATTAAAACCGATGGTATTCCGCGGGAAAAAAATTGCAAAATAGTGTATCTACCGGGATACGAGCTCATATCGTACGGAGGTTTCCACGCCAAACCGAGGAATCTACCGAATCTGTTCGTATCCCGGTAGATATATTATTTTGCAAATTTTATTCCTCGGAACAAGGTCGATTTTAATCAGACTGGGTGTACAAAGTCCATGTAACTCGCCGCCACAGTAATAGCTCCAAGCCAAGAGCAGATATGACATATTAGTCAGATTACGTTATATGACGACGTAAGCGATGTACAAATTTGAAACAGTTCGATCAGCTGTTTACCGGTCTATTAATTACAGATTTATATTTCTAATAATTGTTGTTTTATTTGGAAACAAACATCCTTTTGCATTGTTTGCACACTCAATTAACCTAAAATTATCTTAATGTATAGTTTACGGCATTTAAAAGCTTGAAGTAATACGTCTACGTTACATGACTTTTAAAATATCAACCAAGAAGGATGACGGCATTTTGTGTTCGTTCAAACAATATCTGATTTTCCCGTCATCGGCAGATCAAAATACTGTGCATATAATTATGATATTTGTATCGACATGATGGAGAGATAAATAAAGTATATGTTTCTACCTCGGGTAATACGGTCTGATTTTCCATCTTTGTACAAGTGTTAACCCCTGCCTGAAGGAGACACTGGTACAAAGATGGTACATCAGACCTATTACCCTCGGGGGAAGCAGACAACTTATGATGTAATGTGATGATTTGATAATTGCAGTGAGAAATATATTTAAATTATGATTGTGGTGTTATTATTTCATTTCCAGTTGATAGTTTATATACACCTGGGAAAACGTTACTCACCTAAATTTAAAACTGTAATGTGATTCTGTAGATAATATGTTTCGCTAATTTGGAAGGATTAATCTCTCTCGACATCCAAATTAGAACCATTCGCTCTGCAGTTCATCAGGTTTTAAACAATGCACTAAATAAGCGAATTATTAGAAGTATATATCATAATCATAACAAATTCCAAGTACTTAGTTTAAACATATTTTATTCAATAAGAAATGGATCAGGAACAAGTTCTCCAACTTAGAACACCTTCTCCTTGGTATGTACATAGATAATTTACATTATTACAAATAAAGATGACAGAAAATGGACAAGAAAGGAGAGAAAGCCAAAAAGGCTGACATAGATTATTACTAATATAATATGCTATACAAATCGTTTAGTTTCACTGATAAATAATTGCACTGATTTAAACACATTTGTATTTTGACATGGTGATAGGTCTGCACTTCCTTCTAGCATAATTGTAAGGTTAACTGGAATACGCGCTGATGTACAAATGCGCTCTAAAGCCAACATAAGATTCACTCTTTGTTGTTTGTACAAAGGACATTCAAACAAGTAGTGATAAGAATTCTCAACAGGATAACCACATGCACAGCTGGGATGATGTACTTTACGTAATGGAGAAGAAAGGTCTCTAGGTCATGACCCCTGTGTCCACAATGTCACAAAATCTACAATTTAAGATCCCCATTGGCCAAGGTGTCTGTACACAATGTTTCAGCGTTCTAGAGTTTTTTTTTGTACTGGAGAAGTTGATGAAAATAGATTTTAGATCATGACCCCTGTGATATTTGAGGTCACGGGGCCACCAAATCGACAATTTAGAATCCCCGCTGGCCAAGGCATCTGTGTAAAAGTTTGCCTCTGTAGAGTCACTGGTTCTGGAGAAGAAGTCGAAAAAGCGAAAAATTTACGGACGGACGGATGGACGGCTTTCCAAGTTTAACAGAATATGGTTTAGACACCAAAACACCAGGATTTTAGATATCCAAATATTCAAAAGAAGTGAAATGTTATGTCAATTAAATGTTCTTTCTTGAACTGTATATAATTACTTTAACATATCATACGATTGACACAATACAACTATTGTTTGTACTGATAGGATGTTTTGAACTTTGGAACATCAAACCCATTCTTGTATGACACATAGCATATCATAGCTAGCATTTCCATGAAACATTCCTTGAAAATACTCATGCTCATGAAAATGTCTTGTAGTATCGTAAATGTTAAAGGGGCAGTAGCACGTTTTTTGCAAATTTCAGTTTTTCAAATTTCCCATTTATAATGATAGTTTATTTCATTTATATTTACTTTAGAGGATACAACATCTTATTACACGAACCAATTATCCGTACTGGTAATAAGGATGTTGCGTATAAAGCTTAAAATGCATGGCGGTCATTTTATTGTGAACACAATTTATTATTTCGAGTGACATAAACGATTCCCAAGGCTTTACGGAACCATGTACACTCATTTTTAACTTTAAATTTCATCGACTTATTTCAGCGAAAAAACGTGCTACTGCCCCTATAACACCATAACTCATTTTTGTAGTATCCTGCCATCTTTTTAATAAAAATGTTCATTTATCCATATCTGTTTTCATTGTATGTTTTTTTTCATAGTTTTGCATGAAATAGAGATAACCTTAAGTTTTTATACATGGGCATGCTCGCATATGACTTGCGTAAATATTGAAACGTCCTGACAACCGTATCAAAACTCAAATAAAATCGATTTGAACGTTTTAGTAGCATTCGACCTATTATATATTTAAAATGCCATTGTTTCAACAAATGTTCTTAAAATCAAACACTACACCCAAAATTCTTAATTTTCACAAGTCTATAATAATATTTAAATCATTTGCCTATTTCGCTTTGGAGGTCACCTGGCAGTTTGCCAAATATCAATTATTGATTGTCACAAATCTTATTGAGCTTGTGAGGTTATCAGATAGATTGTCACAATATTCATGGAATATTTCTGAAAAAATAAAATATCTGATAGGAATACTTATTATTTATTTCCATAAGCTTTTATTTAACCATTGATTATTATATAGTCTCGAAGACATAAGCATTTGAACCAAGAACATTGTACTATTTTTTTACACCATTTTTATGTCAGTTTCAAAGTTTCAACTATGTATGTAAAATATTCACCTATTCCTGTCAGTTCATTCATAAAATATTTCTAATTTTGTTGTAAAGTTTCAAACTGTATTGACATGCATTTATTGAAGATAAATTCTACTTTGATGCTTAGGGTAAATAACTGGAGGATATGTGAGAGATATACCCATACTTTTCCGAGTGTATCGAATGATACCCTACACTTTTCCCCGTGGGGCCCTTACGAGGCGGAGCCGACTAATGCTCCAACGGGGAAAAGTGTAGGGTATCATTTGATACACAAGGAAAAGTACAGGTATATCTGTCTTATACCCCACTTACGGTCGAGTGTAAGCGGATACTATTTCATAATAGTTCTAAACAAATACAGCTGTAAACAAGCTTGTGTATGAAACGCACAACCCAAATATGGCCTCATCTGTGACAACGCAGCCCGTGCTGCGCTGTATTGGTACCCATGTTTGGGGCTCGAAGTCTAATTGATATGGCTCAATCACGGTATTGTCAACGCAGATGCACGTGCATCTTGCTGAAATGTACAGCAAACGCTATAAACTGCATGGCTAATGTCAACGTGGCAAAAACTTAGAGAAAACAGAAGCAACTTTAAGTATTTTAAGACATTTTGCACCCAACATTAAACTAGAAGGTGTTTTTAGTCGTAAAAACAGATGTCTCCCCCTTCCCCCAATTCAATTTCTATTATAACTCTTCTTAAAGACAAAGTCCAAATTGTTGCCATGGGAACGGAAAAAGAATTAAATTTAAAAAAGTTCCAACCCTCAAAGGCACATGTACATGATATTTGGGAGCCTATATACCAAATTTGGTGAAGATTGGCCACAAAGTTTTGGAGATCTGATCCGGAAACAAACCCTACCCTTCATATAGAAAAGTCCAAATTGTAACCATGAAAACCAAAAAATTCAAAATTTTAAAAATCTGAAACCCCAAAAGGCACATCTGCATGATATGAGGAAGCTGTGAAACAAATTTGGTGAAGATTGGTCAAGTAGTTTTAGAGATCTGCTCCGGAAACAAACACTACCATTCAAATAGACAAAGTCCAAATTGTAACCATAGAAACCAAAAGAATATAATTATAAAAAATCTGAAAACCCAAAAGGCACATCTGCATGATATGAGGAAGCTGTGTAACACATTTGGTGAAGATTGGTCAAGTAGTTTTAGAGATCTGCTCCGGAAACAAACACTACCCTTCAAATAGACTAAGTCAAAATTGTTACCATGGAAACGAACAAAATAAAATTGTAAAAAAGCTGAAACCCTCAAAAGGCACATCTACATGATATGAGGAGCCTGTATACCAAATTTTGTAAAGATTGGTCAAGTAGTTTTATAGGTATGCTTCGGAAACAATGGGAACGCCGACGCCGACGCCGACGCCGACGCCGACGCCAACGCCAACGCCAACGCCGACGGAAACTCAACCAAAAACAATATGTCTCTCGACCCTTCTGGAGGAGACATAATTACATTCTTATAAAAAGAAATACATAAATTTGTGATATTATTTCACGCATTTTAAGAACCTTATTCATTCACCAGTTTCAACTGGCTTCGTGGTGTAATGGTTAGGTCCTTCGGGCAGAAAGCAACAGGACACGAGTTCGATCCAGGGTGCCTTATATGTTCATTTTTAAGCTGACATTTTATAAGGTATCATCATTTACATTTGGAAATTTAGAAAATTGACTCCATTGTTTCTCAGTTGATAAAAAGTGTAGGTATATTAGAAAAGTGTAGGTATATCAGAAAAAGTGTAGGTGTATCGGCTAATACACCTACACTTGTAACAAGAAACCACAGCAACGAGACCGGAAGTGGGGTATAAATGTTCGCATCCCATACAAACACATACTCTTCTTCTTTTTTTTTTAAAAAACATCACAATAGAAAATCATGTTTTACCTGGACATGTTGACGGTGTGATTAATGAAGGACGACGTGTTGATGGTGAAAACGAGGACCCCAGCGATGAGGAAGAGGAGGAGGAAGACAAGACGCCGGGGGGAGGACGCGGGCAGTTTCTTCATAGTTCTGCAGATCAGTGCGGTGTAGACAAGAGGTGGGCTCTGCAACTGTAATCATGTTATACCCATGTATACTCAAAACCATTAAAAACGCAACTACTACTTTATGTAATATTAATGGTCACGAATGGTTTTCCTCTGGAGCCTGGTTATCCTCAATCTAAATAAAATTAGATCAACAGTTTGTTGTATTAACATTATATAGAACATTCGATCTAAATTTATTTAGATTGGGTTATCCTCGTGTGGAGTTACAAGGTTGAATCTCACCTCATTCCTCGATAATTAAGAATTCAACCAAATGGCTGAAATTCTTGATGTTATTGGAGAGTTCTTTTAATATTATTTCAAAGATCTTGTTATCAGGATTCAGCAACAATTCAGCTAAACTTTACAATCTGATAACCAGTAGATGCGACGTTTAGCTTTGAGCCAAATCGAGCATTAAAGGCCCAATACGACCAAAAGTTCCGAATTTTAACATTTTCCAATATGCACTTTGAAACTTCATTCAAAGATGCGCAACAACATTTCGAGTAAAACGTAACGTGGTTTCGGCGCTATATATTTATTTTAAAGTTTTTTGTTCACTTTTAAGACCCCGTTCTCCTTTAAAATCAGGTATCTCCTCATAAAAAATGCTCATTAGGGAGCTTATATTTTCACATGATGCAACTGAAGCATTGCTTATTTCAGGGTATTCTACAATTTGCAATTTCGCAATACTTTTCTTCACACTGAGTACTCAAGTTCGTTCCAATTTCAAACGGATATAACTCAAAACCTTAGGAACACAAGTCTATAATTATTTTCAGGAGACGAGATATAATTATTGCTTTTATGAATCAGTAATCAAATTTATCGCTGACCCTATAAACGGTAATAATTTCTTTCAAATTCCGAGTTTATAGTGTGTTTTTGAAATTTAATAATGACGAAAAATTCAACAAGTATAAATTATTGTTACCTATCTCATCAGACAGCCAAAACATTTCTCCAACTACGAAATTCTTACTTACTTCAATGGTTTTAACCGAGTTTGTATTGTGTATTTGTAATGTCATAACTCACTAATAGAACAACATAGAACATTGCTTAATACCTTATAGTACGAACAAAACATTATATATACGAACAACGAAAAACACAATGAGTTGGACAATATAAATAACATTCGAGTTGGACAATATAAATAACGAGGTGAGGTGAGGTGAGTTGGGGTTTAACGCCGCTTTCAAGATTATTTCACTTATATCGCGGCTGCTAGTATTATGGAAGGGAGAAAGCCCGCAACGTCATGTGGCTATTCATTGCGGTGAAACCTGCGAGAATCGGCTTATAAATAACGAATGTTAACAAACATTTAAATGTGACTAATTTCAACTTCCAATAAAGACGAGAATTCCAATTTTCCTATTTCCTATTTTGAAAGAGACATAGATTGACGTAACTCCTGAGACCTTTTATATTGAAATTGAAGACATTACTGAACAGAAGAGTAGTTCGATTTACAACAATATATTCTTTTTTAAAAATGTGTTCAGATATAATATTTTACTCAAGTTGCAACCTCTTATATACTGGACAAAATACAGGATATTGGATGGGTTATGATGAATATTTCAAAAGTATGTCAACTTATAACAGCACAACTTCCCAATGCAAGGCATAACTCGTGCCAGTCTCCATAACTGGCTGATTTAGGCCTTGCAGTATTTCCTAAAGTAATCTGTGTTTAGAAATCCAGGCCCGCTATGCATTTCCAGTGCAGCGATTCACTGCCTCGACACCAGAAAGCGAGGGAAATACCGCAAGGGTTAAATCAGCCAGTAATGAAGACTGGCAAGAGTTATGCCTTGCGTTTGGAAGTTGATAACAGCACGAAAAATATCACACTATTTCTTGTCCGATTTATTTAGGGTAGCAATGAAACATACGTATAATATTTATTAATTCATTAATTTCTTTCCAATTTTAAACAATTTATTAATGATAACAGATAAAACATGAAAGCTTTGACAAACCTCACAATAATCACATAGTTCATTTATATCATAAATATCCCGCAATTTTCACCTATCCACTAAATCAAGAAACAGTTGCCACCTGTGACAACGGCTGCCGTCGCGCTGCCGTCGCAAAAAATATACATTGATTACATCCATTTTAAATAATGTCGATGTTGAATGAATGATAAATAAACTGTAAGAAATTATATTAGAAACTCACATCATTTTCGATTTGGTAAACAGTGTCACATTTCATGTCGCCAAAATAAGATGTCCTGTCCTCACGTATCGACAATCAACTCTGAGGCTTCGTCAGGTCACTTGCTCAGTGTCCAGTGAACCGAAATCTTGACCACTTACTGGTCAACCAGCCAATAAAAGCCCTGCGGACACAGGTCGCCATTCTACTATCTACCCATCTCGCTATCACTGTCTTTATTCTCTTTATTTTAATCCCTAAATATCTACCGTTCATCTATTATCTTCCTTTCCATCTTACTGTTAATCATCTTAATGTGCCTGTATAACTCTTCATTTATGACATGTGCATAGGTGATAATATTGAGGATGATTATAATAATGATATACTCCTTCCTTTGAAAGTACCACCAAGTACCGATTATAGCATAGTTTTACACTCACACTCTGAAAAAGTGTTTATTCGTACACTATCTCCATTTCATTAAATGTTGAAAAGGAGTCTATGAGAGATGGGATTTTTAGAAAACTGAGGCTCCTTTTCAAAATAATTTTCAGAGTCTAAGTGTATACTAGTAATGCAATAATGAATTTCCTTAATGCCTTGCACAAGTATTTTATTATCGTTAATTATCAACCTACCAGCCATATAACGTGATACTTGAAACGACCTTTCTAAACCGTATCACCCGGTACGAGGGACTTACAACATTGTAAGTCCCTCCAGGAGGGTTTACACAGACAGTTGTAAACACTGTTAGAAGGAATTATAATGATTGTAAACCCTAATATATTTGCTAAGATGACGGCTTGAAAGTATCAGCCATGGATCCTCAATATAACGCCAGGGATCTTCAATATAACGCGATAACAAGTAAAAAGCCTGTTTTACACTTAAAAACGGTTGATAATATGGAGAAACCATTCTACCTCGGATATGGTAAGGTTGTAGACCCTGATAGTCAGGAAAAACCCTCGGATGCTTCGCATCCCCGGGGTTTTCCTTCCTATCAGGGTCCACAACCTTACCATATCCTCGGTATCATGGTTTCTCCTTATAATAAGCGTATAATATGAGCATCAAGTTGTGTCTATTCGTTGAGCAAATATACTGCAACTACCGATTTCATACGAAGGGACTGCTTGAAAATGTAATTGCTGAACCTATGTTAATTTTACTGTAGTGAAATCGTTATCTTAATATTATATTATCATTTAAAAAATCAAGTGATTTTCAAAACCTATTATATCAAGATGTACATTTTGTCATAACTAATGAAAGTCCTAATTACATCTTATGAAGACTTATAGAATAGTGACGGACATAAAGTCAGCCATATAGAGTAAACGACTTGTCTTACGAACATAACCTTAGCTGATAGAGATTGGCAGAATTGTAAAACAAATATAACCTCAATAACGAACATTACCATAGTTCATAAACATCATGTGTTTACATTATGTAAATAAGCAAAATACGCAGCATTGTTACCCTGAATGTTCTGTATTTTGGGCCAAAGGCCTTATACTGAAGAAATCTGTCTGTCTGTCTAAACATTGTTCGAATCACTCGATCGTTTTTGGATTGGAAACCATTATGAAGTCGACTCCACGGGGGCTTATATTGCTGAAAACAATAAGTTTCTAGGTCCAATACTTCGATACGATACACCCTATACTGATAAATAAAGAGTATAGGGTGTATCGTATCGAACGCTGTCGAAGTATTGGACCAAGATTTGTTTTCAGCTATACAAGCCCCTGTGGTCGACGATATAGAGTCTATGTTTTGTACCGGTAGGGCCTTGAATCTTGATCGTGACTTTCAACTTTTTCAACCTTTTATTTCATTTCTACGTTTAGAATACGGACCAAAGAGTTTTCGATAACGATAATAAATAAAATAGAGCCACTGGCTCTGTAGCTCATCAGGCTTTATATACATTAACTAATTCAAAATGTCAACTTCTAGGTGAGAGGTACAACAAATACGAAGCACTTTAAATGGAGAAGATGAAATAGGTCTTAAGGTCCTTACCCCTCTGACCTATCTTTGAGGCCAGAGATAAAATCCCCTACAAATAAAGACACACTTGTCAATTTAATTCATCACTGTTTTTTTCTTATAAATTACATCCCTTTGAAGAGCACATAAAATCTCAAGATGAAAATAGCTTTTCAGGTCATGACCTCTGTGACCTATATTTGGTGTAGCAGGGTCAAATTTACAATTTAGAATCCCCATTGGTCAAGGCGTCTGCACACAACTTTTCAGCTTTCTAGACATTTTGGAACTTGAGAAGAAGCTGAAAAGAGGTTTTTAAAGTCGTGACCAATTTTACAATTTAGAATCCCCATTTGCCAAGGAGTCTGTACACAAAAGTTCAACTCCCTAGACCAAGAGATGAGCTAAAACCCTGATTTGATATGCATAGTGAGTTTACATACACCAACAAATATATCAGTACTTACTTATAACTGCAATCTCTCCAGTAACCTAAGTAATCCGGTGACTCGATCTACCCACTATCTGAACCAGCCTTGTCAAGAAATATACATCCGAAGTGTTCCTTAGCAATCTGACAAAATTGTTCCCTCGATCATGCTTTGCAAGAGGTAATGCATTTATCAACACGTTTTCCACGTGCTTTCCGCGATCTAACCAACTGCTTAACATGTTTGCCGTGCATCGATTGAGACCAAACTTACCGCTGTGACGTCATTAACAATTATACCGAAAAATAACCTGACATATATGGAGTTTAAACCTCTAATGGAATTTTCAATAAACACGCTTTACCTTAGCGTGAAATTCAAATTCAAATAAAAGATATCGCAATGATATGATCATTAAACTCCTATTCACTTTATTGAAAAATTATGGAACCTTAGTGGGGACATGGGAGTAGGAAATCAGATCAATGTCGCGCACGTGATAAAGGTTTTGTTGATGCGTAGGAACGGTTCAAAAGTTGGGGGCGGGGTGGGGGAGGGGCAGGATTTTTAACTTTCTAAGCGGGGGGGGGGGGGGGGGGGGGCAAGATTGTTAATTTTGAAAGGGGGGGGGGGGGGGGGGGGCGCCATGATGTAATATTTGGGATTCTGATAATCTTTTAGAAATGAATATTACTACAGTTTGCCCTATAATTTGAAGCCAGGTCATATTTTGGTTGTTTGACAATGCCGTTTTAGTCCTTTAAGCCGAAAATAGAGGTACCTTAAGTTACCTTGCAAAATCAAAGTTTTTCTCTATATATCTGGTCTTAAATATCTGGATTTGCGTTTACATCTCGATTTTGGTCCCACCAAAAAAATTCAGGCTGTGGAAAAGTGGGATATGCCTATTAAACTTACCGGCATTCAAATATTTACAGAAGAGCCTAAGGCGAGATTGGTTGACTTGATATATTCATGAGCCATATTTTAGTTCGAAGATAGCTTTATAAATGTGTAGGTCTACATAACGAATTTTGGAATCCGGAGGTTGCATCAATATTTTGAATTTCATGACTTTCTTGTTCTTTTATATATTGTATCAGGTAAGAAAAATCTGACATATTCCTCCGTTCTGCATTTAACCATTCCCACGGTTGAATGTTCTCTGAAGTTTTAGTTTTGGTGTTGTAGATATTGCACGAATATGGAGGTCTTGAGATTATTACTCATGTCATAAAATGTTGAAGAAAAACACGTTTATGGATTGACAACTTCTTTATTGCTGTGAGATGCGAAGTTTTCCGACCATGTGCTTGATAACGGTGTTAGTATCTACATCGAAACGTCGCATCACACCCGCATCAAGCATTCAGTATTTTGATTAGTTTCTTTATACATGTATAACATATCATGGCTTTTTTCCTCGAACTACACCATAAATTGACCCCAAGGCGTCTATATTCAACCTTTCTAGTAAGATGCACTGTCCCCGAGTACAATTTTCTCAGATATGGCCGTAATTATCAAATGTTGGTTTAGTTTAAACATATTTTATTGACAGAAAGATCAAATGGATCAGGCACAAGTGGAGCCACTTACAAGGCCTTTTCCTATAAACAATTGATTATAATTGTGAAGATGTACATATTTAACAATATTATAATACAGATATATCATTAAGAATAAGTGAAGGTAATTTACAGTGCAGAAATGTAACAATATAATATAAATATATATGAAATACATGTATTGTAGTTTTCATTTAAATATGCATGTGCAGGTAATATACAGTGCAGTGTTGTGAGATAAGAATAAAAATACATAGGTTTTGCATGATAAACATTGAAACAGGACTTGGATAATTGACAGATCAAATGACAAAAATAATAAATATACATGGAATATTTAATATAAACTGGAAGAAACAAATGTAAACATTATACTAAAAGCACAAGGACATGTAACAAGAAATAAAGTATATCATCAAAATCTATTGCTTTTATGGATAAAATCTTGAACAAATTTGAATATTAAAATTTAATTCTGTGCTTCTGTGATTGGTATTTCCTCTCAAAATTAGTTCTAATGTTGGGTTAAACCCGAGATCTAAAATATATTTGAAATTAAGCATTGCCTTTCATTATGATAAAGTTTACATAAAAAAATAATGATATACATTTTCGCAAGGACATCCGCAAACACAGGCAGTAACATTTGATAAATTAACTCTGAATGGGTCATCATTTAAACTACTGCATCTATTTCTTAATCTTGCGTGTATTATACTTATTCTTCTGTTTTTACTGTTATAAAATGATGGGGCTTTCTGAAAAGTGAAAGTTATGGCTGATTTAAATTCTGAAGTAGACTGTAGAGACTTGATGTTATCATTCAACTTGTTCCATGATCTGACTGTATCTATTATGAATGAGTTTTTAAATAAAGACGTTCTAGCGGATGGTTGTATCAAATTACTCTTATTTCGTAAATTATAGCTAGAAACAGAAGAAACATGCTGAGGTACTAATTCAGATATGTAAGAAGGACATTTATTTGTTATTATTTTGTGAAAAAGGGTCAATTTCTTCTCTTGTCGCCTTTGTTGGTAAAATGTTGGTAAAATGAAGGATTTATATATAATATCCAAACATTTTTGTGATAGGCGATATTTCAAACTTTTTAAACATTTGACCAAAGTACTAATTTTCTTTATGTGAATATCCTAATAACAAGGGTGTTGAAGGGTCAAACCTAGATGTAGATGTTTATGATCATCAACGTCTTGTGTGTTTCTCCGTTCATTGTGAGTTCAGGTATTGTGTTTTTGTTTACCTTTATAGTCTTAGGCTAAAAAACCTTCCAGTTTTTGGCCCCATTTGAAATTATTGATAGGTCACTGATAGCCTGCAAATGTGTTCACAGGCTCCAGACCCTGAATATATATATAATATAATAATATATATAAACTTGGATCAGTCAACGAACTTTACAAAGTGTACTTAAGCAAGAATATCAGTTTTACCATTCCCGGTCCTATTGCAGGATTCACCGTGTCTACATACCTTCTTTATATGTTATATACATGTAGATAGGTAGGTATACTTATACATGTATTTTGGGTCAACCGCCTATGGCTGTGTTGGGGTCGTCACTTATACCATATGAAGAGAGGTGTCCTCTGCGACAATATCATTAATGTATATTATGAACATCAGAGACCCAAAACAGCCTTGTGGGACGCCTGCTAAACCTCGCTGCGTTCTATCAGTTAAATAACTCAAAATCGTTTAATTAGGTTACCGTTAACTCCAAATGACTTTAATTTAAGCAGAGTTCTTTTGTGCCAAACTACTTCTCAAATGATCTATACAGCCGTTATTGGGTTATTTGAACTGATCATTTTAAAATTTTGAATTTGTATGTAGGGATTTGAAACTATTGTTTTCTATTCTATATTTACAACATGATAAAGCTACTGTATGAGTGTATAATGCGTATTAACAGTATAACAGTTGAATTATTTTTCAGAGCGGATTTTATTTGGAGAAGACTTCGAAACTTTAGAAAACTTTATGTGTAGGATAAAACATGCCAAATGCTTAGGCCATACTTTACAATAATATACTATGTTCATGTTTATTTAACTTTAAAACGATTACTGATGAAAAATTACCTTATGTTAATTGCTTACGCGGAAAAGCAAAATAGTCGCCCGTATAATATTGGTAAATATTGTTGACCGTAGACTTAAGAGGATTTACGAAGCTCGCGTGAATAAGCACATCCGTCGACGTATAGTGGTATGATTGCTGGGTTTGGTGTTCCAAATTGCTTTTCGACAAAATATTTGCAGATTCGTTTTTCAATTAAGAGTTATTTTTCAATAGAGTAAGTCAAAGATGTTGTTGAATCCTGAAAGTTGTTACTGTGGACAACATATTTAGGTTACAAAGCATTGTTCACAAATATTTATCAGGAGGGAGGGCGTTTTTATTGTTTATATATATGTATATCTGTTAACAGAGACTTGTTATACTATGTTTTGTTGTCAAAAGCGGAGTCAGGCAAGGGTGCAGTTTAAGTCCGTTACTGTTTTCGCCATTTTTCAGCTTAATGGTGAAATGCTTAAATTATAGAGGTATCTTTTTATGTCCAGAGTTTTTTGGAATTGTATCTTCTGCTGTGACGGTTTAGAAAAGTATCTGGTTACTGTTAACTCTAAAGAAGCAAGACGTAGAATTACTTTGTTAAGAATTGATGAGTTACAGGCCTATAAAAATGTTGGTAAACGAGATGGCATTCCACGTGAATTTACTGAAAGACATGTAATGGAATTATGTAGAGGATGAATTTCACTTTCCTTATAAATGAAGAAATCAATGAAGAGATAGTGGTCCGTAAAAATTGTTAGATATCTCAAATTGTGAAATATGCCTTGCATGTACGAAATTCTCTTGTTTGACCACAGACAAAACGATTCTACGATTCTACGAGCCGGTCCAGTCTCAGAAAACACGGCATCCCGTTCAAATGTTAACAGAGACTTGTTATACTATGCTTTGTTGTCAAATATCATTTGTTAAAAATGCGCGATGTGATCTCTCATCCAGCCAATCCAATAGGTTTATCCCGATACGTAGCGATACAATTACAGCCAACCACAGATAGCCTTTCAAACTGCAGTTAGCTTTGCTCTTTCACTCTTCCGAAAAATACCAACGTTCCGAAAAATGGCGATTTTAATGGCGAAATTAAAAGGTTTTTTCTATAGACGCAGACCGAAATACTTGACCACATGTATGCATATGAAGAGACTGTGAACATCATTTCGACTCGTGCAGATTGTCCGTAATCACTCGTACATCGTTGGTTATTCTTTAAAAACTTCCTAGGTCATAGGTCATAGGTCACATTGCACAGTTTTGAGTGGGGTTGTAACCCAGGCTATGAAAGTGGAGAGGTGCACATACGTTTTACTCTGAGACAAGACGTACATACACTAACTTCAACTAATACTTGACACCTAAGCGTTTAGACATAGATATTTGAAGAGGGACATAATTAAGATAATTGCCTGGGACATAGTGACATTATTTAGGTATTTACCACCAGGGATAGAGGGTAATTAATAAGATAATTGCCCGGGGAAGAGGGATTGTATCATATTCATAAAACCGTCCCCAAAAAACAATAAACCATCAAATATTGCGCAATTTCCCCAAACAAATATTTTATCAACAAACAAATTTCTACAATATTACACACATTCATGACAGTTAACAGCTGAATAATACGTATTTAAAATTAAATATGAGTCCATTCACAGGTTTATTGTACGAGTACCAGAAAACACGGTCAAACAAGATATATGTGAATAGGCAGTTTTTTACATGAATATATTCATCATTGTCAGAGGCAAAACAAAGGTCACACATTTTACATAGATTTACGGCAATATGTACCTAATACACATATCGCAACAGAGCGTTACAGGTGTTTCTGCTTTGATTACGATAAGCTAGTGTTGAATGGAGCATTCTTCCCGAACATATCCGCCTCTGTAGTGACCCCCCCCCCCCCTTGGCTAGGAACCAACCTAAACCCACCTCTACAATTTGGCTTACCCTAGTGACTTTCATTTGGATCTACATACTGACTCGCCAACTCTGTTCGCTTTGGGCGTGGTACTGATGTGGATAAATGCGCAATATAAATAGTATTATTATCATTATTTAAAAGTCCTGCTGTCCTATCTTAAGATTGGTTTTCCCAACTTGGGATAGCAATTTATCCATAGTATGAATAGCTACTAGAGTTATCTACCGGGGACACAACATCCATCATTTTGGTTTGTGCGTTACGTGAAAAGAGAAACAGGCTGTTCTTTTTACAATTTCAAATGATAAAATATAATAGATTAAATAAAATATACACAAAGTAACACAAAGCTTGATGAAAGGGTTCACTTCTCATTTGTTTGTATTTTTGAATGAATGAAGCACTATTGTCATTGGTTCTCTAGTTCATCAGGCGTTATTTGTCCGAAGATTAAACAAATCTAGCGAGTGAGTGAGTGAGCTTCGGCAGTGTCGCAGTTATTAGCTGCGGGAGATTTCAGATTAATTAATTAACTTAAAATATAAATGAAAAAGCAACAACAGTGCCCTGGGCCCCGAGCTCCTTATCCTCCAAATGAGCAGTTTATATGTAAGGGTAACTTCGAAAGACACGACCTAATCATCTAGATATGCATTTAACGTGGGATGGACTTGGATCAGCTTGAAAATTATGATATTGTCTGAATGATCTATTAATAAATAAGCATGTCAAATATCGAAGTCCTTTCAGTCAAAGAAGATTATGTTCATGAATAAGTTTCTCACAAAATGGATCCTTCATCAAGGTCAAGGTCGCAAGGTAAAATGTTATAACCTCAGTGTGTGACATTGTAAACATAACATTTTCAAATGCTGACGAATTAAAAGTTATAGTGCTGGTTAAAGTTCAACACAGTGTGTCTTTCACCAAGGTCAAGGTTTGAGAGTTAAAAATATGACTATTTCAATCGCCTTATGTCAAATGAAACATATATATATATATCAAGTTTCTAAAACATAGCAAACGTTTGAGCAACGATAAGTTAGCGCTTAACCCACAGTCAGAAAGTCGAGCACTCAAAGTCAAGGACCATAACTCTCTAAATATTAATCCGATTGGTCCCAAAACATGCGCACCACTGATGTATACCAAAAGCATGTGTAAAGTTTCAGAAAGATCCATAGACAACTGTGGCGGGGGTTGATTTCAGAACACAGGTGCTGTCCCTCTAAAATCGGAACGCCGAATGCTCTAAGTCAAGAGCAATAACTCTAAAACAATATTAATTTGATATATATATATATTCCATTGGCTAAATAGTCTGCTTACAACACTTCATTTTTTGTAGACCTTTCCGTTCGGGAGAAGAAGATTTTTTGCTCACGGCCTGGAAGGTCACCAAGTCTGCAATTTATAATCCTAAATGGCTAAAGAGTCTGCATACAATAGCCATTTTTATCCTTTCGTTCTGGAGAGGAAGATGACAATAGAGTTTGAGGTCATGGCCAATGAGGCCAATATTTGAGCCAACAGTCACCAAATCCACCATTGGCTAAAAAGCATATACAACATTTCAGCCTTCTAGGACTTTCCCTTATGGAGAAGATAAAAATAGATTTTTGGTCATGACCTGTGAGGTCCTTATTCGGGGTCACAGGGTCAAATCTACAATTTATATTCCCCATTGGCCAAGGAGTTACTTACAAAATTACAGCCAATGGCCCTGGAGAGGAAGTTGAAAAAGCATAAAGTTTTCAGACGGACATCAAGCCCATCGGGCCCATCTGGATAGATTACCTACATGTACACATCAAGTCACCAAAATGTTACACTCGGTAATATGTTCAAACTTGGATTGTGATCAAACCTTGTATTGATAACATATATACAACAGGAATATTCCCTCGAATTTTGTTTCCAGAACAAAACAGCGATGGAACCCTCCTTTTCAGATGTATTCACTTGACGCATAGTATGATATCACATTGAACATATGGATTGAAGTTCCCGTGACATTCATGCTCTGTCTATCCATGAAGGCTACTATCATTAATTCATACCATATCCCCAGAGCAACAACAGATTCTTCTCCACTTGTTATCCCCACACAACTCCAGCCAGCTGTGGACTGAATAACTGAAGAATACATCATTCCTAATGTAACCCAGTGGTTACTATCTCGCAGACAGACCCGAGCCCATATTATTCACTAGAGCTGGCAGATACATTTCACACATAAACCGTTTGCAGTTCTCCAGTTTCATAAGCTTCAGTCCCTTTAACGCGTGAAAATAAGCTAAGTCTTCTTTAAAAAACCTCTCCGGACGCTCTCTCTTCTTGCCCCACACAATTATTCCAGCAAGCTTTACAATATTCTCATCCCTGTCCAAACCGTAGATCATACTTGGCAGAGCAACTTCAACGAGCAGGGTTGAATTAAAAAATAATTGGGTGAAATAGATAAACTCCTTTTTCAGACGATTTGGTATGTAAAAGAAATCACATGTTTGATGATACACATGCTGAAAGTCCTTCACATTGAATATAAAAGTATTGTAAAATCTTTTTTCCAAGGAATCGCCTGGTTCTGCTGCTCGGCGCTCTATATAGGAAAATGCTTTTTCAAGAGCCAGTTTACCAATAGAACGACGCCACCAGACCCACCGATCGACAGGCCTTCTTGAAGACTTTCCAACTTTTTTGTTGAACCATAGGCTGTCTCTGGAGAGAGTTCTTAAGCTCCAGGGATTGATCAAAGTGTCCTCTCCGATTTGTAAATATCCTTTGACGCCAATATTCATTTTCATTGCATAGATTGTACATTCTTGAAAATACCACCACTCCCTTTCAATTCCTGTGACATATGCTACTGAGCTGTTCAACGGAATGGATGCTATGGCTGACAAGAAGGATTCATTGTTCGGACCACAAAACAGAATGTTTGGGAAGTAACGTCGGTATAAGGCCTCAACATACTCAATATTGTCGTACAGAAAGGCATAATTGAATGTTATTACTAGAAGAACATCGTCAAATTGATACGAAACTTCGGATGGGAATGTAAAGTTGGGACACATTTTATTCACAGTTTCGTACGTCTTTGAATCCGGGTTATTGTTATAGTAGGCACTGGGTGAAGGAGAGAAGTTGACGGATGTTTCTTCCCCTCCATGGTCGAGCTTATTCGTCTTTGCTACCAGTTGTACCGGTTCCTTAACGGGGATATGAGACAATCTATATCCAAAACGCTTCAAGTCAAATAGCCATTGCTTCACAAGCTTCACATCTTCGTCTGTTAATATATTTTCAGAGTGAAGATCATCAGACAGCTGGAGAACACACTTTTCTAAGTTTGAATTGTGTTTACATTTCCATTTTAAGAAAAACATAACTAATCCTTTTGGGATATTTGATTCAGGTTCTTTAACTACATGCTTGCTTTCAGCATTAGGATGAATAAATCCAACATATCCGTTGATATATTTCAGAAGGGTTTGAAGAAAATAAGACCTGATAGCATCACTATGTGATGTTGGGAATGACACTAACCCCCAAAACGCGCGTTTGTGATACAGAGTATTCCTGGCCTCAAATGGCGCCATTGATCGTGAACCAACGAACACTGTCGGTGCAACGGATTGAAAACGAGGCCCTTTGTCCTTGACCTTCACAAGGCCATGTTGTACCTCCGGTTGAGGAACATCAAGGAGGAGGTACTCAGATGGGTCATTTTGTCCTGGTTCAAGCTCAACATAACCTTGCGGATAAAACCAGTGTTCTCCGTAATGTTGGTAGTAGTTGAAAATACCCTCTTTTTTGTACACAAGACCACTAGTGTTTCCATAGAAGAAATCTGTAAGGTTCCGGAGAGGTCTGACATTGATGTCAGCGTTGTAAATGTAAGTCGCTTGTTGTTTGATGGCATACAGGTAGGCTAGAGTTTTCTTGGCTGGATCGTCGGTGGGCAGCAGAGAGAACAACTCGGACAGAGTTGCTTGATCAGATGGGTCGAGGAATACACATGTCGGGTAGCTGAAAAAAAGTATTACAAATCAAATCAATGTTAAAGACGTTCTAGCAACGAAATAACAGAAATATAAACTGCCAGGCAAAAGAAAGGTCTCACCTCAGTTGGTTTCGATTAATATATCTGCAGTAGTTTTAAATTTTAGTTAAATATATTTGTTAAATGAAGACAGAGGTAAGAAAGGAACTTTACACCAACATGATCCCTACCCTACCATGTTTTAAATAGGATAATAATTTTCATATAGAATAAAAATAATTTTTGAAGAAATGTGAAATTTAAAAACATGTAGAAGTATTCTTTGACTGCTGACTAAACACCTGTAATCATCAGTTTGAGATTATGGCATCGAAAACTTGAGATATTTGCAATTGAAAATCATACACATGATAAAATCAACAAAAGTGAGTACTTTCCTTTGCCTGGCAGTTTAGCATTTCATTAAATTTAAAGGAAGGCGTGGATTTTTTTTGTTGAACGACAAAAGATCAAAAGTAATACAGAATGATGACGAAGAAGCGTTTGATTCAAATGTAAAAAACGGTACATAAACACACACAAATATGTAATCCTGGTAATTGTTTCTCAACATGTGATGTTAATCATGCAAATTTTGTTTTCATATTCTTCAATGAAAAGTTGGCATACCTGCAGCCTCGAGGACAAGGACCATCACCAACTACCACGGTCTTCCATCCGGGTATCTGGGTCAAGTGAGACACGTCTACTTCCGGGTCAGACGGAATCCACAGTGCAATCCACTTTGTTGCCTTGTTCCTGTTGACAAAACGGTGAGAAATGATAAATCAAAATGGTGGATCTGTTGGTTTTCCTGTCACCAATAACCATAAGACTGTTCATGCAATGTCCAGTGGTCACTTCCTTGAAACCGACTCCTCGTCAAATAATTTCAAAGTACGCTCAACGGCAAAAGAAACATCACCATATAAAATACAAGATAATTTGATCCACGAGTGATAAACACGACTGAAACAGAGATAATCATGTCTCAAAAACCCAAATAAACAAAACATGAATTTTCGAAACATTATCTATTCAAATTTCTGTGAAATACATTTTCAAAATTCGTCGTTTTCGAATTTGCTTAACTTGATGAGATTAAATTACACTTGTGACGTCATCCTATTGTTCTTTCACTCCATTACTTTTCAGTAATGAAGAGTTACACATCACATCATATATTTGAAGTAGAAATTTAATTTCTTTAACTTTTTAAAGCAATTTTGATAAAAGAGCAATTCTTTGAGTGTAATTTAAGTAGGCTAATATCCTAATAACTCTCCACTCCTTAAAAATAATGGGCCTCGGCTTGTTTTATCACATCCTACAGTAAAGATGCGTTAACAATATTAAGTCCAATTAAATGCCAAACATTCTGGCCTTAAAGTGCCACCAAGGATGTTAGTGTTTCAAATAAAAAAAACAATTTTGGAAAATACACTTATAACGTCTATCATCAGAGAAATATTTTATTTACAACATTACATGTGATAAATAATTTTCATATTACGAAAATGTAATGAAATCTGGTTTTAAAGGGAAATACATCTTCAAATAGCGCGCGCTAAGGGTATTTGACGTCACATAAACAGAATCCCCTTTATTGCGTAAAACGTACTACACAAACAGCAAGCGCTTCCGAAGCGTGAAGGCTCGTCTCTAGCGCAAGTCGTTATAACAACCCATGTGCTGCACGTGTATCTCTTGCAAGTTACCCTTGTCACACATTACTGAATGTGACGATTGCTTTATATCATTGTTTCTAAATGTCCACATATACACATTATTGCCTTTTAATGAACTTTTTTATTGAGATAAGACCAGCAAATTATGACAAATTTTTACTCTCATTAATTATAAAATTCTAGCAAAATACCTAGTTGGGTAAAAAGACTATTCCAATTTCTATAGCAAATACAAAATGAAATGGTAAATAAAAAAACCGCAAAAAAATCATATATTTCAATTTCTTTCATTGATCATAAACTTTGATATTCTTTCGTGTTTTTGTATAGTGTGTGACTTAGACCATGATGTTTTGCGGTTGAAAATAATAGACTGGATCTATATTTAGACTGAAAAACACCTTTACTAATTAGTGCAATTTCTCGGCTTATTTTAGGTCGAAAAAATTGGGGGAAAATTAAGTGTATATATTTCACGGAGATAGATTTTTGACAATTTTCCTATATGTTTATCAACATCCTTGATGGCTCTTTAAAACACCCCAAGTGTACTTGAACAGATGTAAAAAAGAAGTATTTCATATTGATATATGGAATTGAGGGTACCTCTTTACAACATTTAATCATGTATTTCTAATTCTATACTGTTGAACATGTGGTGGCGTTTTGCGGTTGAGTGTAATGTTACCTTTGATAACTTCATGTAAGTATGCAAACCTTTATGAATGATAGGGATGTAACAATACATCGAACTATCGATGCATCGCAATAGTTGGCTTGCCAATAGTACTTTATCAATAGTATATACAAAAACACTATCGCTATCGCAATAGTGAGGTTACCTATCGATACTATCGAAACTATTAAATTTCCCTTAATTATGAATGATTTTCACAAGCCTCATTGCATTTAATTCAAGATTTTTCATTTTAGAATGTCAAAAGAGAAGAACTTGAGATAGGAAATAGCAAAATGATTATCTTTATGATTTCTTTACTGATTTTGGTTCCATAGTCCTTACATCAATTAAACATTTCTACTAAAACCTGTAAAAAATCCAGCTGATTATTATATTTGTACCAAAAAACCTATCGCAATAGTTATTGCAATAGTGAGTTACAATAGTCTATCGCTATCGCAATAGTAAGTGGCAATAGACTATCGCTAACGCAATAGTCTCTTTGGATCAATAGTCACCCTAATGAATGATGACTACCCTTTTGCTGTGAAAGAACATTTAACCTCTATGATGCCATCTCCATCAAATATTTCAACAGGACTAGGAGAGAATTAAGACAGAACCACATTTACTAACAATTCGACCAGTCTGCTGACAACATGCATCAATAGCCACACGCTGTTCCGTGCTCGTATTTGTTCCATGTCGTATTGCATGGAACTGACAGCAGTATACACTGTTAATGTTCTGGCATGGAAGTCACGATCAGTTTTCGCATTAGTTTAACAAATTCGTCCAAAATTGGATGAATTGAGTCTTGTGGATCTTATTTCTTTCCAGCATTTGCATTTGGCTAGTTTTCGAGTTGATTCTTTCTGATTTTTCAAAGTTATTTAGTTTGATTGACTGAAGGAACATTTCTTCTAGATCATCAGTATTGGCATGGTTCGCTCATGTATTTGCTACTTGACACAGCTGTAAGACAAGTGAATGAACAATGTCTTGGAAATTCAAACAAACGTATCTGATGTAAGCTTGGTAGCCTGGTGTTCATCTAAATACCTCTGGTCGAGGATCAAAAAGCACAATGGTTTATTCCATCACAATTCTTTAGAAATTTACTTGCTTTAAGTGGTGAACCTTTCTATGGCATACTGCGATGGAATGTTTGCATAATATGTATTATAACTCATACACAGCTAATAACAAGAGAATTAGTGAGCAAAGCTCACTCATGATACCCCCGCTTTTACATTAACATTGGTCAAAGAGAAATGTTTGAAAATAGCAAAAGGGTATCAATGTTTAAACTTTTGTATGAAAAGACCATAACATATATTATTAAAGCAGAGTAAGTATTACACCTCTAAGCATGTTTTAGAAGTAAAAGTCAAAGTGGTTTCGTAACATTTGAACAACTAGAAGAGCGTTTGCGGGACACCGCAAAAGCAGAGCAGCTCCGAAACTTTGGGTCTCGCCTTTCCCTGTTCCGCCTTCTCCTCAGCATAAATAAAATGGGATTTTTTTTGGACCAAAATTTTTTCATTATTCAAGTTATTCTAACAAGTTGAATCATCACTGGGGTCACTTTTCACAAGTTCGTTCTTAAAACCTATTTCTGATTTCAAAATTGGATCAAAGGATTAACATGGCCTGAACCAATATCTCATGACCTTGACCTTGACCTTAGACCTTCAAGGTCACACCATCACTGATTACTTTTCATTGTGTATAACAATCATGCAATGACTCAAAGTGTTCATTGTTAACATAAGGCATATTCACAATAGCATGCTTAAGTTGTGACCTTGCTGTGACCTTGACCTTTGACAGATTTTAGCGAAAACTTTTTCAAATCTTGGTCTATCTCCATAGTTGATATATACCAAATAAGAGTCTGACAGCACAAAAACGTTTGAAGTTATCATGTTTACAAGGATTATTGTAGTAATTAAAGCACTCATGACCTTGACCTTTGACCTTGAATGTGAACATGTCAAAATCATTTACCAGATTTATAAGAAAGAAGCTATGTATATGAGGTGTTAATACCTTCTTGGAAACAAGTAGTATTTGAGTTATGAGCGGAACCAAAAGTGTGACCATAGACGCGCACACAAAGACGCTTAAAAGTGGAAAATCTGAAAAAATAATCATGGAATCTGAGGGAAACATAGAAAAGGCATATCTAGGGACCATAAAGTGTACGTGTATAAAGTTTCATAACAATTGAACAAGTAGTATTTGAGTTATGAGCGGAACCAAAAGTGTAAGCATAGACGCGCACACAAAGACGTAAGTGGAATATCCGAAAAAATAATCATGGAATCTGAGGGAAACATAGAAAAGGCACATCTAGGGACCATAAAGTGTACATGTATAAAGTTTCATAACAATTGAACAAGTAGTATTTGAGTTATGAGCGGAACCAAAAGTGTGACCATAGACGCGCACACAAAGACGCTCAAAGTGGAAAATCTGAAAAAATAATCATGGAATCTGAGGGAAACATAGAAAAGGCACATCTAGGGACCATAAAGTGTACATGTATAAAGTTTCATAACAATTGAACAAGTAGTATTTGAGTTATGAGCGGAACCAAAAGTGTGACCATAGACGCGCACACAAAGACGCTCAAAGTGGAAAATCAAAAAAAAATAATCATGGAATCTGAGGGAAACATAGAAAAGGCACATCTAGGGACCATAAAGTGTACATGTATAAAGTTTCATAACAATTGAACAAGTAGTATTTGAGTTATGAGCGGAACCAAAAGTGTTCCGGACGGACGGACGGACGCAAGGACGGACAGACGCAAGGACGGACGGACGCGCTGAGCGCTATATACCCCCGACTACTTCGTAGCGGGGGTATAATTAGTAGTATATGCTACGAGTGAACATCAAGATTAAACCCGTTTTTAAGTTCCCTTTTAGGACAATTCGCTCCTTGGTATCTCAGTTTCTAGCGAAGGTGACCCACATTCCCGCAGGTAAATATAGATGGCTTGTCATTCGTGATATATAATGTAAGAGATAAACCAGGTATAATAATAGGCTGTCAATTATACTTCTGGATCTTTCTTGTATGGCGCCACCTAGACTAGTGGCATTATCTACCCATGTCGTCATTGCGATTCTTTATTGCAAGCCTTTTATTGGTTGCATAACAAGACTCGGGGTTGAAGTGTAGTACTAATTTTCCTGATGAAAAGTCCGAATGTGATATGTGGATAGTGCCGTAATTTACAGCTCTGGGTCACCGTTGATGCAACTGTCAAATCAGTTTTAGCAGTTCATTATTCTGAAGATATTCCTCTCCCATGCTACACCTACCTTTGTAGAACACGCCGAGAGCAGTCTACGCTTGGGTCTGGGCACTGGTTTGTTGGTAAGGAGGTCTCCTTTCTTAGGGTCTGATATTGCACCCTGCAACATCCACACCAAGTTAATGCCACATGGCTAGCAGTCCCACTTTTAACCAGTACTGATGGAACATTACATGAACTACTCAGTCTCTAAGTATACACTCCTACGAGCGAAGAAAGATTAAAATGTTCAACACCATAACATAGTTTTGTTGTCCATCTATCGTCATTGTATGTCTTTGAATATATGTGTATATCATATGTTGGCAGATGGACGTGTACATATGTAAAATATATTGTATGTATCGGTATGTATTTGAACTCAATTGCCTTCATAAAGAGTACTGCTTAATACTGGCTACGAATGAAACAACACCATCAACTGGAACAAATACATCTAAATCCATTGCATTAACTTTTTATAGAAACATCACAATATAAATTCATGATTTACCTGGACAGTTTAATGGTGTGGTTATTGAAGGACCAAGAGTGCATGATGAATGCGAGGACCCCAGCGACGAGGAAGAGGAAGAGGGACAACATACTTCTGGGGGAGGGCGCAGGCAGTTTCTTCATAGTTCTGCAGATCAGTGTGATGTAGTCGGGAGGTGGGTTCTGCAACTGAAAAACCCCCATTAAAATGCAACTTCTAATTTATGTAATATTTATGGTTACTATTTGGAGGATTTCCCTCTGAAGCATATGTCCCCTCGTGTTGAGTTACGAAGTAAACACCCTTTACATGGGCATTTCATGTACTCCAGCTCCAATTTAACATTCATTAGTTTGAAAAAATTCTATGCCTTCCCCAAAGCAACAAGACTGAGTCAGGAGGCATCACAGAGGCCGTATTTCAACGAGTTCATGATTATCCGCTATTGACCCTGTGACCCCTGCGACCCCTGTGAAAACTGCTGGCGCCACATCAATAATATATTCATTAATTAATTTTAAATATTGTTGATGTTTGATGAGTGATGAATAAAAGTAAATATATTAGAAACCCACACCAGTTCCCATTTCGTATATAATGTCACATTTCAAGTCGCTTGAATAAGATCTTCTATCCTCACGTACCGAAAAATAACTCAAGAGACATGCTTTACTCTGGTTACGTGACTTACGCGAAACTAGACATTTCGCATTGGTCAATCAACTCATTTTCATTTGTTTGTAAAATTATGGAACCATAGAGGGGACATCGGACCATTTTAAAGTCGTAACCAGGACATAATAAGTTGTGACCGCTAGATAGTTAGTTGAGATCACAGGATAAGAAGTCGTTGCCACGAGATAATAATACGAGTCCTATTGGTCAACAATCGCCATTTCTTTGTGACATGACAACTTCTGAAATTCAAATATATTATGCAGAAATGATGCTACAATATAGCTAAAGTGATCATTATAGTTTTCACCAAATCTGATACGATATCTGGTAGGCGTTTCTTTTGGCCGACAGTGTACTTTTCTTTCACAATCTACAATCAACTTACAGGTTGAGAAGACTGAACTCGATGAATAATGTATACATACATAGTACATTACAGAACAAGTTTAAAGGGGCTGTAGCACGTTTTTTGCAAAATTTATTTTTTCAAATTTCCTATTTATAATGATAGTTTATGTCATTTAAACTAACTTTAGAGGGTAAAACATCTTATTACACAAACCAATTATTTGTAGTGGTAAAAACTATGTTGCGTATAAAGCAAACATTGCATGGCGGCCATTTTATTGTGAACACAATTTATTATTTTGTATTACAAAAACGATTCCCATGGCTTTACCGAAACATGTACACTCATTTTAAACTTTATTTTCCGAAGAGAGAAGGATGTTTTACTATTGGTGAAATTATTTTTCAAATACATTTCATCAACTTATTTGAGCGAAAAAACGTGCTACTGCCCCTTTAAGAACATACAAACTTCACAAGGCACCCCTAAGAAACCACTTTATACTGTAACATGGTTATATTTGGGATAACACTACCTTCAATAGTACAAATTCTTGTAGTTTTTGTTTGTACAAGCCATTGTACTATTGAAGGTAGTGTTATCCCAAATATAACCATGTTATATTTCCTCACTATCTAAATGGCAAGTATTTCTAATACTTTATACTTTAGCACAAAGAGATTTTTCAAAGGAATCATATTATGGAAAATGGATTGTTAAATATCCCATGTACAATTATTAACATTTGATATTATAGTTTAAATCAAATAGTTTTAGGAATTTTAAGTGAATAACTAGAACTGTTCATCTGTCATGGCTGCTTCTTTCAATATCGTCCTACTGGATATGTGAATTCTTTATTAAATGCTGACACTGAATGCTACAAAGGTCAAATCAACACCAAATATGTACCTTTATTACATACGTGTTCTGAATGTTTTTGTCAACGCGAATTCCGTGTTTCAGGAGTAAAATCATATAGTTTATAAATGATTGCGTTTAGGATCGGCATGCATAATCAGTTTTTGATGCGATCAACGATCAGATATACACGTATGAAGTTCAAAATAAGAAGCTTGCATGTAGAAACGTTCAGCAAGGACGGTTGTATGAAAACAGTCGGTCAAGGAATGACTACCTCCGTCGACGTCAACAGCGTCAGTCTTTGTTGTTAAAGCGCTGCCTGATGTATTGATTAAGGACATTGATGACGACAAACATTGTGATAATGACTGTGGAAATGTGATATTTTATGTAGAAGCGAGCAAGAGCGTAACGGAAAACGGGACTACATTTTTACTATAAATTACGGCTTGAATGGCTCCACCTAGATTAATTACGCAGTATTAGTATTATTACGCGGTAATGTCGCGCATAGTCTGATGCTTGTCTCAAATGAATATCAAGTTTCTTATGTAATAGATAGATTACATAACTCGTGAGTGTTGAATATCGAAAATATTCCAACTCAATATTTTTAAATTTTGTGATTTATTCACTCGCTTTCGCTCGTGAATAAATCACAAAATTAAAAAATATCTCGTTGGAATATTTTCGATATTCAACACTCACGAGTTATGTAATCTCTATTTAGTTCTTTTATATTTCTGTTATGGATGGACATTTATCTCCGTGTGATAAGCTATCAAGTATAATGATTTACATTGCAAATGGAATGAATAGCGTCATTACTAACATTGAATATTTTTAACGATGATATTGAAAAAGGGTTCAAGTGTTAAATGTGGAGAAATATATAAGGAAATTTAAGTAATACAAAGAAGACGTTTATCAACTCTCAAAACCATGACTTTATCTTCCAATATACATATTTCTGTTCTAGTCTCGAAGCTTCATCTGGAAGATATTATTTAAAAGCAATGCAGTTGTCGTATAAAATATAACATATATATACAAATTGTCTGTCTTAGCGACAAAGGTTGCTAAACACGTCGAGGTAATCAACAAACGCCTTGGTGAGTTGTCGATTTCCGAATTGAACTTACAATACATATTGGCATAATAAATAAATATCACGAGACTTGAATTGTGACTTTGAAAATTAATTTCAAATAAAATATCGTCGTTAAAAGGGGCAGTAGCACGTTTTTTCGCTCAAATAAGTTGATGAAATGTATTTGAAAAATAATTTCACCAATAGTAAAACATCCTTCTATCTTCGGAAAATAAAGTTTAAAATGAGTGTACATGTTTTGGTAAAGCCAAGGGAATCGTTTTTGTAATACAAAATAATAAATTGTGTTCACAATAAAATGGCCGCCATGCAATTTTTGCTTTATACGCAACATAGTTTTTACCACTACAAATAATTGGTTTGTGTAATAAGATGTTTTACCCTCTAAAGTTAGTTTAAATGACATAAACTATCATTATAAATGGGAAATTTGAAAAAATAATTTTTGCAAAAAATGTGCTACTGCCCCTTTAAACCAGTTAATTTTTACATTGAAATAAATCACATAAATAGTTGGCGAGTTTGACCAACGTGTTATTGTTATAGCAAGTGACATTGACACTAAAGCAAGTGTGTCAATACATATAAGACACTTATCGAAGAAACGAATCCGAACCAACCATATGAATATCCAAATGCACGGCTGACACACGTAACCTCTTCAACAAAAGTACTGTTTTCACAACTGACAAAGTTAAAACCAAATGGTTGTGGGATTGTACACTAAAATTAATTCCATTGGTTGTTCTTTACCCCCAAGTTTCCATTGGATAATTTGATATAAATAAAATATCCACTCTGGTGTTATAAAACAGGAACGGCGCCAATGTCTAACATAGAGACAGATAGACAGCCACATGTCTTATAGCTGCTTTTGTTTATATGTTTATATAGGTGTTGCGAGTTAACATTGGCTTGGTTACATTGTCTGGATGATCAAAACAAACATTGTAACACAGACTAATCAAAGTATTCTCTTACAATGACAAAGAGTAATAAATATACTTGGATATTGATATAACATATATTATTATACATATTATTTAATAATATCATCTACCAATTTCAATGGGAAGTATATGTTTAGGTTTTGTTATAAATATACATATAATTAAATTCAGAGGGGGGGGGGGGTTACAATACGCGGTTTATCTTTGATAATTTTATCAAAATACAGACCATTAAATCATTGAAATTTACTGCCCTCAGTGTTTGTAAATATTTATCAAGAAGTCGGTTTAAACATTATATAACAACGAGTTCGAGTTAGCTTTTAACTTTACCTTTACGTTTACAATCGTTTTCGTTTACTGTATAAGATAAGTTAAACCAACTTTATCCTATACTCACTAATATAGATTTGATTTTCTGTTTTTAACATGACTTCGGTATTACATAACATAACAGAGAAACAGCAACTCGTGTGACTGCGTCTCACTCCTCAACCATAATATACATATGAAAAACATAAAGGACCTCCCAATATTCACTGTTATAACCTGTTGTGATGTTGTGGGGGCGTTATGATTATTTAACTGGATAAATCACTCTTGACATGAGAAAAGTAGCTTTTGTGACAGATTTCATCAAAGAAAAAGGACATTTTAAAAAATTAGGACTGAAGTTGTAATGCCATTGATGTTTTACCAAACATAACTATTGTCCTTGTGTCTAAACTCAGCGATACACTTTCAGATTTCAGGTTTCAGATGTCAAAAACAATATGTTTAAACTAAGTTGACTTTGACACATTTTATCTTGCAAAATAAGGAAGTAAAGTGTTAATGAAAGTTCATCCTTTTTTCAACAATTATTGACAACAACGTATATATTTAATTATGTAATGACGTAAGACTTTATCAACAGAAGTAATTCTACTAATTAAAATATTGCAGACAGATAGATATGTTATTAAAGAGTGATAGCAATATCAACACGTGTTACTTAATTATCAATGATACTCCTGTTATACCCCATGGATGTCTTAACACGCTCTCAATTCAGTCTTTAACTCCGTTTATACTCCTTGGGCAGTTATTTTGAAGGTTATATATTCTACCGACGGTAAAATTGGATTGTTTTACAAACAACGAAAGAGGGATTCGAGCCCCGAACCTGTATGTTGTTAGGCAGCGCCTTTACCACTTGAGCTACCGATGATTCATTCCTACTGGTGTATATACTGTTGTGTCATATATGTATTGTCATTTTTTGCCTATATATAAATATTCATTTATCGGTACAACTTTAGTCTACTTTATGTACGGGATGAAGAATTTAGTTGTAAACCTTTGCGAGTCAATCAGGGGTGTAATGTAAATATATCATTGATAGTGTGTGGTCATATCACATAAGTCAACAAAATATCCATATAAAAGGAATATAACAAATAATTTCAAGAATAGTTTGTTCCGCGGGAGTGTAAGGCAAATAATGGCCGATTGCCTCGCGGTTTGGCAATAAACTCTGCACTTTCTAACGCCCTTTATGTCATAATCGCTCGGCACTGAGTAATTAATTACTACGAAATTATGTTCATCTGCGAAACGCAGCAGGTTTCCCGATGTGATTTCCATTGGTTACACAGACATACACACATGTTTTATTGCAGTCTCTTCTCATAATTACAAAGTCAACTACATCGTCTTAGTTAAAATTGAGACTCCGTGCGGAGTTATGAGAGACTATAAACATATGATATTTACAAAGATATAACAGTTTATGTGTATTTATAACATATTCTGAATTACCATATAAATGAGACCTTCTTACACATGCCAGTTGCCATACACCCCAATACACATAAGATGACAGGTCCCTGCACACACATGCTCATACCTAACCAAAATATTGTATTTTTAGCGGCCAAAACCTGCAAACTTATCTTAGATAGAAGAAGGGGTATTTTATACAATGATATGTGAATACTTTTATGTAATTTATTCTATATATAATATTGGTTTTAGTTTTTACTGTGTGTCTCTCATAACCCTAAATGGGTGGCTCGGCAATGTATTTTATGTTAATATTTATATGTATTTTTATTTGCATTGTACGAGGTGAGACCAAAAAAATAATTTTAAAAAAATAATAAAAAAACTATCTATCTGTCTACCTATTACCTAGGTAGTCCCTCTCAGTGAAGAAAGGAATGGTCCAAACTTGTTACATTGCATAAAGCATATCATTATTATTATCATATCTACATATCCATGTATTATTTTATTCAATCTTTTTAGGCCATATCAAAACAAACAGAAAACACAACCTCACAAATTAGCATGTCAACACGTTACACATTAAAATTTCACTAATATCATATCTAGTATATGATATATTCATATCATACCATGCCTTAGTACTTTTAAGTAACATCCCTTGGTGGGTTGAATATATTATACTAGTATAATAATAGTATTGTCATTACTTGCTAGCAACGGGATTGTCAGTCTACTGGGATGTACATAGTAATATTAAGGAATAGTGTTTGCTCTCAGGTAATATAGTATTCTCTGAATACGTGTGATTTGAACATTTTATAGTAAAAAACATTTGTTTGAAAGTGACAGCGATATAGCACAATGTTGTCCTCCAAACCAATAGTATTTGATAACTCGCGAATGTTGAATATCCAGTTTGACTTCCCGTTCTTATCATACAAAATCGTTATATAATATTACCTAGGGTATTTATTAGAGGTCACATTTAGACTTTTCCAAAAAAAGTATTCTAGCTTTGGCAATTATATGACTTGGGAATCTGCCACACTCTCCATACACCAAATTACTCCTTGAAATGTCTTACAAGTATATATTAGTGTATTTTGTCACTAATTTCAAAATGTTTGAATCCCCATACTTCTGCTCCACGCAATAAAATAGGAACAATGTTTTTTCAAATAATCTGGAAAATGATGTGCAATCGAATACCATGCATGTGTCCATGGTCGGATGTGATACAAGCCAGATTCTGAAGCATTAAGCTCGAACAAGAAAATGTCGGAGTCCTGTCCTCCTGGTGACGGTGTGTTGAAAAGCATTTTTTTTATGATGACGTCATAGTGAGAAAAACTGTTGAGTACGTGCAGCATACGCAAATAATTAGCCGTGGTTACTCGTGGTTTTCCACTTCGAAACGATAAAGTGAAACACAATTGTGTACATCAATGATAAAGTCAAACAACAGTACGTATCAATGATAAAAGTCAAACAACAGTATGTAACTAAATGATTAAGTCAAACAACAGTACGTAAGTAAATGATAAAGTCAAACAACAGTGCGTAACTAAATGATAAAGTCAAGCAACAGTGCGTATCTCAATGATAAAGTCAAACAACAGTATGTATCAATGATAAAGTAAAACAACAGTACGTATCAATGATAAAGTAAAACAACAGTACGTATCAATGATAAAGTAAAACAACAGTACGTAACTAAATGATAAAGTAAAGCAGTATTTATCATTACGTCCTGTTGTTTGACTTTATCATTGAAATACGCATATTTTGCTGACAACGTATCTCAATGATTAAGTCAAATAACACTACGTATCTAAATGATGAAGTCAAACAAAATCATTCAATGATGAAGTATAATAATACGTACATTAATGAAGGCCTCTCACACACCGTAGCAAATACAACAGTGCCTGTCTCCTCCCATAAATCTCCAGGTGTGAGTGTTATTGATTTCTTACCTGCGACTAATGAATGGCCTGTCTGAAAGTTGTGAAAGAAGGTGATCAAACACATCGAGTCGTGTGTTTGTCCTCATAAGCATGTACAGGCAGCTGAAGTGGTTATTCTTTGTTGATGCAATGTGATTAATACAAGAAGTCGAATCCAGCTGTTTCTAAACTGAATTACTGTGAAAATCAGTTCAAAAAGGTCCTTAGGTCATTGAAGTAAAGATTTCTGATTTACGAACGCTTCTTAATAATTTGTGGGTTACTGACATTGTGACTGAGTTTATTCTTTTTTCCCTTTTTTTTAACAAATACAATCAAAACATCACTGCTGTGTTTCTTTCCTCCAAATAAATTTTAACGTAACTTTTTATTCGTTTAAGGTCATTCATTTTATTTTCTTTAAAAGCAATGCTAACATGTAACCCGTGAGAAAACACAAATCAGCTTCAACGAGTTGTTATGTTGTATTCTAATAATATCCTCATTCTACAGCAAGTTTTGGTTAGTTACACTTGCAACATTTTTAAAGTTTTATTTATCTTCAAGAAATTTGGAAGCGTTACGCAAAGACCACTCTCTCGCTGTGATGAACAGACGCTTTGAGCATGGCCATGTGTTGTGGAACTAGCACTATATACAAGAACACTACTTCAACCACTACTACGTTTGTAATCGGAAGTTACTTTGAAGCGCTCATAAAATATTCCATACAGTTCCACAGATCCATACTTCCACTTTTCGTGTTTTTTGGGTTGTTTTTTTTATCTCTGTTGACCATTGACTATTACGAAATAGATGTATACACATTATAATATTGCAGTGCACATGTATAAAATATGCATCACATTCATGGGTTGTAACACATTTATACAACATATGTAGGCTCAGTGGTAAGATCATAATTAGTTTTTCTCAAATTCATTTTGTAAATAACTCCCTTCCCACAGAGGTTCCTCCACTCAGTTCTCCCATGTTGTAGGATGGATACTGAGTAGTGTAGCCTCAGTGGGAAGAGAATGTGTGCAAATAAATGCATTTAAACACTTCTAAAAGTAACATTTTTTAAATTCTTATTTTACATAAAGTAACGTATTTAAATTGATATTACATTTGTTCTTATCCGAGAAACGAAAATGGTTGTACATCCACTATGCTTTGTTTCTTTAATATAGAAATACATGTATATATTTGGAAAAGTCGTGTATTTTCAGAAGTAAGTTCTTATCAAGATTAGTTGTTATGTCAAAGACTTACATAGGCTACTATAGTAACTGAAGGCTTTAAAGGTCGACTCTCATGCCCCATGGTCACTTTCGGGATTCATGAATAAGACAAATACTCGACTTATAGTTTTTTTAAGTCGCCCAAAAATTATAATGTATAACTCGCCTTAGTCTCTAGCACTGGCTAATCCAAATTCTAATACTTAAAGACGGTAGTTCATAAAAGTTTAACATTAAAGAAGAAGTAGCACGTTTTTTCGATGAAATGTATTTGAAAAATAATGTCACCAATAGTAAAACATCTTTCTCTATTCAGAAAATCAAATTAAAAAAGAGTGTACATGGTTCCGTAAAGCCAGGGGAATCGTTTTTATCATTCCAAATAATAAAATGTGTTCACAATAAAATGGCCGCTATGCAATGTTTGCTTCATACGCAACATCATTATTACCACTGCGGATAATTGGTTTGTGAAATGAGATGTTTTACCCTCTTAAGTAAATATAAATGTCATAAACTATCATTATAAATAGGAAATTTGAAAACATTTGCAAAAAACGTGCTACTGTCCCTTTAACTTCTCGAAACATGTTTCTCCTTGAAAAGCAAGTCTTGTGTTGGATCTTACTAGTAAATTCACATTTCTTAGAGTAATATTTGAAAAAATGACACTTTTTTTTAAGAATGGGCATTTTTCATTGTCTTATTGTCACATTAATCAATTTAGGTCTATATGCGTATAGTTTGTTTTGTGCCACGGATTTCTAATCGCATTACCAGGTCCAGGTGAAGCACTCTGTTAAGCTGGCACAGAAACAATGACGAATGCAGCAAGGCCTAAATTAACCAAACATAGAGACTGGAGTGAGTTGACCCTTATGGGGGAGTTGCACTGTATCGGAAATGAAGTGATCTTGATGGCCTGTTATTTTATTTCCTTGTCTACATTTTGAATTACATCTGGGGAATTTTTTTAGGATTTTTGTCGTGGACAACATTAACATAAATAAAAGACATGCTGATGCTTTATTTTGACACCATTGATTTTTGTTACGGTGTTATCATTACTCATTCGGAGACAAGCGTCTCGGATACGTTATGAATGCATTAAGCTTTTAAACGATGTTTATCGGTGTTCAGAACGGTGACTATCATTGAATCCCTCCAACTGTTGCCACAACAATAGAACTTAATCAATATTGATTCCTTATGCTATACATTTACCACCTTCATAAAATCAATAGTGTATTGTATGTGACTGATCTCCGAACGAACCTATAATGCCCACTACATATAGCTGAAATATTGCTGGGATATATCCATTCTAGTTTTTAGGTGCATTTAGAAGTCGAGGACAAGAGAAAACATTATTTTATGGATACCTACTTCTGTATGCATTTGTTATGATTATCTATACAATAAAGAAGACTCGTTCTTATCCAGAAAATTATGTTTCTTATATACAATTTGTGTTCCAGGGCCCGTGTCATTTCATAGACTAAAATCAGACTTGAAACTCATGTTCCCTGCATGTGTACAATGAGAAAATAATAAACTTTCAAACTGCTGCCGATAGAATTACAATAATTCCATTACTCTTTTTGTATTACTGACAAGTCGGAAAATAACTTCAAATATACTTAATCTCATACAGTCAAGTTTCTATACTAAATTGACATTTGAGGGCTTTGTTGTGAATTTAAAAATAAAAATCAATGTTGCACACTATAAACATGACAGTGTTTGATGAGCACGAACTGCACTTTCACAGTACGAGCAGGCTTGTTGTGGCAGAGTACGGTCCAATTTTCTTATTTCCCTGTTGAATTCCTCGACTGAAGTGGCCTGCGTGTTGGGGAACAACGTTTTACAATCCACATAAGGGCTTGAATAAAAAGATGGGAAAGTATATATATATGAGGACAATGAGAATAGTTTATGAAAGAATTTAACGACTTCGGGGATAAACGATGAAAGGATATTTGGAGCGAGGTCTCGGTGGCTGAAATGAAATCCTGTTGGGATTTTCAGTGCAAGTGATTAGTGTCTGACCTGAGTATGTGGGTTCGAATCCCATAAAGCGTTCTTCCCAAATAAGTTCAAGAATTTGTACATTTGAATAGGGTGGGACCAAATAAAGGATGTTACAGGGAAGTTAATTCTAACCTACGACCTTCTCGACATGTTACATGTATTTATTTTTATTAACCATAATTATGGTTGGAAATAACCCAGTTATTATATACGAACACATGTGCACATATCACGAGTTTCCATATTTCGTCGTCGTTGTAGCTTGCTGTTTGAGAAATGGCCTGTTTTATGTTAATTTTGCGCGATTAAAATGGAATAGAATTGGTAATAAGGAAATTATTTTACTGGAATGTGTGTAATAAGACTTTTACGAAACTCGCAATAAAAAAATACAATTCGTCTCGTAAAACTCACCATGAAGACACTTCCTCGGATAAAAATACCTGTATACCAGAAGTCCCCGGATAAAGTTTTCTTTAACCTTATATCAGCTTAAAGAGTCACCAAGGATGTTGATGAACATAATGTATAGGAAAATAGTTTGTTCGACCCAAATTAGCCGGAAAATTGCACTAATTAGTAAAGGTGTTTTCCAGTCTAAATATAGATCCAGTCTATTATTTTCAAGCGCAAAGCAGTGTGGTCTAATTCGCACACTGTATACAAAGACACGAAAGAATAACAAAGTTTATGAGCAATGAAAGAAATTGAAATATATAATTTTGGGCGATTATTTATTTACCATTTCATTTAATGATGTATTTGCTACAGATATTAAACTAATTTTTACCCAACTAGGTATTTTGCTTGTATTCTATAATTAATGAGAATAAAAAAAATCATAATTTGCTGGTCTTATCTAAAAAAAAAAGTACCTTAAATAGGCAATAATTTGTATATAATCAGGACATTATTGTTCATAAAGCAATCGTCACATTCAGTAATGTGTGACAAGGGTAACTTGCATGAGAAGCATGTGCAGCACGTGGGTTGTTATGGCGACTTGCACTAGAGACGAGCCTTCACGCTTCGGAAACGTTGCTGTTGTGAAGTACATTTTATACAACAAAGGGGGGTATGTTTATATGACGTCAGATACCCTTAACGCGTTACTCGAAGCGGGTTTACATTGCCGTGATATGAAAATTATTCATCACATGTCATGTTGTAGAAAAAAAAGAAAAACAATTCTCTGGCGATTGACGTTATAAGTATATTTTCAACAAACTTTTTTTTAATTGAATCACTAACATCCTTGATGGCTTTTTAAGGCAGAATATGACGCCCATTCCGAAGATTAAACCCAATGGTCACGTGAACACCCCCCTCCACAAAATTCTTATGATAAGATAAGAAATTATCAATGGACATAAATGCAAATGACTAATTAATCAGACAAATAAGCACAGAATAATGACTATGCATATGTATATAAAATATATATATATTGTTAGGTACTCGACTTTTACCGATTGGCCAGAAGACTTTTTACAGGACTTAGACTCGATTACTCGTGTAAGAACCTTGACAGAAACTTCAGCTTGGATTGCCATCATAATTATAACATGTGTAGCTTGTTCATGCTAGTGTCGCGTTTTGAAAAGTAAACTAATTCTGACCACCCATATAGTTTGTAAACATGTACGGGAATATGTACATATGTGTCATATCTACGCAAAGAATTCATCATTTCTTGTATCGTATCATTACTCTTTCAGTTGCGTTTCAAACAAAAGCTAAATCACATATTTTAAGAGAAATCCCCATTATGTTTTGTTATCAAATCTAGCATCACCCATGTCAGCGAATTTTCATTTAGTGTTGTTCACTTCCCACTTGATAACACCAAACACCAGAAGAATGCGCGTTACACATGTGTATGCTTGCCGTGTTAATAATTGCACTTAAAGACACGAGTCATTCAAATGTTAGATTTTCGGCAAACACTGACATTTTCAAATATGTACCTAGGGAACAGAATCGCACCCTGGTTGCTATGGTGACAATATATCGCGATGATAAACGTGGCTTTGTTATCCCTAGAGGTAAGAAGGTATGACGTAACAGTTCCGATTGCACAGATTTATCTGGCAAGGCAAGATGGCGTCGAAAAGATTAAAATGTGATACATGCATAACGTTTACACCTCTGTTTGCCCCTGGGAGCTTAGCACGGGCATGATACACTGACAAGATAGGTGAACGAGTTGATAACGCCGAAGTGCGGGAAGACTTCTTGCTCGAACAATGATAAGCATCCATGATGGCCACACTCGTGTGAGGAAATGTCAATGGCTCGAACATGATATGCGATTCCTCATATTCTAAGATTCGAAAACGTCTTGAAACTATGTATGTTCTAGACCAATGATCAGGATCTGTTTTATCTAGTTTCCACCTTTTTTATTAACGTGTCCAACGTTATGTTCCTCATAAACAAAGGTGTTGTTTTTCATAGAACCACGTTCATATAGCAATCTCATTAATTTCAGATCGAGCTAGACACTCTTATCTTACTGTCATCCTGTGATGACCTTGATCATGACTGTCACTTTCCTAAAATTTAACCCATGATAGCCCCGCCCAGATATCAACTCGGTCCGACGACTTCATAGCCTAATCGCTGATTGGCTGAAGTGAAAAAAATCAAATTTTCGATGCATTTCATTCTGAAATTAAGGAAATTTGTGAAGTCCTTTTCTGTGCAAAAGTAAGCGAACATTTAAGCAAATCCTTTGCACTGATCCGATATTATGTTACTAATGTTCTAATGCCCATCAATATTATAATGTAAAGCCAAGAAAAGTTTAACCAATGAAGAAGACGTTGTCACCGTTACGTCTTGGCAGTATCGAATCACATACAAAATCGCGTGTGAGAGTATGCATGCATTGCATCATGAAGGTTTGAGTGTGAGTTTGGTTAACATTATAAGTGTCCTCTGCTGGTTCCTACAGAAGCAACGATGGAATTGGAAGAACTCGAAACTAATATGATATGAAAAATGTTCCTAATGCCAAGTTTGAAATGGACGGCTCTATCGAGTGTCCTCCATATGTCTGTGCGTTACGTAAAATGTGAAGAAAATATGTATGTTTACTAATTTTACAACGTTAAACGTAAAACATATGTATTGATAGAATATCCAAAAAGTAACAAATAATTTATCAATATAGACTTCAATGAATCAATAGAAGATTGTCATGTAATACCATAGAAAGCTTCCCACATGCGTGCCTTCACTTCTCAATGTTGATAATTGTTAATGAATATGCGCTGTTCTTTGTTAATATGCCATAGCTTAAGTCACAAAAACATTACCCTCAGTTTCAACTGGATTGTGAGAGAGAAAAGCTAACCAGCAGCTACAAGGAGAGCAATTAATCAAACACGTATGTTATGTGACAATTTGATTAACCAGTAAAGAAACAGTTACATTCGATCCTTACGCAAAACACTTCATGCCGTATTAATGATGTGGTAATATTGAATCACATCTCTTTTCGGACACACAACCCTTGCTTTGGTCCTATCATAAACTCAAAGGATTCATTGTTGATATCAACACTGCACTTCCTCAATTAAACACATTGCTAATTAACACGTGAACCCAATTAAAAAGCGTGATGGCGCTTGGGGTCAGTGGGCAGTTTGCACATGTTTACATAAATCTTTATTCACCACAAAGCTAAAAGAGTATAATTATGACGCTACCCCCTAAAGATCACCATTTTGGCTCGTTACGCCGGGGGCGTCAACAGAAGCGTCAAAGAATAGAGCTAATTAATGCATTGGTATGGATGGAGGGCTGTTTTTCCTCCCAAAGCCTTCAGCTTTTGTAATTTAGTGTTGAGGAAGCTTATTTACTTGTGAATTACGATGGCATGAAGTTTTCCCCCGTAGCTGTTGATATACAGTGTAATATAACGCAATGATGAATACGGGATTAGCGTTCTGTTGAAACATGGAATAGACGCTAAATAGTTAATGATAACATTTACGTCATCAATACAACTACTGGATAAAGAGGTGATTATAGGTAAAATGGAGAAAGTTCTTGTTTATACACTGTTTGAGTTGATGATAATCATCGATTTTGTAAAAATTCATTGATTCATATTTTTTTTCGATGTTTATGCATGGTGATTGATGTTTAGTGGTTTTGCTGTTTTTTAATATAATATTAAGTATAGATATACACATTAGAAAAGATAAAGAAGTGAATATATACTCTTAAACATCGTGTAACTTCATAATAAAGAAGTTCTTATCCCGAAAATAGTGTTTACCTTTGTATTCCTCTTCTAAATCAACCTTAAAGGGGCAGTAGCACGTTTTTTCGCTCAAATAAGTTGATGAAATGTATTTGAAAAATACTTTCATCAATAGTAAAAAAAAACTCCTTCGGAAAATAAGGTAAAAAATGAGTGTACAAGGCTCAGTAAGGCCATGGGAATCGTTTTTGTAATTCCAAATAATAAAATGTGTTCACAATAAAATGTCCGCCATGCAATGTTTGCTTTATACGCAACACCGTTACTACCAGTACCGATAATTGGTTTGTGTAATAAGATGATTTACAATCTAAAGTGAATTTAAATGACGCAAACTATCATTACAAATGGGAAATTGGAAACAAATAATTTTGCAAAAAAACGTGCTAAAAGGCCCCTTTAAAGACTTTCATATATATACACATTGTTGAGGGCATTGTTACGAAATGAATAATTGTTTTTAATCTGCTGGCGTTTGCTCGCTTAGGACGATTCACGTTTGATACGAATTTGTCTTTTCTCGTTAAACTAAACATAACTAAAATTAATGACTAATACATAATACAAGAGACCATAACATTTTATTTAATAATACTATTTAGTTCATGATAATTGATATACATGGTACTTGTACATATTAATTGTCTGTAATAAGCAAGTTTGCCATATTGATATTTTCTGGTGCTATATTGCTTAACACACAATGTTATAATTTGTCATGATATAAAATAATTCGTTATATCTTTTCCCAGTAAGCATTTTATAAATAGTGTTTTCTTCTGACGCGTCCCATGTTAGTTCGACATGAAATTCATAAGACCTTTTGTTAAAATTATATTTACATGAACTGAGACAAACTCCTATGATCTATAAAGTAGAACCTAATTATGTAAGAGTTGCAACCCTGTACATAACCTTCAAACAAGCAGTTAGTTAATCACCCTGTTCGATCTAGCTTAATCAATGTGATAAACAGAGACTCGGGAATTCATATGTACATAGACGACAATTAATTCATTTAATTCTTCATCTTTATCCAATTTTCCAGACGATGTGTATAACTGTATACGGGAGTTGTGAATTCGTCATCAAGATACACTGTTTGATTAAGTCAGATGGTGTCAACATTTATATTGATCCTTTTGTACTTAACACACACAGAGAAAATATTTTACAAAATCGTTTATTTCGTTTCGGGGGATTTTTTTTAACAATTCCTGATCAACATGTAATTCGAAAGACCAAACCTAATAACTTTTGGTTTATTATTATCATTTAATAAAGGGATTATAATAATCGATCACCAGTATCTTGTTCTGGGTTGATTCTTGGAAAAAGAATCATAAAAAATATCGGAAAAGCGCTGGTAAAAATCAACCGTCATTCCAAACAGGATGGGGGTCATCACAGCATCGCTCTCGAATGAATGCATATATTTTGTATAATATCTCTATTGACTGCTTAACTCACATTCGACATCATGGTGAAACAATATAAGAATATCTTATATTTCGTTTCTGGAACATACCTTGAGAACCGAGATATAACATTTAATTTCTGAAATTATAATTTCGAATAGAATGTCTACATTTAACGAATTAAACAAACCCAGTATAATTCTATAATTATAATTCAGAGTAATTCTGCGATCTCCTCACTTTCAACACTGTTCTCTAGCCTTGCAACGCTGAACAGTTTGGGAGTCATCCCAGACATGTGTTGTCATGGATATATACATTCGCTATTACACAATAGTGATGGTTCGGTACTGATATATATATACAGCTTTGTACTGTGTGTCAGTTACTGCCTGTCACGTATGTCTTGCTAAAATATGATAGACTTGCTTGCGCATATTTATTCAATATAAAGGTTTGACGGCAAAGAATATCTCAATATTGGGATTAGAAACCCCACAACACAAACATTCTAGTACCTCTCCTCACACTTCTCTCGCCTCGAGGTTTGCCCGGGGGTGGGGAATGTTTCGGGAGGGTGGGGGCTCCATCTCGATATCCTTTTCTCGTCAGTTTATTCTCAAATACTAAAGGCTTGCGGTCGATCCCAGAAGGTTTAAAGTCAAGTTTGATTTGTCGTGTTACGGTTACACCAGGGGCGTCAAAGTCAAGATGAGTCCCTCGGTGTTTATAGGTTAAACGAAAAAGTGTGTTAAGCCCTCACAATAGGCCGGCATTCAAATGAAGATGGCTCTGAGGAAATCAAAATCAATCTTTGGGTCACTTTCCATTTCCGCTCCGAGGAGAATTTTTGATGGTTTTAGATAGTTGTCAGTTTGTGAAGGATAGACCTACATCGATATTAATGCTAAAATTAGCACGATATTTATATCATTTTCGATTTCCACAAAACCATTTGTCTATCTCGTTGGCATCAGTCATATACTCCCCATATTTATTTGAGGTTTATGTAACATACATGTATAAGACCCAATATATAGGCAATTTGTGGTATTTCTTGGCAAGTTCCTTGTCCAGATGGTTTTAATTTTTAACTTACACTTACTCCATATTTACATTGCTCTTAAACCTTATAAAATATATTTCAAAGTATGATTAAAGGTCAATAAGTAATATTCGTGAACATAAATAGGACCCATCGTTATCTCGTTAAATGTAATGCAAACTGCATTGGGTTTGAGTTGAAAATACTGTGCGAAGCACACATAAAATGCCTGCAAGCCGTGTCTTGCTTCATGTATTAACATGACTTATTCCCATGGCCAATACAAAAAATAAAATTTAGGGTGGTTGTCAGAACTAATTATTTTAGTTTTTAGTTTATGAAATCTAACGTCAAAATTTTAATCAAATTAAAATTCGCTAACTGAATTCCAACGCCATGATGTATGGCCTTATGTCATTGAAATTGACAATTTTTAGACATTTATTGACAATCGGCGCGTGTATCTGTCAATCATTCGGGCTACAGAGACAGATTTATATTAGCTTTAAAGTAATTTCGTCAATTCTAAGATTAATCAAGTTTTTTCAATCTTTTTTAGGTTTTTAGTTCGAAGCCTAGTTGATTGCTATATCACTCAGGGTTTACCATTTCTTTATCACAGTTTTAATGTTCGCAGCAAACAGAAATTTAGAATGGATTAACATTCGCTGTTAGTGTTATTATTGTTAGTTAAATCATGACGAGTAAAGAACCGTAGTTCCAGAATAAGTTTCCGCTTTACCTTGTCAATGTTAACAGGCGGTCGGCGTATGTTAAAAAGGTTTTAGGTTTTTTAATGTATCAATAATTCAGATATTAAATATTGCACTGAATGTCCCAACCTCTCCAACCATTTCCGTACGATTTCTATACATAAACATATATATAATTTGTAAATTACACCTAAATGTATTTCTCAGTAACGATATATCATCATTTGCGGCCCAATCGATCTAAATTTCATGTTAATAAACAGATACATGTCAAGAGTCTGCTGGTAATGATAAATAGTTTATGACGGGATAATATACAAAATGAGCGATATTTGATAATATGCGTAGGAAAAATAGCACTGCACTTTGGAAAGGGGCAAAATGTTAAAAATCTGTGCGCTGAAGGCAGCTTAGGCAGGAAAAAGTATTTGAGTCAAGCCAGGTCGTGTTTTATCTTTATTATAAGCATCACTATCGTGTGTATTAAGTATATGCATGATGTTGGTGATTATCATGATGACGACGATTATGGTGATGAAAACGCAGAGGATGTAGTTTATGATACTGACGACAGGTTGTACAGTTAGTCACTCAAACCAGTTGCAGGATTGGACTTTCTGATATCCGAGGCATTGTACCCGAGTGGCATGTGTGTCATCCAGAACCCTAAAACCATATAAAAGTCGATACAAGTTTCTTACAAGACAATAGTGAGATCCAAAAAGCTTCTTTACAATTTTTTATTATTATTTCAGAGACTAAAAATCTACCTGGTGACAAATAGTCAACTTATGAATATAAGAATATCCTCATCACTTTTGTCATATATATCCAAGATAAGTTGAGTTTAAATTAACGTGAAGTGGCAGTACAATTGGGTACCTGGTTATTGGAAGGCTGTGTGTATGTTGCGGGTGTAATGGAATAGCACTGTCTATACCATGGTAATATATGTGTAGCGACGTGGGCAAGTTTTCGAGCATTTATATGCGTTATTTATAAATATGTACTATTGCTCTTATACAACACACAACGTTACACCAGTCTTAATTTGAAACGTATTGCAATTAACATTCAATGTCTTGTACAACTGTTATACCTGACCCCGATCGGAGTATTCTCTCAAGAACCCAACACCTACACCATGGAACCACCAATCTGCTGTAAATACTCTGCAACCGTAGCAGATTGTAGAGAGTTATTTGTTAAACCGATTAAGAAAAGCCTTGTTCATTTGGTAAAATTCAACTGTCACAGCGAAACGAAATCAATGTAGGCCTATAGATCGTGCATGATAGCGTTCGTATTTCTAAAAAGAGAACATTTAATTCATCTAAGTTGTCACATATCTCTAAAAAGGTAATATCAAAACTTTCCAAAAGTGACAAAGTTGATTTATTGCTGTAAAGTTTCAACATCATTCTCCAAAAGAAGTTAACATTTGCGACGTGTAGCATTCCATACGACGTTTTTAATGTCAGTGTGATAGCTACGAGTCAGCATAAATGACACAAACCTGGTTTTGGAAATCTTTCGGAAAAATGTTCAGCATCGTTTTCTTCCAACAACTTGGAAACAATGCAAATGAACGATTCATCATTGTGGCGTCTGAAACTAATGTTTAAACTGACTGCAAACTATCACACGCCAAAGGGGGCACTTCTTAAGGTGCTTACATAATATTGACACAACATTTCCAGAATTTATGTTTTTGTAAATATGATACAGTTTAAAATCATATTCGGGCCATAAGACACAAATACAAATACAAATACAGTATACCGTAGCTCATCTGATAGACGCCCTGGTGTCTATATTTTGTCAGACCTCTTTCAGACACGGTGTCTATTCGAGACCTGACGTCTATTAGAGGAAAAACGGTAGATAAAAAATGACCATCTATGTTCATAACATTGCTACAGATCACAATTTAAATATTTGACTAAGAAATAGTTTTTAGGATTCTGTACAGTCCTCCTTCGTGACATGAAGATTGTATTCGTGGTTAGTTGGCCTGTGTAGATTGATTGGAGTTTCTGCATGTATAACATTCTGGCTCCATCATATTTTCTCACAAATCAAAATATGTGGTTCTCATCTTCAGATAGGTTCAATTGCAGAAGTCTCAGATTGGGTTAATGGATATAATGTAACTTTACTGCCTCTGGTCTTATTTATTCTGAAGTCTTGAACTTGAAATACTCTCTGGTAGCTGTTTACTCCTAATATTATTGATGTGATTCAAGTGAAAACTTTAATGAAGCGTAGTGTGTTTGGTAGCTTGAACTGCTTATTTTTGCTATATCTTTGAGGCGTCGTTTTTGTGTATGTGTAAATATGTGACAATATGACTGTCGGAGATGAATTTTAGTTCATTTCCAATTGCCCATACTATATGTTATTATAGGATAATTCCTTCCACAATTAACCGACCTCGCAAAAGCTACAGTAATGTATGTCTTCAACTCATATAACATGTATAAATAGGACTAGCATTGTAATTTAAGGGATAGTGTGTATGTAGAATGACTCTCATATTTGATCAAGACACGTTTTCATGTGTTACAGAAAACTGACCTTTCGGCATATTCAGCATATTTATACATAAGCATTACACACTCGAATTCTATTTCATCGCTCTGGGAAGAGGCGTCTACTACTGACTATATATATAGACTTTGTTTATGTTATAAAAAATACTTAATTTAACATATCTAATTAAAACGTTGATGCATCGAAGTTCTTTCATATGTAAAAGGCCCCGGAGTGTTTCGTGTAATGTATGACGGTACAAAGAAAGCATACATATTTCATTCATTCTTGATTTAAAATATTTTAAAATAGTTTATGTTATACAACGCCAAAAGTGTAATCAAAGTTAATTAATTATTAAAACATGTTTTTGAAAATTATAAATTAAAACCCTATGATTCAAAATAAACCCTTAATCCATGTGTGTCACACCACAACATTATTACGAGTTGAAATTGCAATATAGATTAATCCCATTCAGTGAAACAAACTTAATCAACCATCTTAAATGGTCAAAAGGTTACAGCATCAATCGGACAGTCCCATTCAGTTTAAGTTTGAGTCGAGTCCAACTTGACTGACATCACAATCACTTGATCCTGAGATATTCCAAGACGAGTTACCGTCGAGACGCGGATGATTACGTCTTAATCAAGGGTGTAATTAGGCAGAAGTGAGGGCTTCAAGGGTGCACTCTTTCTTGCCATATCACTCCGCAACAGCGAGCGATCACCAACGATGTCTGCACTTTATAATAAGGCTTCCGCTAAGGTTGCTAATTTGCGCGTGGAGAATCTACAGATATGATAAGCACGTGGCATTCGTGATTTGTGGCTTTTGTTAGAGAGAGGAAATCTGGGAATATTTCCATAATAGATAATCAACGAATACGAAGTATGGAAATAGCATTTTAATGATTGTGTAATACTTGTCAAAAAGAAATTATCGGTCTTTCAGTCCTACTAAGAGCAATTTACACTTTCACATGAACATGTAATGTCAGTTTATGCTATCTGATAAATATTTCATATTTAGAACGACAAAGAATTAAATTTGACAGATGTTGTAAATATAAGTTATCACAATGACTTTCAAAATTGGATAATATAAAAAAGTCGACATACACACTGATAAGAAACAATGTTATACAAATTATAACATAAACTATTATTACAATTTAGAAAAATAACAATGTGTATGTTGCATAACACGGCATTGTCGAATATACAGAAAAACATTAAGAATAATACTTTGTAATTCATATCTTAACATTGGTAATACTTTGTTGCAGTTGAACTCATGATAAAGATATTTATTACACAGTAGAAAGGTTTGATAATAGATTTATTACTCAGAAGCTTGCAATAAACATATTTATTAAACTTTATTTACACTCATGTGTTTGGTGAGTAAAAAAATACCCCCATAAAGTATAGCGAGGGCTATAAAAGTAAAGTTTGTATTGTTTAAAATATTTGAAGTGGTGGTTATATGAGAACCTTGATGTAATTGTAAATCTGGCAATAACACGTCTTGAAAGTTGACTTTATATTAAACTCTGATTTCTTTTTGTGAATATCAGGCCTTACCAGTTGGCAGGAGTCAAACAAGTCCCTGTTCCAGCATATCTCGTAATCTACATGATAGATACATAATACAGGTTTGATGACATAATTCGTTCACTGCACACCGAATTACATCACTAACTAGAAACTTATTATCTCTGATGGATGTGAAACGCACGAGTTCCACGTTTTAGTTATGTTCATTGACATGCCAGTAATCAACTGATGTCGTTTTCAAAGAGGCCGACAATTCTCTCCCTTCTCCCGAGAGCCGGGAAATAACAACTATAGCAGACGGCTAGTGTCACGTGACCTCTCGATCCAAACCGAGGCTCAATGTGTTGAAAACACTGAGGCCGCGAAGTCGAAACGGGAACTCTCCAAAGACGTGCAAAGTGGAGTTTACTTACATGGAGAGTTAAAAAGTTGGATGTATATGGAAAAAGTGATGAAGAAGTCTTGAGTTTGTGTGTAGAGCTCGCCCTAAAGTAGTTAGCGGACTTAGAAAGACGGACGCTAGGCTAGTCGGGCTCGGCGTGCACAGGTGAGGTGAGCGATCGTTCTGGGTTGCATGCGAGTCGTGCTGGGTAGAATAACGCGCACTGACCGTGTATTTCATGCCAACCCTGTCCATTCGGAGGACACAGGAACGTGGATGTACCTTGGGATAGTGTCTGTGGTCAAAATGACATAAAGCGGCGAGTTGTGAGTGTACACATTGCTCTTGGATATCCACGAGACGGGAAATTCACCTGTCGTCCGAACTGACTGCATTTCCTACGTGTGGGTTATTGTTGTCAAAACATTGCACGAAAACGGAGTATCGTTATTGTCAGTCACTGTGGCATGTGAAGGATTATAAGTATTATTTCCAACACTGTTTAGTATTTTATACCCTGGATAGTATTTGTGCTGGAATTGATTTTTACGGGATTGAGCGTTGGTTGTCATTATATAGCAACGCTCAAGGTAGGCAGTCGCCAGGTAAACTAGCCTTTGAGGATCTAGTCCTGAAAACGGGTGTTAGGAGTAATGCCTGTCGGTGTGAACGAGAAGTTGTGACAAAAATGGCTCAAATTTGAGTAATGGTGACAGTGCTGGCTGTGTGAGACCCACAATGCCAGCTAGATTCGTGAGAGGGGGGAGAGGCAGGTGGGGGACTAGACTGATGGTTATTGTGTTCCTCTCCCTCCTGCCTGTGCTACTGGCGGATGATTTACCCACCCAGAATTTTGACATAGATGAGGAGAAAATACCAGGAACCTACATTGGAACGATAGGACAAAATCTCAACGGAATTGTCTTACCTGTAAATTTTGTTACAACGGACACAGAAATCGACAACAGCATCAATTTAGATTCCAGCACAGGTAGATTAACAACAAAGAGGAAACTTGACAGAGAAACCAGAGATAGCTACAACTTTTTCGTTTCAGATAAGATTTCAAATTTCGTCAATGTTGTAATTAAGTTGAATGATATTAATGACAACACCCCAACATTTGCAAACGACACACAAAGGTATGAGATACCCGAGGGTCCTATGAGTTCAATCGCAAAAACCCCTCTAGGAAGAGTGAGAGATACAGATATAGGAACGAACGGAATTCAAAGTTGCAGAATAGTTTCTGGAAACGAGGAGAATAAATTTCAGTTAGAAACAAGACCGGTGGGCAGTTTTGATTTGTTTTTGGATTTATTAATTACCAAAGAATTTGATTATGAAAATAAATCGGAATATCTACTCATTATTTATGCAGTTGATGGTGGAAATCCACAGAGGACTGGCGAATTAAGAGTTGAAATTTCTGTTACTGATATAAATGATAATCAACCACAATTTACCCACAGCAAATACCAAGCCAAAATCCAAGAAAATGCGACTGTAGGGACTAGTGTTTTGAAAGTTAGCGCTTCTGACCTGGACTCTGGAGAGAACGGGAAAGTTACCTACCGCCTTGATTCTAAAAATTACGAAAACTCAAAATACTTCCGTGTTGACCCAATCACTGGCGTTGTCAGTGTGAACAAACCTTTAGATTATGAAACCATTCCTAAATTTGTCATAAGTGTAATCGCTGAGGATAATGGTACGACTCAACAACTTGCAACCGCAGCTCTGCAGATTGATCTGGAAAACATCAACGAATTACCGGCGAACATCAGCCTCGTCTTCCTTGAATCTAAAGGAAACAAAACGGGTAGAATATCGGAGGATGCTCAAGAAGGAACCCTTGTTGCCAGAATCTCTATCAGTGATCCTGATAGTCCTAAAGATTATTTTGACGCAAATGTGACTTTACTTGGAGGGGAAGGAATATTCGGTTTACAAATAAAGAGCGGAATTGTGTACCTTGTCGTTATTGCTCAACCCCCTGATCGAGAAGTAAAACCGTTTTATAACCTAACCATCATCGCAACCGATTCTGGCATCCCACCTCTTCATGCTTCCTATTCATTCACAATTTGGATAGAAGATGTTAATGATAACGACCCATACTTCACGCAACAAACCTACAGAGCTGAAATCCACGAGGTGGCCGAACCGGGAACTTTTGTAGTCAAAGTTTCTGCCACTGATCCAGATGATGGAGTCAATGCCCAAATCATTTACAGTATTCTGGATGAGACCTACTCCTCGTGGTTCAACATTGGCAGCAACACAGGCTTAATTACTACAAATTCTGCAATAGATTGTGAGATAGAAGCTGAACCATCTTTAACTGTCCTTGCCTCGGATGGAGGCAAACCACCTCGGATAGCTACAGCAACTGTGATTATAAGTGTACGAGATGTCAACGATAAACAACCAGAATTTGACCAGAGTTTCTATTCTGCATCTGTCCCCGAGAACAAAGCAGTTGGAGAGTGTATTCTCCAGGTAGGAACATTTTTCATTCTAAAGTACATAGTCTGAACCTGTTTTGAATAGACAATTTTGTGTTAATGTCAATATTATGATATGCGAAATCATAATAAAAATGCATTGTATATAGAAACTAATTGGAAATTAATTTGGAAACGCCCAAAATATTTCAAAGTTTTTTCTTCATTATTCGTTAATAATTTCAAGCTATTTCATTAAATTTTTATTTAAGAAGGTTCAGTCTGTGAATCTTAACAAATCTGCATGTTTGTTTCTGGTTCTAAATCACTGAATCTGTTACATGATTGACTATCGGAACAGGTAATATGATTCATAAGCAAGCCCTTACAATAATTGAATACCGTACCCTGAGGAATCAGTCAAGCGTGCAGACACAGACCTGCCAGATAGATCTGCTAATGAGGCAGAATCGCTGAACCGTGACGCCTCTGTGCTCGCTCATGTGTAACCTGGCACATACACAGACGAGCTATTATTCAAGTGAAATCACTATCTGTTGTAAAGTGGTAGTTGTACTTATATTAACAATCAATTCATTACCATTGATTTCTTCAAGTGCACCCAGTTACATGTTCAGTTTGAGGGTAATCATGCAAACTGTGTCATTTTGTATCGTAAACTTTAAAATTATTCAACCTTTACATTCTAGTCCAATTACGTTACACAGCCTTTCATTTGATGGAGTCTTTCATGCCTTTCATCTTCTATTACTTCCACAAGAAAAATATTTTAACATTTTACTATATATGTGTTGTCTTTTAAGAATTATCAAGGACAGTATGGTAAATGATTATACTGGTTCCATTAATTCATAGAATCAATAAAAATCCACTTAAATATATATTCATAATAATGTTAAACTGTTAAAGAAAGTTAGCATATAAATATATACCCATTTTGTAGAATGTCAGATATAATTAGTATTCCATAATGATTTATCACCACACAAAAACTTGTAGAACTCTGAGAAACCATTATCCCACATTTCTACCCTTTAATGTTGAAAATTCTCCTCTTTTCTATTTAAAGTACGATGAAGGATGAACTGGCTTATCCCGTTTATACAGGGAGCACAATGCATTCTTGGGTTATGTTTTATTTTCCAAGGAGACTGTTCATCCCCAATCATTGAACTGGAAAGTTCTATGGGTTTTTGGGCCTCCCTCTTTCTTAGCCTCCAACATCTGCTTCTAAAACAGATTTGCTCGGATGGGCCCTCGGTCATTTTTGACACTGTTCGGTCAAGTTACAATCTTTGAATTTCTCAAACGAGCCATAAAGCCTTTGTATGGAGAATCAAAATCTCTTGGGTTCCGCTCGGAATGCATTGTTTTGAGCTGGTCGAAGGTGGAATGATTTTGCATTGAAAGTGGGGAAAACTTTGCAGGGGGTTTCTACTTGAGCAATGGGTTTGTGTGTAGCTTGAGAAGGGCATTACCGAGATACCCAGATATTCTGGTGTTTTAAGAGTGGTGAGTCCTCTTGAAACTCTCAAGTACTGCCCAGAGACTGGCTGGAACTCCTAAATAGTCTGGTCTAAACTGTTGAAGGTATATAGTATTCCAGAAAATGTTAATAGGAGGTGTACTGCAATTGAGGCCTTTCAAATGTCTTTCAATTTAATTTATAGGAAAATGTTCTTTCTCTGTGTGAAAATCACATATTTTGTTAATATTCACTCATTAAAATATTTTTCGTTAGTATTTCTCAGAACCTGTATCAACTCTACGAATGTAGAAAATATATACATTTCTTTAATTGTAGCAACATTCCTGTATTTGGATCTGTTATGAAGGTAAAACGAAATATGTAAGTTTAATTTACAAGACAAATGTTAATCTGTGAGGTTGATTATATTCAAAATTTATAAAACTTGTTTTTGTTTGAAAGTTTAAAATAGTTTTTGTACATGAACACTTCCTAAAGTAAGAGGATTACGGCTTGTTTTAAGACCATTCTATTTACCATTTGAAAAGCTGAATAATTATGTTTGAGTAAATAGTTATCATTTTTAAACCCTCTGAAGCAAGGAATTGAAGATAATTGATTTTTTCTCAGTATGTTTACAATCAATCAACGTGACACGCCCTTTGATCACGTTGATAATACCAAGAAATCAATTTTCTCAGGAATTCCAATGCTGTCAATTTTCTTGACACTAAGCTGTGAATATTTTTTATAATTATGTGATTTCAAGCCATTGTCTGGGACGTCCTGGCAAACGTTAGCACCTGGTTGTCAGGTCCTAACGATAGGTGTGAAACATATTGTTACCACAACAATGAAAGTCGGGGATCGGATAGAGCAGCGTTCGAAAAGTTAATGCAAGGAAAACACCTAGCAGCTTTGATAGATGAATCTACATAAGGGGGTAACTCTGATGTAATATACAGTGTAATACATCCAGCGGTATCAGTGTCCTGACCAAGATTGCTTTTATAGTCCGCTACTGTACAGGCAAGCAGCTATTGTGGAAAGCTGAACAAGGCCATTGCTTTACAAGGGTTGTCAGGTTTCTGTGTCGCCTGAACCAGCCAAACTCATTACCAACTGACCAAACACGTTTACCATGAGCAAACTTGTGTATGGGAAAATGCTCTGGGTTAAACTTGACCAAATATACTACTGTTTGGATTGTACAGGTGAATTCGTAGCAGAGATACCTGGAAAATAGCCGTCATTTGACTTGTGCATGCTTATACTGTTAGATCGTCTTGATCCAAATTGATGGAATAGGTTGCTCTACTTTAAAGTAATTTACTTTCCAAACTATACAGTTATACTTTGTTTTGGCATCGATATCCATAACTTTTGTCTTGTTAATTGATACCGAACAAAATTTCAATCACAGAATGTTCTGTTAATTGTTGAATAATTAAATTCTACTAAACATTAAAATTATTTTATTGTAATATTTTTACTTAGTTTTTAAAACTGTTTAAACATTTGCATAGCATTTGCAATCTGATACAACTGTCTGAAATATAGAAGCTGCCGATTTTGAAGATAAACATTCTTTTTCTCACTTCGCAAGAGAATTATCAAAGTCGAAAAAATATATGTAACAAAGCATATGGTTTAATAGTGTCATTTATGTACATATTTTTCCATGTTTGAAGAGAGTGATACATTACAAGAATTAGCTGTATTAACCTGTGTATAATAGAATGTTAGATCGGTAATCTTCGTCTCTGGTATGGAAATGATCATTTGCAATGCATTGCTATAAATCATGGACTTTTTGCCTAAATAATATGTTCTTATACCATGTTAAAAATTTAATTCTTAAGAATTTGCAGTGTCATATCTCATCATCTCAAAAGGCTTAATTTTATCTTTGAATTCTTTTCTTTGAATATTAATTTTATTAATGTATTATACTTTTATTGCAGACAATATCAGGTTTATCAGTGTATGTCAACAGTGGAGAGTCGCTTATCGTTAAATGTATCATTACACCACATTGGCAGGATTAACTATGTGTTTTATGATTTACTGCTATGACAGGGAGATCACTTTGGCCCCTTTTTATTTCACTCAAAATCAAATTTAGTTCAACCCACTTCTTACAGAATTCAATTTCTGTCCTTTTTGTTTACAGGGATATGATATTAAAACAAGCCAAATATGATTTAAAGGCAAATTAAATATGGATTTCACTGTTTAAGAATTTTGAATATTCCTTTGGCACAGGTTGAACAAAGTTTATGTTTGTTTGCAAGCGGAAGCCTCAGAGAGAAAACTGAATGGCATTGACTGACAGGTTTTACCTTTATTTGTCTTAAAAGGGAGCAAATATTTGAGTCGGCTAGGGCCCACCCATGGTAAAACACCATCAGTAGCGGTTTGTGCAGGTTTCAGGTCCAAGCCCTGTGGTATTAGATTATTGGATTAGTTATCCTCCAAGTTCTTTCCTTCAGCTTCACACTTGTTGAGGGCTGTGAGACACTGGGAAAGTTTGTCTGGAAAATTTTTCTAGGTCAGAATGTACTTATTTGATAAATATGAAGGTATTAATTAATATTGATATTTATAGTTTTAAAAAGAAGTTATTTTTTGTTAAAGTTAATGACTGTTTACAGTATCATATTATAAAAATTGATTAAATAATTTCTCAAGGATTTCTTTTTTCTTTCTTCTAATAAAATGTTTTTGATTTACAGAATAAACTGATCTTTTAAACTTGTAAATAAATTGTTACCAAAATTGTTAACAAAATAATTATTTGACCATCTTTTATGAAAATTTAGAAATATAACCATCATTATCTTTCTATCGGCATTGTTTTCGTATGTTTAAAATTTTCCAAAACACATTTTGTAAATCATGTGTAATGAAATAATCTTTCAAAAAACAGAGTCAAGTGTTTAGCATAACAACTTGAATGAAATATGAAAAGGGATTATAGCTAGCAGGAAATGGCAGATACAGAATGCTTGTTTGCAAAGGACAACAGGCTTGATTTTAATCTGTAGGGACCAGGAAATAAAGTAGCTTGGAAAATTGGCACCATTTTCTTGGCAGGCATGATAAATGGTTCTGACCAAAGTAATAAATTCATGTAAATCTTGCTGACTTGTTGCCATCCTCCCAGAAGAGGTTAACCAAGTTTAAACATGAATTATTTGCACAAAGCAAGTTTTTCTTCTTGTTCCTTATACTCTCATTTGAAGTTTTATTATTATGAAATTATATATAATTTAGTTAGATAATTTTCTATTTCTAATTGGTAGGTAAATGCCTAACTCATTATACTGCCATTTGCTGACCAATTAAATTTTTAATTTCTGATAATTTCTTGATTGTTATTTGTCCTATCCTTTAATATAGTTTCGCAGTTCGTGATTGTGTCATGAGGTTATCTTGATCAGAAAATAATTAAATTCAACCAAACACATGAATAATGTATTATGCCTCTCAAAGGTTTAAGATTTATCAATCTTTTTGAAGTTTGTGGAAAAAAAAGAAAAAAAGAGCCTTATATCTTGAATAATCATGCAAATATAATGGCAGGGTAATGAAACCTTGAAAGATACAAATCATGTGACTTTGAAACGGCACATTTCAGATGAACTGCACCTTTGAAGGGTCTCCATAAAAGTCAGATTCGAGGGTAAAACTAAAGGTCCTTTCTACTTGAAGTTTCAAATCAGTGCGACACAGGAAACTAGTGTTGAAGTAATAAGACGCAATCGGTATCGCCAAATTTACCCTCAGACAGTTCCGTGATGGTAGAAGGAGAAAAGGAAGTCGTTCAAGTAATGCAGGAAAAATTCTATTAACACCATGTGAGGGCATAACTGTACCATACAGTGACAATAAATATCGCCTGTCTAATTAAGTTTGTCTGATCTGGGACCTAATTGTCTGTAAACTTCTCCGACTGATAAACTTAGAGATAATGTTATTAACAGCTTTCGTTCTATATTTTAAACATTTCGGATGAATTTCTCTTGAGTGTTTATTTCATCCATCATACTTTCCCATGATAGACTGGAGTGTCAGTGCAAATGCTGTCCTACTTACTTGGACCTCAAGCAGAAGACTTGAAAAGGAAATGCTCTAAAATATTTCGCATGTTCTTGGGTAAGAGGTTGAAGAACCCTTGACTACAACATGCCTCTGGGAATATATTTGTACTAATGATTGGTATGCTTCGAAGATGAAGTTTTAGCAATTCTTATTGAAGATATATTTCAAAGACAGGTTTAATGTACTGATCTGATACTCATACTTTCATCTTTGAAAGTGTAAAAAGTTCTTCTTGTATCTTGAAAGATGACTAAGTGACAAGATATGAAAATTTCAAATAACATATAAAATCAATCACGGGATATTAACCTGGTGAAACTCCTGTAGACAATTTCAGGAATGGATATTTAGCTTCAAGAAGTTCATTTCAGAGAGGTCTTCGGTACAATATGGAGATAAAAGATTAGAGTTTTTGATTTAGAAAGTTTTATTTGAAGTTGTTAGAAATTATATTTGTGTGAAATGTATTAAAGGGAAGGTATAGTATGAAGTATATGTACAGAAACCAAGTGATGTCTGGCTAAGTTTTATGAAAGTCTTATTGTGTAATGCATTTGTATGGTATATCCAACCTTAAGTCACATTCCCGTCTTATTTGTCACACGCACGCAAGTCTCGAGATATAAATTAGTCAATTTGGTATTGCGTGTTTTCAGTGCATATTTGTCTCAAAATTTGTCTTTTCTTTTTTTCTTAAATTTTTTCATTAGCATTTATAAAAAAAAGATTACTTATTTTGCTTCTGTTGTGTTTCTGTACGTTTTAACTTCTAAAAATGTTACTATGAAACTTGCAAAAATAATGGGAAACAGGAAACAAACTTTTTAAGAATAATTTCCTTTTGTACAAAAGAAAGAAAACTTCAAAGAAATAAACTAAATGAAAATGAAACTCATGCTTTTTATAAGTTTTCCATAATCTGTAACATGAAATACCCTCACCACAACGAATTACAACACACATCAGAATCCAATAGCCTTGATACGTTATTCTTCAATCTTGTAAATTTTGAAAACACGATGACATTAGTGTCTGGCAAACACGTGGAAAAGCAAACCAAGAGCAAGTCTATTGAAGAAGAGTCTCCCTTGGGTCTTTAAGTGCTGGTGAAGAAAGGGTTGGAATTCCTCGGAGGCAAGCAGCTTGGTGTAAAGATGAAAGACTGTTGTGAGCCAGAAAGTGAAGGATTAACACAGGCCTGGCCAACATGAGATCAGATTGTAATAGACCGCTATTCACTTGCTGTCCCCAAGCTGTTGCCCACTGTACTGCAGCCATCGACCAAAGACGCTTTCCTTGCTCTTGGGCCACCATCAGAACTAGCGAAATAGTGTGTCTCACAGTCGAGACATTCACTGATCTATCGATGATCTCAAATTGTTTTTTATTGCAACAAGGATTTTGTTTCTGTTTAGTAGCTTTTACTTAGCTTATGGTTATTGTGGCCAGCATCTACCATTGAAATAGGAAAAAAGAAAGTTTTATTTTAGGTCACTATCTCAAGCTGTTGGTTGTCAAGTATGCTAAAATTGAGTCTTTGGAATTAAAAAAAATATTGTATTTTCATCCTAATGATTTGATATTTTTCAATACTACCAGTTCAATATTCAGTTTATCTAGACTTTGCTGAATAAGGATCTAGACTGTATTAAAGACTCTTATTTTTACACAGTCATGGAGCAGGACTTGTTGTTAAGGACTACGGCAGTTTACAAGTTGTTGCTCTTACACCCCTTTAGACTAACATAAATTTCTGAAATTAAGATTTAGATTTTTTTTTCAAAGTTAGAATTGAAATGATGAAGGATCTCTTCATTTTCTAAAATTATAAAGCTATATTGTGCTTTTATATACTTCCTTTGTTTTTTCTTCAGTTAAGTTTCTGGATGACAGTCAGTCAACCTAACAACACATATATTCTCCTCTCACAAACTTCAGTGTCAAAGGTCTAGAATTTTTTATTTCGTTACAATATGTAAGCCAAACTGAGATCAAATTCTAATTGACAGTTGCTTTTCCCAAAGCTGTTTGTCTTTGTAGGCCTCAACCATCATTCTGTCAAAGTGAGTAGCTGTATACTTCCTATCAATTTGATAGGTCTAGGCTATCTGTATGAAAGTGTATTTTGACAATTTTCATATTTGCAATGATTTATTCAGCTGATTACTGCGACATCTAGTAGAAAGCGACACTCCTATACGTAAGCCATTACCACCGCCAGTTATTGACCATTTCTCTGCTACAGGCTGCTAGAGTTGGTGCCGTTCTCTTAGACTGTTACTGCAAATTCTTATGTAAAAGTCATGTGGACACAAGCCAGTTTGTCTTTTTTTTTGCATATTTACACTCAACAATTTGGATCTTGACTTGGATCTTATCAAAATGACATTATTTATTGAGCCTCTATCCCCAAGCTGTTCACCAGCTCATGAACCAGTCTGATGGCACCATAAGTACAAGCACAGGTTCTATATATGCAGGATGGACATAGGCTAGTTTTTGTGGTTCTTACAATTTGCAATGTAAAAGGTTGACCATTGTTAATGACTGGCATTTTATCATATTGGACACTTGTCATTCAGTCCTTATCCGAAGGATGTTTGCTTATTCATGAGCTAGTGCCAGGCTTTCTCCAGGGACACCAAGTACAAGCATTGGTTCTATGGTATAAGTCTTTGGAGCTGTTTTGGATGGCATATTTTCCTTATTAACTTGTCCATGGTTACATCTTCATCTCTTCTTCTATTATGGAATCATTTCCAAATTGATTCTTTCTATGTCCTTAACCCCTAATCTCCAAAACACTTTTATTCACTCTTCTGAAAATTAGTCTATAAATCCTTCATTCAGTTAGCCTTATTTTCACTATATGATTTGTTTTCTATCTTTAAAAAGATTTCCAATATGATTCACAATTTTTGAAAATTTCAAGAAAATGTGAATATATATTTCTATAAACTAAATTAATTAGTCTACCATTATTCTCTGAGGCTTCTATTCAATATTTTATACATGTAACGTGTTTAAGAAAACAAGGTTTCATCAGTCGACCTCCATCGCCGAGCTTTCAGCCATAACTTCGCATTGATCCTCTCTGGTAGTCTGTAGCCGTGCTCTGTAATACTTTGGAGAAGCGAGGGCCCTGCAATAGTATGGCAAAGATTCTTTTTATTCCCATATTTGCATTGTGGTAATAGGCTGACCAACATGAGGTCAGCGTGTAATAGATCATTGTCACAATCAGTCATCCCTGGCTATGATTGCAAATGAGATGGTTGAATTATTGTCAAATAAGACTAGGGTATTTTTTCATAATGGTTGCAAAGCAAAGACTTGTTAGGGTTGATGGTTCAATTGCATGGGTTTTGTTATTTTCATGGTTGCAATGGATGTTCCATGTTTAGGTTGCAGTGTTGTCCCATGTCTCTGGTAGCTAAGTTACTGTTATAGTTTGAATTTTAGTTGTCAATTAAATCAATGTAAGGCTCAGTTTAGAAAATGTTAAGCTATATGCAACCTTAATGAAAAAGCAAGTGACCACACAAGTATTGCTTGGTTTTACAAACATTTTCTTAATTAATTATTAAATTAATTATTTCACCCTTTTCTTGTACTTTAGAATAACTATGCTGACGCACTGGTAACAATGTCTCGTCATTATCTCTTTGTCAAATTGAGGATATTTGACTATTTGAATACTAAATCAAGCCCTGTGTTCTGATTATTATTCATAAGCAAGCTAAGATAATGAATAACATTGCTAAATTATTGTCAAATAATGCCTTGTCAGTTTGTTATTTGGCCACATGGCATTTATGCAACAATTTAGTCATAGTCTATGTACTGTTTTGATATGGTACTCAAGTATGGCTACTGGCTCAGTTCTACTAAGCTTGTTTTAAACCAAATCCCATACTCCAGCTGTTGACTATCAATTGTCACAGGTAGAGGAAGATTACTGGAATTACTGGCTCGCTTCTTGTTCAAGAACACAGTAAAATTGTGGAGCTTTTGTTCATTGATTCTGGTGATATTAGTAAATACCATAACGGTTACTGCTCTTGGCAATATTGGTTAGGTACTGCTTTGCTGCTGTTTAGTTAATTGACTCTTATTCAAACGATGCTTCTTATATTGTAGTAATGGTTTAGTCATTTCCGTTGATATCTTATGTATTATACAAATTTATGCAATTTCTGTGTTGTAACAGTCAAATGTAGACAGAACTTCTTGATCATTTTGTAAATTATTCTGGTCTTGAATGTTTCAAAATGTTGAAAGGTCATGACGACCTTTTTTGTATATAAATGAATACATGACATTTCCCCAAAACATTAGTTTTGTATTTACTTTATTTTATCTAATTAGCTAAAAAAATACTTTTTGAAGTCTCATGATAGAGCTGGTTTGAAACATTGCAAAAAAAAAATATGATATAGTATTAAAGTCTAAATATTTCTGAAAAAGTCGCTTAAAGAGGATGAAATGTCTTTCAAACAAGTCGTTGATGAAGTATTAAAGTCCATGCTGTCTGGAAATCAATGTTCAGATTTTTAAAAAAAGGTATGACGGTGAACAAGTGTAAAAACACATCTCAGGATAAAGAAATCCATATTGGGTCTGTATTTCGAGCCCAAAATAATGAGATGTCTCTGCGGCTTACTCAAAAACTTGTCTAACTTCTTGTAATTTCTGTCAATTTGTCACAGAAATAAGAATTCTGTCAGGACTGGTAAAAATTCATCAAGATTTGTGTTGAGCAGCGCTAAGCTTCTGTCTGTTTGCAGTGTTTATAGCCAAGTCCTGTAAATGATTGATAAGTTGGAGGGCAACAGTATCGAAGGCAATCTGCTCATTGCAGCAGTGAGATGGACCTATGGTGCAACTGCCACTCTCCCTGTTTATCTTTCTAATTACTGTTCTATGATGTTTTCACTTGCCTTCTTCTCTTGTGTGAGGATTCTAGAATATTATCATCCTCACTTTGTTTACTTTAACAATTAGTTCTGTGATTGGACAAATTGTGAGAGCAAAAGGAGATACAGCAAATGTCATTTTCCTGTTTATCTTTCTAATCAAAGTTATTTGATGTCGAAGTGAAATTTTAAATAATATGAAAATATTTTTGATAGGAACCAAGACCTAGAATCTTGACATAGACTTGGCTTGGCTTCTAACTTTTATTAATGGATGACATACTATACGTTGCCCAGCTGATCACTTTCAGCTCAAAGGCTTAATGAAGATGATCTGATATTCCACTGTCTCTTCACTATTTACATGTCAAATTAAGTTCCTAGGTTATTTCGAGTTTCTCCTTTGTTCAATGAAAGGATGATCTAATACTTAAGCGAGTGCTTAATGTTTATATTTCTAATTACAGGGTATGATTCAAGATATTTTCACATCTAAATTAAGTGGGAAGTTCTGAAAGTTTAATAATGAAACCTTTGACCCTATTGAAAGATTCCCCAGAGAGTTGAAAGGATGAATATTTAATAATGGAAAGCAAGTCGCTCATTATAATGAAAAAATAGAAAACCGTCCTGAACATGGCAAGCACTGATGAACTCTGAATATCGTGTGCTTATAATGGCTGTTATCCGTCATTATTAGGAGTCATGGAAAAAGAAACAAATTCTTCTGTCTCGGTATAAGTGTAATTACACAGCAGTTTGAGTCATTTTGAATTCCTCCGCAAGCTTTATTGCAAAGTAGTATTTAAAACCACCAAACTCGCATACCACTGACTATCTTTCCAAATTGATAAATAAGTATGCCTTTCCGATTGACATAATGTAAATTTTTCCTATAGTGAATTAACTAAGCCCTGGTATAGAAGATGTGATTACTGTGTAAACTTGCCGACATGGAACAGCGATTTGGAAGGTTAAAAAAACAAGAGTATTCTCCACGACTATGAATGATAGCTTCAGGAGAGCCCGCTAAGAATGAGATATATCTAAAGCACAATGATAGAAATATAGGGTTGTGTCGGCCGATTGTAACAAGTGCAGTGTTTGGAGCCAGTAGCCGTGACGTTGGTGACAAAAGCTAGGTACACAACACCCTGAACTTTTCAAAGCAAGCCAGGTCGATACAGTCGGATCTGCCTTGGGCATTATTATACTAGTCGAGTTATCTGGGTTTCGAATCAAACTTCCAAGTTTTTGTATGAGAGAGGCTGGGGGACGGTGATAGCATCAGAGATCTTGAAGCTCGAGGTGAAACCGTTGCTGGTTTATGCCACCAGGGCATTGTGTACGTCTCTGACGACTTTGTTTAATTTTATGGTGACTTTGTTAGAGTTGTCTCAGCTAGGTGTCACCATTTTTATTACACTTTGAAGTGGATAAAAAAATTCCCTTAAATCAGTTGACTCTTTCGACAGGCCTTTATTAAAGCGACAGGGTCAATATTTACAGAATTTAGTGTGGGTTGTAACATTGGCAGGCTTAGATTTAATTCCTCACCCTGGGATGAAACTTTGAAGTGTTGAATGTATAACTGCCTCCACAGGATCAAATTGCTTATGTAAGACTGTAAAATATGTAATGAACTATTAATTGGATGTGTAGCCTTTGAAACAAGTTTCAGTTGTTTAGGAGAGATCTCTTTTAAGAGAAAAGGAGAGATTTGGTTAATGGGAATTTGAACCAGGCAGCAATGAAATGTTAATCTTTGTAACGGAACTTTTGTTAGGAAAAAAGGTGGTTATATCATTTTGCCACAGATTTCACCAAGTCCCTCTTTAAGACTGCTAATATTGTCAATACTGGCCAATATTTATATTGCCTCTCTTCTCCATTGTATGTAATATTACGGAATAGTCTATCTTGAGCTGTCAGCCAATCATAAAGAATTGTACCTGTTTTTGGGCCATCTGATTCCTGTAAATTGGCCTTTCAGAATGGTTTGTCACTAAATAATTCACTTTATTATTTACTTTGATTTATGACTATTGTAGCACTATTTATCTTAAGTTTTCAAAATCTAGCTCCAGATTCTGACATGTTAATCCAACATACTTCAACTTCATTCATTAGAGTTTTTCTTCATCATTATTAGTAACATTGTGTGAAATAAGGGCCAAACAAGCCCTGAGCCTGGTTAACGGTACTTTTTGTTTGGGATGGTGAATTAAATGTTTTTCTTTAATTTTACCATTTCCATTTACAAAATTGCACCTTAGGGCTGGCCACTGTTGAAGTTTATTTCTTACACTGTTACTAACCTATGATTGAATCAATTTGAATTAATCATCATTCATTACATTCTTTCTTCATCAGTTCTACACACCTTTTTCTTTTCATTCAGTTTCTTGTAACCATGTATCACATCCTAAGTCTTTTTCCATCACATCATTTCTTCAATGGTAATGTTTCTGCAAGGCTGAACACAAAGGCAACCATGCGTCACTTTTAATTATGTATCCATTCCAGTCTTTAAGCAGTATCTATAATAGCAGTACCATGGGATTTCATTGAATAGACACATGCCCATTGATAGTGAAGATATTCCTGGAATCCCCTTGTTGTAGGTATAGATGCATATGTGCTCATTGTTTATTCAAGAGTGTAAAGGGAACGGCTATCACTTTTGTTTTCTTACAATTGTCTCTCAATTGATTCATACAAAATTAATGTCAAACGTGTCGTTTACAATGGAAACATAATTGTTTAAGAATTTGCTTTAAAGCATAACCTGCATAATTTCCTCAGTAACAAGCTGTCAGTATCGTGGCAGATTTTCTTCTCTGAAATTGAGATAAATTTGAATTAATGTCATGTGCGTTGTACAATAGGAAATATTTAGGAAGTCTCTTCAAACCATTGACAACATTCACTTAGAAGGAGGGTTCTATTGGAGTATTTTTTGTGGAAACGAAAGTCAAGAGGATATTCCTGTTTACACATATGTTATTAATACATGGTTAAAACACAGTCAAATTGAAAAATAGTAATGAAGGTACTATTTTTATTACTTTGTATTTCACAACTTGATAAACACAAGCGCACATTTGTTGAATAATAAAACAATGAGAACTGAAGCCATTCATCGGCGCTGAGAGTTGGGAAAACTTCACTACAGCATATCAGCAAATTGTTTATTAATTTTGTGACATCTTATGTGTTACTATGTGAATACTCTATCAGTGTATGTCTTCAGTTATTAAAAGTTGTAAAAATAGGTAAAATATAGCGTGTTTTCGTTTCACGTAATGCAAAAAAACCTATGATGGCGACAGAACTCTCCCTTTAAAAGAGCTGCCCGGTAGCATCCTTACTAACAAGTTGTCTATATCCTGACAGATTTTCTTGCCTTCTGAAACCAAGATACCTTCCGATGGAAAACTAATGTTATGTGCTGTGTACAATAGAAACTGATTCTTTAGGAATTCACTTTAAAGCATTGCCAACATAAGCTTGAAGCATTGGCTACATACTTGCCTCAGTAACAAGGCGTTAATGTCATGACATATGTTAGACCATTCTGAATTAATAATACAATCGTAAGCTCAATTTTCACAAATCAAGATACCTTAAAAAAAAGAGAAAAAGGTTTGATTACAAGTTGAAAGAATCTCTTGAGTTTTGTTACTTGAATGAACTGCAAAATATTTATGGTAAGCTTTGTTCAACAAGGAATTGGCAAGGAAGTAGTTCTCAACACATGTCGACTAACATGTTTGAAAATACCCTTGCCCTCAGATCTCGGAGTTCAGGGAAAACGGATAGCTCTGTTTTGAAAGGGGACGATGTTCAATCTGTGGCTAGTGTTTGCTATCAAAATATGGACCAAGGAGGAAATTCCAACCAAATTTTGTATGGAAGTGTGGAATTGGCACAGGTTGTGATGGGAAAATATGATTTCTGATTTCTTTCCTGTTTTGGAAGGAAGTTTGTATTTTTGATTTTGGTAGTTGTCCCTGACGACATCGTGATCGATGTACTCTCATTTTGAAGTGTTTCAGGAGAAACAAAATTGTTATACTGTATGTCTCGTAAATCTAGCAATCTGACAATTGTTTCTGGAATTAGAATTATATTTAAATTATTCTATTAAAGTATTATGTTGAGTAAATGATTGGTAAACTTTCACTCTGTAATTACTTTCACTCTGTAATTACTTTCACTCTGTAATTACGTTGATAATGATTGCTTATTGAATATGATGGAATGAAATTCACATTTACAGATGTATTTTTATTTTCCATTTGATGACGGCAATAAACTCCCAGATCATCAAACTTAACTGAAGTTTGAAATAATTTATGGGCATTTAGAAATTCAAATGTAAAAACTTACCATTTAAAATGGAAATTAATATTTCAACATTCGCCGTTCATGAAGGCACAATTTAGAAGAAATGCCATTAAATGTTAGAATGGTTTAGCTAACTGCTATGATGGAGAGAAATGCTTAGAATTCTCATAGCATGGTATGACTTTTATCAAGTAAATGTGAAAAACCATGCATCATGGAGATATTTATATTGCCATCAAACTGACATGGGAAGGGATGTACACAAAACACCTTGTCATCAGCCCATTCTATGTAACCATAGGGGGTAGGCGTGCCTTTCAAACACTCAAATCTTTATTCATTGAAAAACTGTGTAGGAACATTGAGCCAGGTGTATATTTTGTGCGTGATCACTAAGTGTCCATTATCCAGCTAAATTGGACTAGTTTGTTCAACTGCTATTCATGTAGGGGCCAAATTGGTCTGTTAGAACCTTTATGCTGAAATGTTTTAAATTGACAAGAACTTTGTATCTTGAATATATTTTCAACAGAAAAAGGTAATATTCTCAGTTGAATAATATACAATTCTTTTGGTCATCTTTCTTTGTTTACCCTTAAACACTTTACCAACTTATGCAGTAACATTGCATAGTCTTAGCTCCAGCGGCTAATCATGAGTAATTCCCTCTGTTAAAATGTGATTCCTGTAAATTGACTTCTCAGAATAAATTGGCACTAATGAATTAAACAGCTAAGGTGTTGATATCATGAATTATTTTCTAAAACTGTGATCATCACGACATTGGACCTGTGGTAGGTAGAGGGTAAGCCTTATGAATAATGAAATGTGCTCGAACACAGTTAAACAAAGCGTGTGTATGCACTCATTCTTATAACAGGTCCTTTGTTTGCTGGTACGTGTGCTTATCTGAAACTGAATCTGCATGAAATTGTACGAGATCAGGCAGATCAAGTTAAAATATGGCAGGCCTTAAAAACAGTAATCTGAGTCTTTTGTCATATTTTTATTCTTTAAATGTGAAAACTTTTTTAATGCTTTTTGAAATAAACATCATGTTATATGTTTTTTTTGGTTCTCCTCAAGTGAGAGAAAATGACACTTTATGATTTCTAAGTGTCAAACATTCTTCTCATGTATGTATCTTTTTGTCTCTGAGTCATCCCCCATCTGTGAAAGTAGGCATAGAATACATGCCTGAATGAAGCCAGTATGTGTTGCTGCAGATTTGATAGCATGTTCTTCTATTGTTCAAAGCATCAGGCATGTAAAACAGGTTCTTTTTTCTCAAATATCTTTTTGTGACTACATAAATGTCATTTGATGAAGTAAGAGTGGAAGGGCAAGAATGGAAAGATTCTCTTCTGTAAGATATACATAAAGCACAAACATTTTGTCATGAGAATTGGAGTTTATAAATAGATTCATAAAAAATATGAAATTTGATTAAAACACAAAAATAGATATAATATAAAAAGCATTTTTTAGTCATTAATTTTTTGTATCAAATTCATAGCCAAAGCAAATAATCATGAGAGCTATCTCATAAAAAAACAAATCCCATTTACAGTCAGCCCAATACATTGTTTACTCTCAACACACTTCCCCCATGAAATGTCCGTCAGAACAAATAATGTTGACATCCCCTGTCGATATGAAATAGGAAATTTTATGATTTGCTTTCAAGGGACGCAAACAGATTAGGATTGACCGAGGGCTGGGTGGACAGGTACACAGGGGGCTGAACATTGCTGGATTAAAGGGGGCGGGGAAAGTGAGGGGGGAGGGGGTGAATAAAAGAGGAGTCAAGGGGAGTTGTGAGAGACATTAATTATCATATGGTTTTGAAATAACGATCTTCCAAAATTGTCGTATGGATTTAGAAGAGATACTCAAAGAAAGGGAGAAAGAGAGAATGTCTTTTTATGCTTTAAAATTATCCAATGTGCATATTAAAAGGAAGATCTTTTTGTTGTGAAGTCACGGCTCATCATTTGGGGGAGGGATAATGGGAGAATAGAAGGTGAGGGAGAGGAGAGAGTGAGAAGGGGATAAAGAGAGAGCAGAAAGGGGGAGCTAGGGAAGGGGAGCTGAGAGTAGAGAAGAGGGAGAGTAGTGAGAGATGGAACGTGAGTAGGAGCAGAGAGAGAGAGAAAAGAGGACAGATATGGAAACAATAAAGGAAAGAGACTGTAAAGGGTAGAGAGTAAAGAGAGGGAGAAAGGAAACACATTTGAGTCAGAATGAGAATGGGGGATCAGTGATAAATTCGAATTTGTTGGGAACAAGTTAACTTAGGGGTACAGAGGGAGGGTTAAACAAGTTTGATGAAACAATGAGTTTGATAAGGATCAGTCCTAGCTCCTATCCAAACAAACAAGTGTTTCCTTCAAAGGCAACCAGTGGGTGAAATTGTAATGTCTTCTGCATTCAGCCAAGTGTTCTTATAGGTTCTGAATCGCAAGGATTCCAGATTAATCTGTGACAAATATTGGATGTGAAAATGATGCTAATACAATAGATTTGTAATGGAGATTTCAAGTTGTGAAACATTGGACACTTTTGTTTAAATGACATGTTTTAGCAGCATCAGTTTTTATTTTTATTCATCAAAAAAATTTAGTTTTGAAAACGTTACTGTGTTTTTTTTCTTCTCAAATGTCAGTAATTATTTTGTTTGGACAGCCACAGGCTTCAATTTTTGCAGTGAAAGTAGGACAAAACCACATTCCATCACAATACGAGCCTAATGAGCAGGGAAATAACCTATTTACATTGAAACCAATCTGGTGATAACCTCCAACTCAAGCTGTTGCAAACATGTTGACCTGATGACTCTGAAATGTATTTTGCACTCTTCATGCTCAAGCTGTCAAAAAGCTGATCCAGACTTTCTATTATCTAAGTAATTGCTCAGTATTGTGGAATCTCTGATCAGATAAGATCTTGCCCCGTAGATTTCATTTCTAGGCAGAGTCGATTCAGAATCAATAAACGGTATTATCATTTAAAAACTTGCTTTAAGCTAGCAGACCAGGCAGCTCTAAGAGGTGATATCGAGACAAAAATAGTCTAATTCTCTCCTAGACAATTCAATCATATTTCGAGCAAAGTGGATGAAATTATTTGATTTATTGATCCAATTACTTCTTGTGGGACCATTTTGGTTAACTAGAACATGAATGAAGACAAATTCCCCTGATTGGGAGTCGGCAGGAAGTGATTCAATGGACGAGAACGATCATGTGTTGTTCGTCAGACAGTATTTGTTAAGAGAATATTTGCCTGAAAACTACTTCAGATGGGTAACATGATTCTTAAATATTGAACCCTTCTTAAAGACAGCCATTTCTTTGATGAATAGACATCAAGGAGAAATCGTTCTCTCATTCAACAATTATCAGTTTGTGAGTGGACTGCAAAAACCTCTTGTGATAAATATTCTGCCGATTTCTTGAATATATGGTGTTATGAGATTATGAGTTGCACCAAAGATTGTCCAATACATGCCATCTTTATGATCCTTTAATGGCTTTTGAATAGCACTCACAACTTATTTCTTGGATGTTAGCCTGCCGAGAACATTTACCATTTAGTTGCAAGTAACTATTTGTCTGCTTACGTGAATGCAGTGATCAAGCTGAGAGAAGAATGTTTTCTGCCTGAATCGGTGTCTAACACACAAACACTAGACGAAAAGTAGATAATGATTCATGAATAACGGTGAAAAATTGTACTTGGAAGCTCCTAGCGAAAATGAGCATTTTTCTTGCCTTGGGGGAAAACAATCATATAGGGCTGTCCATCTTCAGAGCGAACACTTCCATAATCACTTAGGCAAACTTTACTCAGTCGGACAGGGATGATGTATTGTGTTGAGAAATTGGAAAACCATCAGGTGATGGGGCTGCTTGCTTGTGTCAAACTTGCTTGTTTTCAAACACTTACCCAGGCTATGGAAACCTCTTGTCTATCTCCCACTTATTTACGTACCCTATCCTTATCAGCGGCCGCCATATTGTTAACATTTGAAAAAAGTTTTGGTGAGATTTATTTTGAGCCTCAACACGCTGTATGTCTAAAAATGGTATATATCTTTTTTGAACTATTTCTAAGTGGTTAAACAAAATTTAAATTAAATTAAATAATTTTCTGAACTTATATGAACAGGTTTTCATCTTTTGCATAATGTATCATTATATTTGTGATATTTTTTACTTTTTAAGTCAAGATTTGATTTTTTTTTTTTACCAAACCTAATTTAAAATAATAATGATATGCTTCATTGACTCAATTCATTATTCTTAAGTGATATCTCCTTTGTCACAGTTGAGTAAATAGTTGATCCTCGTTTTGTGCCAACTATCAACTCAAAGAAAAGAACTAGTAGTATTGACTGGAGTGCTAAACAATGAATTAAATCCTTTTGTTTAGACCAACAATAATATAAATAGCTGGTAAGTTTTTATCTTATCTCCCTATTGATTAATTGCATAAACAATTGATTTTCTTATTGATTAAAAACAAGCTCTTAGAGAATTCATGACATGCTTTATTGTTGATGATATTGAACTGTTTGAAATCGTAATGAACATAAGGCAAACACAAATGGCTTAAAACATTGATTCAGCATTGTAATGATCAGGATTATCATTCATTTGGGTTATCAGAACTTGTTTTGAAGGAATGTGGGAGCCGAATAGTGATCGATTTCCAGAGGATTTAGCTAATGCTCGTTGACATAGATCCAAGACTACTTATGTCATGCCTGTTTAAACATGCATGACTTCACAATGCTTTATCAACATGGGAGATATCGCCGTTTATCCAAACTTAGGTATTCTGTATTCCTTTTAGAGAGAGGCAATCTAATTAATAATTTTTTTTAATAATTTGTGCTTCACAAATTTCCAAATCATTCACTGCAGGGTGCAAACACGCAAAGTCTTAAGAGCTAACTATTACTGATTCTTTGAAGTTTGATCCACTACCGCGGCAAACATTCTATTTTAGACATAATGGTCACATTTGGGATCTCATCTGCCAAATGAACAAACCAAAAGTACACAAATCTTTATCCTGTCTTCTGTTCAAATAGAATGTGATTTGTTTTATAAAAATTAGCTCAGTCATGAGTGATGAAAGAGTATTGACCATAATCAGAAAGATTGTGAAATTGTGATCTTGCCCCTCCATTCCATTTATGCTAAATGATAATGACAGTTATAAGTCCATTTTAGTACAAGCTAACAAGCATAGGGCTATTTATCAGCAATTTATCTATCCAATATTTCCAATAGAGGGTAGCAGGCAGGTAGCTAATTAACAAGTTTGTTTAATTATGTTTTGGTCAGGTGAGGTTGATCGCAGGTGCTTCATTGACTGGATTGCTGCGATAAGCGAGGAATTTTGTGAGGATTGTTTTGTTTGGCAACACCTCTGCTGGCAATCGGTCTGTTAAATCAATAGAGTAGACAGCCTCATGTTTACCTATGCCTCCAGTGTGTTTGACCCCTCAGGTAGAGAACAAAGGTGATTATACCAAATTACCTGTCCTCTGTGACACTAATAGCGGCAGCAAGCCCTGCCATTATCATTCATATCCCATAGGTGTAACACTCTCTCCAGGCTACTTATCCCCCAACAGGGCAATACGGCCCATTGTGCCCACTCCATGGCCAGTAATGGTCAGTTGTTATGACCATTGAGAAAAGCCAAGGATTATCCCTTGACTTGAGTCTGTATACGCCAAGCCTTTATTTCTTGCTGCAGTCTTACCAGTCGCAATGAGGAAAACAGTTTTGCTGCTTGGATTAAGGTTATTGTTATTTAATGTGGAGTTTAGCTAATGTTGAGGAGGTTGTGTAACAGTTCACTTGATGGTCTCCATGAAGATTTCACTGGGATTAGTTGTTCAGCATGCTCTCATATCTTCTGTCAGCTTCAAAGAGTTGGTCCTCTGAATTTAAAGGAATTACATTTCATTTACTGACATGCAAGTCTTTTATGTTATCGTGCTTTCTCTTGAAGCTCTATTATGCATAGTGTTGATTACACGGAAGGAAGGCTTCGCCCCTGGGGTAATAACTGATTCAGTTTGTAGTAATAACCTCTCTGAGATATACGAAAATGTTTTATTTTGTGAGATAATTTGGCAAGTCTGGAACCTGACGGTCTGGTATTTTTATGGCTGAAAGGTGGAGCTGTAAAGTTAATCTTATTTTGACAGACTAATACGATTAGACCTTTTGGGGATTCTTTGTCAAGACACTTTATAATTCTGAAGAAAAATGTAATATCACAAGGGATTAGGACCATTATGAATTTCGAGCTTTAACCAAATTGAGTAAAGGTACGATTAATACCACATGGGGTTACACCATTTCTGGTCTGAGGTTGTTGAAGTCCAAGCTTTTATAAAGTAAAGAAATGTACAATTAATACAACAAGGGATTAAACCATCGCTGATCCGAGGTTTTTCTATGTTTCTGAATTCCAAGCTTTTACAAAGTTCAGGTAATAAAGCAGGGATTAGACCATCTCTGTTCTGAGGTTGTTCTATGTCTCTGAATTCCAAGCTTTTATCAAGTTGACAAAGGATGTGAATTGCATTGTAAAGAGTTGTTCAGCTACACCTCCCATCAGACTAGTCTTTGTCCAGTGCTGGTTCTTTATTTTCCATCCCTTTAGGAGAAACCATTGGAGAGGAAATGTGGAAGAATAGGATGAAAGCCAATGGTATAGAACGATGTTACCGGACCAAGCAAGGGTGAAGATACCAGGGCTTGGATTGTTCCCTCGTCTTCAAATTGTCCATTAACACGCAAGAAATGTGCGGTTAAATGTCTTACATGAATTTTGGTTGAATATTTGATGTTCTGATATCATTCTGAGGCAAGATGTTTGTTTTATGTGATCATTAAGAAAACCAAGTTGAGTCATAAAGCTTGGCCAGGCATGACAATTTTCATGAACAATATTGTGACCAGCATTGTGAGTGGCCTAGTTGTGTAGGAAGCTGTGACGGTAGCATAGAGCGTAATGCTGCCTGTCACCGACCGAATGTATAGATGGAGTCTATTAAGATTATATTCATATGTGAGCAGGTATGATGGTGATGTCTCGGTACAGCCCTCCGTTTGTCACACCACGTGATCGAGGACGACCCACCGACAGGAATAAAGCCAGATTGACAATGCCTTCGGGCAGACACTGTTCATACAGCAGTTTCAATTTGCCTTCACAACCCTTAGTTAAATCTTAACAAGATCAAATGATAGAGGTTTTTAGGATTCAATAACCATGGAGTGCAAATTATTCGGAATAACCAAATCTTGTGTCACTCACAAGCAAATGGACACAATTACTCTGTCCGTGAGCAACTTGATTGCAAATGGCTGAAATGGATGTTTGCGGATTGCAGATCCCGAATGAGAAATTAGTCCTCCCATGAGTCAGTTTAAAACTCTTAAAAGGTCAGACCGAGGCTGAAAGTATCCAACTTCTCCAGTCCATGTAGCTTGATGGGAGTGATAGGAAGTTTAAAACCTGATGAAATGGCCTTACATGCTAACCCTCCTGTAAGAACTCTCTTCCATGGACAATTTAAACAGATCTCTCTGGAATTGTCTACTCAAAATATCTTCTGCTGGAAAACACATTCTCATCTCTTTAAATTGACTTCTACTTTTAAACACTGTCTTCTAAAGAAAAGGTCTTTCAAGACAAGCCTTTTGTTAAAAACTTTCACACAGACTAAATTCCTGTGTACCTTATCAATAATAATCACATTCAGACTTTCTAATGTAATTTTTTATTCACTCGCTTGTTGACAGATTCAATCCTGTTTGCTTACTGCGAGTGATCAGAGAGTCTATATTTACTCTTGTATGATTAACCATTGAATTTGGTTAAAAGGCTTCACTCTAGTTCACACAGTAATACACTTTGATTTCAACATGGATCTTACATAGATCACTCTCCCACTTACACTCCAAGCATTACTCACATCGACAGCCCAGCCTCATAGAAAGAACGGCCAGAAATGTGCTGTAAATATTGCGTCTCTGTGCTTGAGCACTGGTGCATAGGGTATGACTTTACGCTCACAAAGTAGGCAGACAAATCGACTCCGCTGTTATAGTTGATCAGAGTCTATTTCACGTTTTGATTGTAAGTGTGGAAGAAAATTGAGGGAAATGACAGCATCTTGAGGTGGATCTTTTTCAATTATTGGACGAGGTTTAACCAAGGGACTTCTGTACTAGATGTTACGGTACATTAGGGACTTTACTGATAAATATCTGCCTCTGATGTTCATCATCACCCTAAGTGATATAAATGACCATGCTAAAAACTTGGCTTTTAAATCCAATTCTTTTAATGTACATATGCTGTGACTTGTGAGAAAAAAAAGTTGATATCGGTGTATGAAGTAAACATAAAAATACACCAGAACGAAAGCATGTTTTGGTCAGTTTTCATGTTAAATCAAAGGCAAAAACCTCAAAAAGTTGCCAGTCCAGACCACAAGTAACATGGTTACAGACTGTCGGGCAGGTCTTATTTCATATACTGGTTGATATAGAATGAAATTGGTGTTATTTTATTGAAAATTAAAGTCAGTTATATATTATTATACCGGTAGGTGATGTAATTGACCCCTCTTAACATTTACTTTTACTTTTGGAGAAAAAAGGTATAAAATTAAATGACAATATTAATGACAATGAAATACAATAACGTCAGTCGATTTGATGTTCATTTTTAAGAAATTGAAATATTTATCTGCGAAAACTCTCCCCTTCCCCTGATAATATTCCATTATAAAAAAAATGACAGAACTTGAAAAATGAAACCACATTTCCACTTTCTTGGCAAATTTATGTTTAGGTCATAACAGTATTTGCATATTTCTTCTCAACTTGGTGCTAATCTCATAAATATTGTAAATGTTGAGTGCCAGTATTAAGAAGAAATTCCATGCATTTATTCTGCACTGCAGATGTAGCGGTTGGCTCTGGACCCAACTGACTGTCCGCCAGACACTGGCATATTGACGTTTTTATGCGAAATATTGTCTTCGCATCGTCCAGTAAAGGAAACATTTGCTTTGGAAGAGGTTCAACTTTATTGAAAACTCTGACTTAACAAAACTAAAAAGTAAACATTAAATTACGAGATCTTTTGAAATTATTTTTTTATGAATAATTTTATGTAAATTATCAATTTTTTTTCTTTATCACATAACTTTTATTGTCTGAATACATGAATATTGTCTTATATTAAAAACAAACAAAAACATGTTGAAATATGAGAAGTTTTGAAAGATTAATATATTTTGTAAAAAAATATTTTCACATGTTTGCTATTATTTTTTGTATCCCTTTTATGACCAGAATGTGCTCGAAAAAATGTATGGATATTAACTCTCAAGACATGGATGGCTTAAAACAAATGTGAACATTTCAGTTTCTAAATTTAATTAGTGCGTCATCATTCTGAAGTACCAATTAATAGGAACTACATCTCATTAACAAAGTAAATAATTTCAGGACTTGTAGCATGCTAAGATAGGAAATTCACAAATAATACATGACCTGCAGTTAAGTTTAGAAAATTATTGTTTTCATTTGAATTTAATATTCTATCGATGTTAGGTCCCACTCCCAGCTATCCCCAGGTTTGTCGTTAATTACATTGCTGGTACTCTGAAATCTATAAAATATTGATGCTTTTTGCTTCAAGGAACAAGAAATTGAAAATTGACTTAAGGGCCTTGCTTAAAAAAGGTTAATTGATTTTACATCTTGTGTTCATGTTGTATAAAAGAACAAAAAATGAGAGAAGAATTGATATTGCAGCTTATGATGAGGTATTACTCCAATTTTTATGTTTAATTTGTTAATCACAACAAAAATTTAATTTACCCTTTAGGCCTTAGATTGTATTAGTATTTTGAATCAAGTTTCTCAAAACCTTACGCAAACATTTTCAAATTGTTTTCTTTATATCTTACAATCTCTACATCTGTTGCTTAAGTGGTATTCCTAATTACTCTTTTTCATCATAAGCATTGTAACACATAATAACACCATCACAATATGAGCAATTATGAACAATTTCCCTGAAAACACTCGGTCCTTTGTTCATAGCAATCAGTGTTAATATTTTAAATGCTGGATACCTCATGAAGTCGAGACAGTTTTAAGTCATAGAGCTTATTTAATTATTCATGACCAGCGAGAGCAAAGGGCTATAATGTTACATCTCCTAAAGTCAAAGGAGACCAAGTTTATGAGAAAAGAAGGAGAAATCATGATATAAGGCAGTTAGCTTGGTGACAAATAGTACTACACTCTAGGAATATTTGGCCTGGAAATTACATTGCACTACAAAGAAAGGTGAATAAAACGCCTCTCCAATATCCTGACTAGAGCATATTAAGCCTACAGTAAAATAATGTGTGGTATTTTTTCATATTCATCAAAATTTGTTTTGTTTGGAGAATCCAATTTTGAGATTAATAATGTTTCTAAAACATTTTGAAGAAATCATAATGTTTGAAAATTTACTTTTATTTATCACACTATGAAAGACTGGAAATGCAATTACATGGTTATTTTATTGTTTTGGGTGAAAAATGATGCATTTTATTTTTTATAATAGACTTTATTATCTAATTTCAACTGTATTAATCATAAAAGAATGAAACTTAGCAAATTTAGTTAATTTGATGGTTATTTCACAATGGATATTAGTGCAAATTCTGCCTGATTTCTAGTGTTGGAGTGATGCATTGCAAGCACTCAAGACATGTTAAGATTCTTTTAATCTGGGAGCTGATTGCAGACAAGGTCTATAAATCATGCACCAAGTTCTATCTTGAATCTGCAGTTCATCACTGTCTACCATCGTGTAGTTGAATATACATTATTTTCGTTATTCACGGACAAAATTACTCCTTCAGTTAATAGAATATGTCTGAAATGAAATTACAGTGTCCTGTCCGACAGAGACAATATTCTCTCTGTAATTGCTAGACAAGAATTTGTTAAATGGTCAGGATAAGGTTAACAGGCTACAAAATTTAGAATACTTATCCTCCAAGTGATGGGATATCATAAGGGAATGGTCTTTCTCTTGATGATAGATTTCTCAGACAATTTGCTAAATTTGAAGGGCAACTGTGTTTTCTGAAGAGATGCTGGCCGTTTCATGTTTGCTAATATTCCTGACAAAATGCTTGTCTTGACTGTAAAATCTAATGAAACTTGATACCTATAACATCTTCTACAACATTTCTTTTCCACTTAAGTAATAATGGGCTTAGCAAGGCCAATTTTAGAACTTCCCCTGCAGTTGAATAAATCTGTTTTCGAACAGTTGTTTTTTGATCATTCAAAAAGCAAACTTTAGAAACGTTAAGCTCCATTCATCACCTTAGGTTACCTATTAAAGTGAATTACAATCTCCCTGGGGGGCCTAAGAAACCTAAAACATATTCAGTTATTTACAAAAAACTACCAAAAATATTTTTAGTCATAAAGACTTACTTAGTCATCAAAACATTATTGAATTATTCTGTGAGTTAATGATTGCTTCAGAGAATGTTTTTCTTGCCAAGAGAAGCCCTAAACATACTTCTCTCACTGTCCAGCTAAAAACATACTTAGAGAATTTTCGTCTGATTATTTTATGTCTTTTATGTCTTCCAACAAAGAGTAATTAGTTCCCATGGTGGCCGTTAACCGCTTGTCTGTATGAATATCAGGGTGGGAAGGTTTGGTGTGAATGTTTCATTGCTGGAGTCTGCATCAAACTTCTTTTTCATGGCCACCATTTAGCGATAAAAAAGCGCTATCTGTATCCCAATGTGATTACCCCTTTACCAGACCGGTTCCAGATGTGGAAAAGAACCTGTAAAACTGAAATAATCCCCTACTTCCTCCTCCCTTCTTTACAGCAGTTCCTGGAAGTGTTTGCATTTTATTGACTTCTAATTGAATCTTTTCATTTCAACTTTGATTCCTGAGAGAAATTTCTGCATCGGAAGCAATGTTTTATCTTTAAAAATGGTTCATTACCTCATTGTTTCTATCAATTTCTTTAAAATTGGTTTTAAAATTATTTTGTTATTTCCAATTTGAACAATGGTTTCAGAGAGAATGTTTTTTGGCGATTTCTACCCCCCAAAATTAGTCCTAAGATTTTATATGTATTTCACTATTTATTTTCTTTGAAATAAGTAATATTTGATTTTTGGTAATGATTGTAATGGTGACACATACATAGTTTAAAAAAGTAAAATCAGAAATTTTATTTCAAAATTCTAGTACATGTAGTTTCCGTCTTTTTCTGATCTTATGAAATAATTCCCATAAGATTTGGAAATAGATTGGTTTTTCATATTAATTTTCAATTGGCTGAAACATAACCATGTTGTTTAAAAATATTAATTTGTGGTAAGCGATAAATGAAAACCTGTGTAAATAAATGTATAGATTATGATCAAGACGTTTATCAGAACTTTGTTTTAACAGCGATAAAACTATAAAAACACATCTCTGGTTTCAAAGATTAGAAACGCAACATTATTTTTAAATAACAATTTTGCACCTGTCACAGATTTTCAGAAGCTTAAGGAATCAATGATAAAATGGCAATAAAAGCATATTGGCACGAATAGCACAGTTATGCACTTGAAAAACACGCTTCTAGTGCAATGTAAACTCTTGTGTCTTTCTCCCAGGAAAATATAACTATCAATGTATATTTACAACTTACACTTTTTGACTTCTCGGGAGCTTGGTATTACTTGAGGGTTATTTCAGGGGATATTTCGTGTCTGGAAGTTTACATGGGAGCGGTGTCAAGATTTTGAAAATTATTTACAATCGGCTCTCGAAATATCTTCAATGTTTTATCACACCTTGTCACCCTGTTGTCGTAAATTCTCCTCTAATAAGGGTAATAAAATCTCGTTTTAAATAATTAAGTGAGGATATACAGTTGAGCTTGAGATAAACCCAGACCCGACCTAGCGCTGGTAGATATATCGGGGTATAACGAGTTCAATACTGCTGATAACTAGTGAACCTATGTGATCAATTAACATTATAAATTCACCTGATTCAACTGCTGGGCTCGGAAACAAATATATTTTAAACTTCCTCTGGCTGGCAAAAAACAAAAACCAGTTCTTATATTAGAAATTCATGCCATATAGATAGTGAACAAATGTAACATTGTTAAGTTTGGGATAAAATATTATCTATCTGCGATAGTTAAATTTTTTTCGGGACGAGTCCTTTTCATGATTCAAACCCACACCCTTAGAGTCATGTAGGCACCAACCGCCAACACTGACTGTAGCAACAGCATAACCATTTGGTCACCGTGACTTATTACGACAGTATGTTGACTATAAGATTGAAACCAAGTGCATGACTGCTGACAGGTTGTGACATCTCACGGTTTTCAACCTTTACATTTTCATGATAAAATAGTTTTCTTATTCCACCAAAATATCCTGAAGCATATATAAATCAGTCTTATTTGTCATTCTAAGCTGCTTAGAGGGTCTGACCAAGATATTCCACCATTTACCCACATAAAGAAAATCCTTTAATATGTCCCTACAGATTCTGTATGTAAGATTGGAATATTCATTTGTCTGACTATAAGCTGTTTTACTAAGGATATTTCTGTCTCAAGATTAGACCACATTATTGTACAATATTTCATCCTGTTTGGTAACTTTCTTTACTTCTGAAGGTTTGATTATCGCTATGAGAATAAGAGTTTGCATAACTTCTTAATTTCTTCAAAGTATCCTATTTTCAGAACTTTTTGACATGTCTTGTCACATCAGATAAGTCTGGTAATTTGTTCTTTTAAATTCTGAATGTCAGAATCGTTCATTGGTGACCAACTAAATTTACAATTCAATAATTCAAATGAAAATAACCATTTCTCTTTGTTTTGAACAATGCTTTCAAGAATGCAATGTAAGAAGTTTTCCAAGTTATTGGGCTGATATGAGTTAAATCATTCTCAATGTTTTGTATACCTTTCCCTATAGTTTATGAGAAAAGTTGACAAGTTTTAAACATTCAACAAAATAAACAATTCTTATGATCAGTTGTCTCTTGAAATAAAAGTATAGGATATTTGAGCAAAAAGAATAAATAACAATGACCTGCACAGAATATTCCTCATAGTATTTCTTTAGTTTGTGGCATTATGTTCTTTGTTAATGAGCTTTGATTCCTGTAAATTGGCTGTTCAGAATGACCTGAATTAATTCAACAGCTAAAATTTTAACCCTTTCTTCCCATTTAAATTGTTTATGAAACTTTCTCAATCGATACAGAGAAGAACAGGCCATAATGGATATATCACCCGACAGTTGATATTGGTGTGGAGGTTTTACTTATTGTCATGTTATCATGGAGACAATAGAATATGTGTTGACGTTATCAGTAGGTATCTAATGACTTGCATATGTAGTAGTGAATGGATACAGTGTTATTGATTATATATCTCATGTTGATAGCAGTGGGGTTACCTCTAGGATTGTTTTGTGTTTATTCAGAGATCAGCAGAAACAATGTATGGATATAATCATGCATAAACAACTTGACGCACATTTACTTTGGGATCAGGAAAATATTTTTCTGAATAATTATTTCCAGACTGGAGATTCGTAAAATAGCAATCATCAAGAAATATTTCTTTTATTCTGCAAATGAAACATTTATTTGGGGAGATTGGAAATATTTGAAAAGGAAAATCAGAATAAATACTATAAAATATTAAAAGTTGTGGAATTGTAAGATTTTTGCATCACGTGAAACCTGGTGGTGAGACACGTTGTGAGGGGATTTATAGTAAAGCCTGATATAAAGTTATTGAGTCTTGATAGGCCGTCGGTCGCTAGAACAAACATGTCACAGGTCGCGGTAAAGACGCCGGCTCTTAATGCAAATTTAACTTAAAGATCTCAATTGCCAAAATGTGCCAATTCTTCAAGGTTAGTTTAAAAGTCATCAATGATTTGTTTATTGAAAAAAAGTTGTTACGTCAACAGTTGTCATGCTTTTAAAACACAACAGTAAATTTCATAATATGAATATGGCATTTTAAAAAACAAATAATAAATCTTCTATGAATATAATGTGAAGAAACTCTCAGAATTTGACTTGTGAATCATTCAATGCGATAAAAATGTTTGGTCATAGAAAAGGATTTATACCCGCTTTAATATGAGTTCTTTAGATAACAGTTTCATTTTACATATTGCCTTCTTATTGAAATTCGCCGCTAATGGCTGCAATACTGCCGAAGCGGCGTTAAGCAATTATTCACTCACTCACTCTTATTGAAATAATAATTATAACATATATTATGTATTAAAAATCTTATCAAGTGTAATAGTTTAATTTATAGTAAAATGTGAATCATGAAATGTAGGTTTCAAGTCCATGGTAAAATTCTAATAGTTCCACTTGTGAACAATTGCCTTTTAAAAGCAGGACATTAACACTTAAACTGCCAAACTGAAAACCCATTCCATTCTGGGGGGAAGGGGGGGGCCCCACTTACAGGAATCACAATTCGTTGACAAAGGGAGCACTATGATTGGCCACTGCCCAGATATAGACTATTTTCAGATATGGATAGTAAAGTAAGACCCTCTGAAGTGACAAGAAGGTTGTACATGCTAGGTGTGATGTCTGATGCATACTCTATCCCAGGTATCTCGTCAACCTCTCATTAAACGAGATAACCTGGTGAGGAAAAATCTCCTCACTTTTTAGAATGATAAAGTATCATGTTTGTACTTCAAATGAGCTTGTTTCTGTTTTGGGTTCAGTGATTTATCCAAGTACTTCAGCTATGTCCGGTGAATCACAGAAAGGAGGCAGAAATTGAGCGATTTTGTTATTCCGCAGATGTAGTGAGATTAAAATTGATAAGTGCTAATTCACTTTCTTGCCTCTGGTGTTCGCAAAGGTTTTGATTAATAACCTTTCTGCCTTTGGTTTAAAGTATATAAAAGCTTTGTTTGATAGCAATCTGTTTTAGTTCTCTTGCTTTCAGCGCATTCCATTTCGCAGGCACATATTGTGATATTCAATAACCCACCTGGGGTGCAATAGATAGCATCTCCACTCTCAGAGGAGTGTTGGCCCAAGGGAAGAAGGAAATGCAATCATACTTTAAAGAATGCCTAATATTCTGAATAATAGATCCAAAAACACCTTGCTGCGCTAAATCACATTTTGATGAAATTGTTGGCAAATTTAGTTACATGATTAACTCTGATGGCCTGAACTGTACAAATTTACCGAATATAGATTTGAAAAAAAGAAGATTTTCCCCGATAATTCAATCTATTGGAATTGAATCGCTTGAAATATTTTTCAAGAAACTGGGAACTAAATTGAAGGTCATCCCCTTGTTGAGCATGTCTATCAAACCAATATTCATTCTTTAGATTTTAGATTTGTGTTTCTAAATTCTGAATTAATTTTTTTTATCTGTTTTTGACAATTTCTTTGTAACAAGTTGATATTGGAGGTCACTTTCTTCGCCTGCAGCCAGAAAGAGTCTAACCATAGTTAGTTACAAAATTAGTTCTCAGCTTCCAAATGTAATAATTTTCAATTGCGACGTATTTATGTTACCTGCCAAAGGCAAAATGTTTGAAGACTAGTTATGGTGTAATTTTCAGAGGGCTGAAAGGGGAGCTAAATTTTGAAAAGGCAATATTGCTATGATCTTCTAAAGGCCGGATTACAAACCCAATTTCAGTGATTTTCTCCAAACTGGACTCGAGATATTCAGTTTATAGTGATTTACTGAAGATTTCATTATTGCAATCCAAACTTGTGTATTTTCTAAAAATGACATTTTTCCATTTAAATTTGAGTACATTTTCTGTTAGCTGTAATCATTGCAAATTCAGTGTGAAGTGATTATCTATACTAAGCTACAATTTTTGCAAATCCAGTTTTGAATAATTTCTAAAAGCTACATTTTGCAAATCATTTTTGCTTAAGGCTAGACTAAGCAGACAAGTTTTGCCTGCATATACACCATAGATTAGCGTCCCGACATGAAGATTGGTACATGCCTTTGACACCTGGGATAGCTAGAATAGAGTCACGCATGTCGGCCTTACTCATAGCCGAGATGTGACTTTACCTGGCAAAATGGCCGCCCTACTTATTCTACCTCCATTACAGAAGATTGATTCACGAACTAAGTACTAGATTCAGTATTTGATAACACTCAAACATTTTTTTTACTTTCTTTGGAGACATCATGTGTTGAGTGAGAGTCAAGTTTCGCAAAGACCATGACATATTATCGTCTTCGGTTGGTGTGAACATTGTCTGTGTTCTATTTGTAAAGGCAGGGATCAAAGGTGTTGATAATTTGCCTTCTCTGTCCCAGACATGATCACATAATTAGACCAATTTAGGTAGAAAATTAGTAGGAAGAAAATGGTAGCCGGGACCTTGTCCGTAACGAGAAAATTGATAAGTTGATGAATACCAACTTGGTAATTGAGTTCGGTCTGACGAGGCCGATTAATAATAAATGGAACATGTGAAATATGGATAGGTGATATTTTCCAGAAGTTAGCGGCTACACTTTGTCAAATGAAGGATGTAATGATCCTGACATTTCGCACCGTTGGTGCAAAAAGTTAGCGCCCCCTTACATCCAGCCTCTATTATTGTTTATCAAATTTGATCCACATGAGATGTGATTGATACAATATTTTCTGGTTTTACTAATTAGATTTATCTATTTGGAGAAATTTGATAATGACACACAGATATCAGATTTAGCAAATAAATGTTGGAGTTTATAAATGTTACAATTTTCAATACAGTTTATTTGTATTAATTTCAAGGGAATATAGAATGACATTGTCAACTGATGATTTGAGAAATCTTTTTTTGCAATGTTGACATTTGATGTTATACTGTATTAATCCTTCACACATTATCATTGACCTTGAGTTAAAAGAAATTTCTACTTCCCAACCATGAATATCTAGCACTTGGATTCATTGATAGCCTATTGTAATGTTCACCTATAGATAGACAATGTTCTCTCACACAGCATTTCCTTGTGTATGGCTAGGAGTACAGTATAACTGTAGATAGGAACGTTACAGAAGTTTCCTTTTTCTCATAACCTCCAGGCTCTTCATTTCAAGCAGAACAACATTTAAAAACCTTTTCACTCAAACATTTTCTCTTAAAAATGTGCAATAAGCCTTGTGTTTGTTTTTGTCACTTAAAAGGTTGAAAGAGCAACAAAATTAAGTGCTATTGGAAATAGAATAGATTTTTTTTGTTCTGCGTATAATATTTCTATAACTCTAATATTTTGTAAAAAATGAGAAACAAGTATTATTGTCAAGTGAGCTGATTCTCTGATTTCCTTGTGTCACACAGTGGAACTGTTGACAGGCTCAGTATCAGTAGCATAGATAGTAGGTAGTCGGTCTACGTAGTATAGTATAGTATAGTATAGACGGCTCAATATCTGTCAAGCTCGGGAGTTGAGTGACATTTATAACCCAAATCTTATGGGTTGGTACAAGCCAATATCACACCTGGAATAGCCAGATAAATGCCTGATTGGAGTATAGAACAGATAACTGACCCAGCTATGACTGTCAGTGGAGAACCCAAAGGTTTACTTACCGTTACAGTAAATAGATGTCAATATTTTGTTATCTTTTTGTTGAAGGATCGAAACTGTGGTGATTATCTTTGATTTTGATTGATGTTGTTTTCTGAGGAAATTCATTTAAAAATTACTTACTTTTTTAATGCTTGAAAATGTAAATAATTCAAAATGGTGATGTTCTGTCAAAAACGAATAATTGGCAGAATAAGTGCCTGTCAAAATTGGTTCCGAAATGATTTGTTTGTGAAACTTTTTGACAAATTGGAGTAATAGGAGGCAAAGCTAGGTATTTTCGACTGGTGTGATTTTTTTTCAAAGTGTTGGTGTAATTGCAATGAAGTGAGGGGAACAGACATGTACACATGGATTAATGTGTATTTATTTTCTAATCTGTTGGTGGCAGTGTGTCAGGAAACCCAGCTCCAGACACAGAGAGCAAGAGCTGCATTTTCCTCCCTGAATCCACACTGATTTGTTACTTCAGTTGTGATTGCTGTTTCTTTTGGCTAAGAAGTGAAATCAAATTTGTTGATCCCTCTGCTGCCGCCCGCAGATAAACTCTTGCAAGTGAAGCCTTAAGATAATATGTCTCCTTTATCCCTTTACCAAATTTGGACGGCGCGTTGGAACCGTGAGACAAAAGAAGTTTCGGAGAAAACCCTGAGATGATAGTGGAATTAGCAGAATGAAATACAAGCTCTTCGAAGAACATGTAGATGAAAGTACAAGCTCTGGACTGGAATTGTGTTTGAAATATAGAACGCCTCTCCTCATTTCCTTGCATTCAAAACACTCAGCGTTCCAGCTGGTGACATGAGTGTGCAGTGGCATGCACATGGCTACTTAAAAAACTTAATGGGGGACTCAAGTTGAAATTTGAATGTTTTTAGGAATGGTTTCAAGAGATGCGTTAATGTCGCGGCAGGCTTTCATTCTATAATGCATTTCAAACCTTTGACTGTCACCGTCCTCACTATGAAAAATTTTAATTTTCGTGCAGAATTTCCCATCAGGCTGACGGACAGTTATTTAAGAAAGTCGTTAGAAGACGCCTGGTGGTAATGAGAATCTCAAGCTTGGGTTGAAGTGATCACAGAACAAGGAACTATCACGAATTTAAGCTCTCCTGGGGAATTCACAGACTCATCGGTTCCGAGCTAGGTGCTACTGATGTTGTGTCTCAACTTTTGAGAAGATAAACTTTCCTAACTTATTGTTTCTTTCAAAGGCTGCCACTCTGAGAAACTTTCTAATAGAATAAATGATGGTTTCTTAAAGCGACTTTCTCCAACTTATTATTTAATTTAATGCCTTTCTCTGCCATCTAAGTATCATTTATGAAGAAGATATTTTATGGCAATATCTAAAACTTAAAATAAGAACTCTCAAAGGAAGTTTTCTAACTTGTTGTTTATTTCAAACATTGAAACTGCCATCTGAATATCTAAGAATCGTTAAGAAGTTGTGAAAATGATTGTGATTTTACCTGTACTACAGTATTTTTGGACATTGCAAGAAGAACTTATAAATTCAACTTTCCAAAGTCATTGTTTAATTGTAAGAATGACATTGTTGGCCTTCAAGTTTAAAAAATTGTAATTAAAGAACTCTTTATGTTTCCAACTTATTAGTTCATTCTTATGCTGCCACAGTGAAAATGTTATTACTTTCTGAAAGAGTTCTTAAGTAAAAGTTCAAAGCCTGGAGCCGGTAAAATCTCAAGATTTGAGACGGTCTAAAAGAAAAGCCATTGAAGTCAAAGTTTAAGCTGATTGTACAACTCGGTTAACAAGGGGTTTGCGATTAGCCATGTTTCACTTGAAAGGATTTAACGAGAGGCGCTGCTTTTGGAACATTGGTAAAATGTCTGAAAAATGTATACGTCGTCTTTATTATATCACTTACCTCTTCCACATGAATCAATTACATTTTACCTCTTTAGAAGATGTTTGGGGAAAAAAGCAAAATGTGTTACAAAACAGATGAAATCATTTAGGAAGCTAATTGTTTGAGGTAGGCACAATTCATATCCTCTGCAGATCTAACCATCTTAATGGATATTTTATAGAGCACTATGAAACTACGGGACTCTACCCAGTGATTGATTGTGACTCGGTGCAATGGTGTCCACAGGAGCTATCTCATTTCGCCAAATCCAATTGGAATTGGAACTGATGTGGTGCGTAAAAAATGGAATAGATACGTAACAAAGGACTGTGAAAGTAAAGAAAACCAATCTAGAGCCTTGTCTCTATTCTAACCAACTCCCAATCCCCGGTACGATTTGTATCAGTTGGAATGACATAATGAGCAACGTCTTTAGCCAACTTAAATACTTTCTCGTTCCAGGAGCCCCTTAGTTTTCTGCTTCCTGCACAAATTGCATTCTTACCGCCACCATGTTCGATCAGTCGGCTGCAGTGTAGACTCCCAATTGCCCAAGAGTCCTTGTGACAGTGCTTTGTGCGATCTCAGACTTGGTCTAGCCTCCTGTGAAGCTTCGCTTTGAAGAAGCTGCCATCCCTTGCCTTTCTAAAAGGACTAGAAAGGAGGGGGCGACTTCAAGGGGAAGGGGGAGGTCAAGAAGTTGGCAGGAAGGGGGAGGTAAAGAAGTTGGCAGGAAGGGGGAGGTCAAAAGATTACATTGAGGATCGTTATGCTGTGACAGTATGATGTCACATCATCATAGGATGAGAGAGATTTTGTGAAATTGGATGACTAATATTAGGAAAAGGTGACATTTGGATAAACTTAACATAGATTTAAAGTATTTTAAGAGAGATTACTTTGAGTTGACAAAATGACTTGACAATTAAGATAAGGCAACGCCTAGTGTCAACAATTTTCAAAACTAAAAAAAATATAAATATGGTCCGAAAAGCTAAGATCTATTTCACTTTCAGAGTCAGAGTAGACATGGTTTTAATTTGTGAAACTGACTGGGCAAAGGATGGAGGTTGTTAGCTTTTAGACTCTGAGCTTCAAAATGGTTGGAGAAGAGAAGATGTGACATTGAGGATATAGAGGGTGAAAGAGAAGGAAATGAGATGAAGAAAAGGTGATTGGTCGATTGGGGAGGAAGATGGATTTGACTTGAAGTGGAGGGGAGAGCCATTATGGATGGGACTTGGGCGGTGGTCAGGGTTGATGAGGGCTGGTGCAGGGGTTGCTGATTCGACTCATCAACTCAAGCTGGAGACAGCTACAGTGTGTTAAGGAGAATCTTCACTTGCTTTGTTTCATTCTCAAGTCACTCAAATCCATGCCCCGGCTCTCTCCTATTTAAACCAGTCCTTCCTTTCACTACTTTACAAGTTTTTACAACACTTTAATTCCAAACAATCATGAAATTAACAGTTGACAGTTTTGAATAGACTGCAAAATCAATATTTAAAAAAAACCTTCTTACTGATTTTGTTAGTGGTGAAAAGCTAACCCTTGTGACACTAATGAACCAGTTCTATTCAAACACAATTATTTTCTGATTTAAACGATTTCAAACTGATTTTACATGTGGACTATGAAAAAATGTATTTCAGCCTCGTCAGGAGAACTTGCCATTTAGAAAACAGCAAAGTGCACAAAGGCTAATTTGCCTCTTGGTTGAAACCTTGTTCTTTGCTTTTCATTTGCTTATTTTCAGAATTACTTCAAAAGATTTTCAGCAAAAAGAATTATAGCTTTGATAAGGGCATTATCTGTGATCTTAATTATTTTTGATTAAACCACCCCTTATATGTTTACACTTCAAGATAACCAAAGTGAAATATTGTTAAGGCATTCACCTTTGATGTCGACTTGAACTAGTCCTAGAGAAATGAACAAATCAACTAAAAATGTTTGAGTAATCTTTGAATTGAAAATAATTTGTCTGGCGTAAATTAAAGAATAATATCACTATTATTGTTGGTTGTTTTTAGCCTGCTTTGATGCTATGGGACGCCATAGTCAGTCTTTAAAAGTGGAATTTGGTATTGATTTCCAATAATGAAGAAATCAAGATCACACCAGACTAGCTTTTCATAACATGGGGCGTCATGTTGACTAACATTTATACGAGGGTTATGATACACGAAAGTGTGACTGTCGAACATTGACCATCCTTATTAGAAATCAATAGAATTATGGCATAAGAGAAATGTAAATATTTTATGAGTGAAACTGTAGATATCGTTGGGGGTCGAATTTCAAGGTGAATCATTGCATTGCATTATTCATTCAAGATCTCAAAAGAATATATCAAAGATAATTTTCATTCTGTGATAAATCTTTATGAGATATGGGAGATATTTTTCAAATTTGATATCAAATTTACAGTGAACTGAATAAAACTATTTTGAATAATGATAAGTAGAAAACTTTATTTTTTAAACGTTTAAAAAATAGTTCAAAATGCTAAACTATATCTACAGTATTTTCTTTCCTTTTGACGAGATAATTTATCAAAATTAATATGTCGTTTGTAAACAATTTAGGCCATGTGACAAAAACCAAACATTCTTTCATGTCATCGAAAGTGTGAATTAAGATGGCATAACTTTGTGAGGTTTAATGAGAATTTCAAAAAGTACTTTTAAGATCGTCAGTATTTAGCAGTAATTGATTCTCCAGACCCCAAATTCACATCCAATTAGCCTCTTCCTGCTTGGGATGATGTTCCGATATGAAATTCTCTTTGGGACCACTTTAACAGTCAAGGTGGGTTGCTCAACAAGGCTTGCTACAAATTTCTTACTGAGTTGTCAAATAGTTATGAAATTCGAGAAACATTTGGCATGCTCCTGTAATATCGAACCCCATGCGGAACGGCAAACATTTGCTATTGCGATTCATTACCACGTGGCCGTCACGGAAGCTACATTTGCTCAGAGCATCCTGTCGAACTTAACCAAGAGCGAGTAAACTATCACAGTTGTTTCGTCAATAATCTCGCTGAAGTTTTTTTTGTAAAAATATATCTTTTAGCCAAGTTTTTTCAGACTTCTTGGGGAGAGTGTTTTAGGGTGCCTGGCTGCTTTTCAGGTCTGTTTACACCAGAGAAAAAATATTGTTTTCAATTTGTTATCTTATCCGTGAAAGTGTGCTGCTTTCCCCATACATGTATGCAAATGAAGATACCATAGCCTCTCCATGATGGCACTTTTTCAATATTTCACACTCTAAGAAGCATGCCATGAACAATAATTTCGGAATAATGCTGTTTTCCAAGACGAATGCTAAAACTTCATTCGTGTTTTTAACACCCCATGCAACAATTTGTATGCTTCATGTGAGACTTGCTTCAGAGGACAGACAAAATTTTATTATTTTGCATTTCAAAGACTAATAGCATGATTTTCTTTGAAAGAAAAGATATTTAATTAAGATGCATTTTGAAAAATATGTCAATCAAACAAAAGTGTTTTTTTACCTTCTACTAAATTGTTCCCAACAATTGTAAAGGATTTGGAACCAACCGTTCAAATTTCTTGCAATTGGATCTACATTTTCACATAACATGACCAAAACACTCTTGCTGTTTCAAATGTTCTGTTCATGTTTTCATATAATAAGCCTGAAGTTGAGATGAGAATAGGTTAAGAGGATGTTTCTGAGATATGAACTAAGTTGCTTGAAGGAGAGAGTTTGAAGAGAAATATTATCCCACTTCTATCCCAGAAGATAGTTTTTCAGAATGCGTCTTGAACTTCAGCAAACAAAGAAAAAGGGAGGAAGCTGTAGGCGGCTCTTGGAAACCTCTGTGTTGAAGCTGGGAGATTGGGAGATAAAATATGGTATTACCGTTGGATAAATAAACATAAGGGATGGAGGATACATACCAATATCTGCCTGGATCTTGAGTAAACAGATGGATATTAATCTCCCAGGGTTTCACTGGGAGGCGGAGACATACACGGTGGCATGTTTTTTAGTTGTTGGCTCAAAGTAAGTCTCGAAGTGTGTTTATGGTCACTAATCTTATCCTAAAACATCTATTATTAGTCGGTGCCAGACATGCCATCTTGAAACACTTTAATGTTTTCTATGCTCTTAACCTCATTAAATCCAACTCATTTCAGAGGAATTTTGGAAGTTTTAGTCATTAAATCTGGATGTGACTGCGTATTTCCTTTCAGATAAATGTGTTAAGCCATGTCAGCTTTCAGTTTTTGAAGTGGAATGACAGGTTCATATTTGAAGCTCCATTGGTATCTTCATGCCATTTGAGAATTACATGAATTCTAAAGAGACATGCCCATTTATTTTTGGACAATTTGTCAGGAAAACATGCTGGCCCACAGTTTTGAATGTCAAGATCTAAGTTTAAAATGTTGGATGTGTAAGTCTACCTTTTTGGAACATCACAAGTTGAAAACCATATTTACATGTGTTTTTGTTCAGTCGCAAGACAAATTGAAATTTGTAATTTTGGAGGTGGATTTTATGTTTTTTCAAATTACTCACTTTGACTCTTTTAGCTGAAATTATTTCTACCTACAGTTTTATGAAGTCAGAGACAGGTTTAGTTTCCAAAACATCCAGCTCCTTTGAAAATTGCATTTACGTAAGCAAGACATATGTGTTAAGTGTGTGGCATGGCGCTATGGCAGGCAATCTGTTGGAGTAGCTGAAATGAAGTCTACCAGTCTAGATAACATCACCTCGTACATTACATCTTTAAACTATTCCAAAGTAGTCTTCAATTTGAAGGCAACAAATTCCAAACTACATTTCAAACATGGAGATTTCAGGGGAGATAAGCCGAACTCTTGTTCATCAGTTGCCAACCTCCAAAAATTCAATTAGAGTCCATGCCCATTAACTTGATGATTTCGGGATAACTTGAGGCCATTCTGGTTTGAGTTTTTGGGTGATGTAATCGTATACATGACATGTTTTGTCCTTGTAACTTCAATCTTCCAGAGTTTCAGTCGTTTAACTACAGGAAACGCTGGGGCGTTTTGAAAAGCAGTGCCAGTTTCAATATCGAATTCATGCTTTAACCCTCATTTATAAAGTGTTTTTCGAGAAATGGGAAAAATTTAATGGAGATGGTATTGATGCTATCTGGCGGTTTAAAATGGACTCGGGAGCAGTAATGTCACTTTGAGAAATTGAACTACTTTCTTCCCTCTTCAGATTCAAGATTTTTTGCACAAAATAATTGGTGAGGAAAAAATTTAAGATGGTACATTATCAAAGACAGATTACAAATGTGTTGTTTTTTTGCCAATTGTTAAATTAATCCTTGTCGTATTGTAAAAAAGAATGTTTTTCTAAATACTGTTTTTTATAAATTTAAATTACATCATGGTAAAGGAAGGAAACTACTTTGTGGTATAAAACATCTCCGCCACTAAATGTCAACATCCCTAATGAGAGAAAAATATCAAAGACAAAAGACAATTTTAAAATTCTTTCGACCATATAAATCAAGTTTGTATTGCAAGTGCAAAGCATGTCTATACCCTTATACATGTGGTTCATCACAAATTATTCATTATGTCTAGGTATCGTATTGCTGGAAATTTATTATTGCTTTAGCGAAGGGTTGTCAGAGAGAGATAAGCTCAATTGGTGTAGATAAAGAGGTAGAGATAGGAGAAACCTTTGAAGTGGAGTTGGAGTGCTGTAGGACGTACTGCAGCCGACCCAGTCCTAATCATCCTCTTTGTCATCTGGCTTGCAAAACTGTCTTGACCTGTACTGACCTAGCAAGAATTTTGTTAACTTCAGATGAAAGAATTTTCCCCTGCGTTATCAGCTTGTATCACAACGGAAACATATTAATTATCACGCTATGTTGTTGAATATCTTGACTTTACATTTTAGTGTAGACTTAATATAGAGACATGGTGATGGCCAGGTTCAGATTAGAAATAAGTAGATCAATATATTCATATATTATCAAACAAATGTTGTTTTATAAATGATAGTTGACTACTCATTTTTCTAACTGGATTGAATTTACTAAAAAACTGAACAGTGAGAATAAGGGGTTAACAAACTGAACACCGAGAAAATATTTGGTTATTTTCTCATTATGTTATAGAAAAATTAAACTCCCCTATTCACCTTAATGCGAATTGTTGAATATCGATACTTGTAAATTCATCTTTTTACTTATTCTAAAACCAAAATATTGATTTAAATTACGCCTATTCACCTTAATGACAATTGTTGAATATCGATACTTGAAATTAAATCTTTTTTACTTATACTGAAACCAAAATATTGATTTTAGTGAAGACTTTGTTGAATATCGATACCAGACAATTCATTATAGTGCCCAGACAAATTTGACTGAATATTGCTAGTGAGTGTTTTGAGCTAAAACGAGGCTCTTGATAAGATCACTGCTGGGAGAGATTTAATTTACTAATGCCAGAGGGTTTTTGCTTCTTTGAGAAGAAGCAGTTTGGCTAATGAAGTACCAGACTTGAGAAACCATAGTCTTTTCTTCACTTGAAAAGAACCGGCATTTTCTCTATTCCAAGGAAACCATATAAATTTCAAGAGGATGCCATGATAGAGTTTTCTGTTATGTTCTGAAATTTTAAATCCAAATTTGTAAAGAACTTGTTTTGAGTGTTTCATGTCTTTTTAAATTTTCAAAGACTTTGAAATAAGAAGAATTCAACATTTCTTCTTTGTGATTTAAATTTTTAAAAAAATATATAAACTTTATTTTAAAAATCTTATTTTTGTTCATATGTAAACATCTTTATTGCTGTCTCTCAACCCCAAAAAAATTTGACACAATATTTTATCCTAAAATCAATAGCAAGATTATATGACAAAAGTTTTTGTAAATTTCCAGCAATGAAGACGAAACTCAAAATCTGAATTCCAGATGGAATAACAAACTTTTAACGTAAAAATTAAATCCATGAGAGAATACCGATCATTTTTTTGGACATGATTGAAAGAGATATGTGAAAGTGCCATATGCTATCACACCAGATCAGAGTCGTGTCATGCAAGTTTTTGTCTGGAAACAGGAACCCCGAGCTGATCCACTGACATACCAGGAGACAATGATGAGCTAGGGCTAATAATTGGTGTCACTTGAGATGGCAGGGCGAGGACCCTAGCCAATAATTGCCACACCGTGCAAATGTCACCAGGACACTTGAATCATGACACAGCTTCCATGTAAGATCATTGTGCTCTCGCATAAATCTCTCTAAATCCATTGGGGACAGAATGGTATTCAACAATTTTGTTGCATTTTATTTCTCCTTAACAACATTGAACAGAACTTTACAATGTTACAATCTTAGTGGTTCAAACTCACACAGTTTAGAATCCTATTCTGACTTGTCAAGCTAAAATTTCTGTAAATTCATGTAGGATGTAAATCTCTAGAAATCCAAGGGGAAAAGAATGAAATTTAACTAATTTCTTCCAATCAAAAGAGAACACCGATTTTGATGTTACTATTTCAGTTGATTGTATCCACCTCACAATAAACCTTAAATGCTTACACTGACTAAATCAATGTGGTATAGAAATGTAACAAATTTGTGTTCTCTTTTCTCATTATACAACTCTTGAAAATGTTCTGTAGATGGTTGTCAATAGAGTAATACTGAAAGAAATTCTAAGTTAACCAAGGTGGAGGTCATGCCATGTTTTATTCATGGTTAAATATCACTATATTACATTGCAGTATAGAAGTTGCTGGTAGTTTGAAGATAAAATTGCTGTGTAATTTTCTCAAAATGCCGATGTATACAAACAGCTGGTGATAACGTGTAATCAAATTGAAGAATAATGTTAATCAAAACTTGGTTTTGACATTATGTACAAAACTTGAATTTCAGTGCTTCTTTTTATTCTTAAAAACAAAAATTGAGATAAATCATTCAAGCAAAAATATTAAATTCCATTTATCAATGCCATGTGTGAATGTAACATCCACAAGTTTATTTGAAGGTATTTGAAGGATGAATTCATCATTATTACATTGCCCCCAATGGGATATAATAACAGTGCGTTGTATCAAAGCACCTGTATATCCTTTCATATTCATTTACATTGTCCTGATAAAGTATACACACAATCATGTCCAGCTTTAAATTTAACTTTAATCTATCATAATTCCATTTGATATTTTTTAAATTAAAATCCTACTATTTATCCCCTAATTTCATTCTAAGGTTCAATATTTTATGCAAAAAAAACCCAGTGTTTTTTTTATTTTTTAGAGTAAAATAACTTTATATCGAGCTGAAATTTTTCTGCACAATTTCATTCTCTTTTTTTAAACTTATGATTATGACTGCATGTTCTTCTCAACTTATCTGCAAAAATGTTCATGTTTGTTTCCTGACAAATTCAATAACACAATGGTGAGAAGCCTGGATTTGCTAATGCAGTGAAACACCAATCTGATAGAAGAGAGAGCCACAAATTTGATAATATTGCCTGTCTTGCCATCTCTTGGAACAAATCTGAGGATTGCCTATGATGGAAACTGACACTTTCTATTTCGGTATCTTGATGAAATTATGTTATGATGTTTTGAACTCTGTTGATAAATAAATGTGATTTACCACTGCCTTGACAGAGGAAGGTTATGTCTGGGCAAAATAAATGTTTAGTATAACAAGGTAAAATTGTTTGCGCTGTTTATGAGATCTGGGAACATTGTTTATTCGCCTTGATTAAATAAACATCTACCTTAATACAGTTTACAAGGATTTGTCAAAGAGTCTACCCAAACCTTTGAAGAGTTACAAACTTACTTTCCACGAAACTTCACCGGAAAGTAGATTCTTAGACTTTGTCAGAAAGTCTTGTATATCAAACTGATAGACAAACCTGTCCATCAACTGATCAGAATTTTTGTGTTAAGTTTCTTCTTTCCAGTTCATGCACTTGAAAGTTTGGTAACTTTTTACAAGTAATTTTTTCAACAGACTTATTTTTGCCTATTGATACAAGTGACTTGTTAAACTGAGATAGATTATTTGAATAAGTTATTTGACAGAATGCTGGTTCAAATTGCTTTGTAATTACATTTGGGAATACTTTTCTTTTAATCTTTAACTCTCTCTGTCATTTCAAAATTTAATTAGCGAACACTTGTCCACCGTAGATTGAGTCAGATCTCACTCTTGACATCTGAGTAAAGTAGTTTTCATCTAATCACATTTCTTACCTGTCTTTTCTAGGCTTAAATCTGCCATTTGAAATTTTTTTTAAAAGCCTTTGTAAAGGGAGAATGGCTTATAGAGCTGTATCGTAACTACATGCAAATATGTGCAGTATTGTGCAGGGGACAAGCAACTGCTTATAACATGTCAAACCAGTCGAGTTGTAGTTCAAAACATGACGGAAACATTAAATCTGGAACAAGATTTTAAAAACTGAACACGATCTATAGACTGAAATGGGATCTTAAACAAGATCTCATAACAGATTTATGCTTGTGATTGTGTGTCCGGAAAATTGAATGTTTCATTTATCACCTATAGGCGTTCATGTTGCATTTTGTTACCATAGCAACATATAAGATATCACCTATTATGAGGAAATTTATTATTTTGTTTTGTTCATTGTAGCTATTTATTTGAAATGTTTGCCTCTTTTTTAGGTAATGATTAAAAGAGGTTTCAAGTCTTTATCAATGTTTTATTTGTTTAATATGAACTGTTCATGAAATATTTTTTGTAGCTTTATACTTCTATGACGCATCAACATATAGTAGGTTTATGTGTTCATATAATATAAGCTAAACACTTAGCATAAGGTGAGAATAAGACTTTTAAGCGTCAAAATATTTAGATTTTGATCAGATTTTATTTTAGGAATGTAGAACATAAGCATGATTTAAACATTAACATAGTTCCTATAACTTTGTGCAAAAGGTACGGTGTTTGATGAATCACAATGGGTATTGTTATCTTTGAAGTGATATGTCACATAAAGATGAAGTGAAAATACTCTTAAATAGGTTTATTTATTCATCAAAATTTGCAAATCCCCTTTCTTCTTGTAAGGAGCAAATCTTGAAAGTAGAAATAATTTTACTTTCAAATTAAGCTCTCAAGACTGCCGAAAGAGCACTTCGTTGAATAATACATTTTACATCTCGCCCGAGTGAAAATCATCTCAAATATTTCGAGAGATCCTAAGAAGAAGATCCTTCTTTCACAATGCAGGTCAGATTATAATGAGTTTTTAAGTCAAGTGTTAAAATCTCTCTAAATCTTTTATCCTATTAGTAAACATACCACACATATCACAAGACAAGATATACAGAATTAAACCAGTACATCTTATTACTAACGTGTTTGGTTAAAGATTTAATACCATCTTTATTTGGTTTCCAGTTTTTTCTTCCATCACGAGAGGAGCTTCTCAAGTTGTTTAAAAGTCTGTTGTTCTCTCAAATTGCACAGAGTTGAAGAGGAGAGGACGGTTAATGCTTTAGTGATGTGCAGTCAGAGATCTATAGCAATGATTTAAACTTTAAGCTATTTATATCAATTTCTATAAATGCCACTTGCTACTGTCATGATTTATTTTCTATTTCAAACTTTGTTGAAATAAATATTTGAGAATATTGGATCTGTTTAAAAAGTTTCTGGAAGTTTGCTGAAAACTAAAAGTATATGAAATGCATTAAAGTTTATATTTGCTAAGAGCAAATCATAATAAAGTGAGAACGTATATCAAGGTTAATCAAAGGACAAAAATTAAGAGTTCATTGATTTTTCGTTCACGTCACATAAAAATGAAAATAAATTTACGTGACTTAACTCAATGAAGAAGCACTTTTCATAAAATTTTATGATGTTTGTTATGTCCTTACTTATTCTGACCCCATGTGACCTTTCGCAAGTTATTTCGTAATAAAAACTTTCAACTCGGCAGGTAGATGATAAAACATGTCGTAACCAACCTTTCCGTCTTTCTGTACAAAATGGTATTCAACCCCTGCTGAGGAACAAATGTTTACTCAATAACTTTATAACTTATTGGTTATAAAAATAAGAAAGCATGCACTTACGATTTGCGAAATTATTAAAAATGATAGTTTTGAAGGTAAATGTTATTTATTTTTTTCTTAATGCCCATTCTGGTAGGCGTGGTATAACATCACTTTGGCCATTTGGTAAGCAGAACGAGTTTGGGGACTTCATGTTCAAGGAAATTATCAATAAAATTATTAAATTTGAAAAAGGTTAGTAGGTGATTGCCTATAGATGATAAAATAATTTCAACTTTTATTTTAAAGATAAAGTGTCTTTCTTACAAATTATGGATTTTCTTATAACAATACAATTGCATTTGACTGATAATTGATATTTTAGTGATTAGAAGACTTCATGAATTTATCCTGTGACTAGTTATGATATTAACAAGAAAATTGTCAAATGTTTTCCCTGCATGCCATAAAATAACTCCCACTATATAAAAATCACAGATGTTCTTGTTATAAATCTTGTGTCAGGAATGTCACCGGTATGGCCATTTGGTAAGACAGGCTGATGATGGGGATTTTAACAGTGGGAGAAGTTCATAGCCTGGTGTTTAATGTGCTTGGACCTGATTGATAGACAGGTGTTTATATAAAATTAAAATAACTGTCACCAAGCGGGAGGCACACCTTTAGGGGAATCCAGTCTGTTATTCTTATGTCAAACATCACCACTGGCCATTGTGCAGGAATTCTTCAGTGACATTGTCCAGCCGAGGAAGGAAAATAAATACAGTTTGGCGTTGTGTTTGGTTTCCGTGGAGGTCAAGCCTGCCTTCTCAACTTTCTAAATAGAAAGAAGGAACTTAACCATAAATACACTGTTTTTGTGTCCAGCTCGAAGTTTGGTCCGATTTGTTTATTTTCAAGGAACAGGTGAAAGCAAATTCATTAAATAAGTATTTGTAGAAAGTAGCCCTGGAAAATAAATTTAGGGGAAAGTTCACATTCTGTAACGATTTTCTAGTCCTAAATAGTTTTGTGTAATGGCATTTAAGGTTATTTGTTAGCAAAGCTTTCTATGTTTTAGATGAATTTGTAGATCGAAAGAAGTTTTTTTGTTGTAAATGGTCTCCTCATCATTTCAGGTACACTTTTTCATAGTTGTCTACTTTTTAATTCGTTAAGATAAATCTCTAGATCGAGAGAAGTGCTTTTGCTCCAAATGGTATTGGAATTTCAGACACACTTCTCAATAATTGCGTCTACATTTTCATTCTTTTAGATAAAATTGTAGATCAAAATAAATGATTCTGTTATGCCTCCAATTTGATGGACATTATTGATTCAGACACTTAAAAACAAGTAAAACGAGACACAGCTGAATGGAACTAATTTTGAGGGATAAAGAGCTTCTACTTTGATGGAGTTTCCCATAAAAGTAATCCCTTCAAAGGAGCAGTTGTGTTTGCTGTGTCTCGGCAGTGTGTTTGAGTATGGGTACATAGGTACATAGGTATTACAAGACTTTCACTGTTGGGGCGACCCCTTCTCATCCCCCCCTCGATTCCCCCTTCAAACCTTCTCAGCAGGTGGTAGGCATTTCTCTCTGCTAATTGTCTGTTTGACTTGCGCTCATACATTTTATTCCACCTTTCACCTTTCCTTTCAGAATATACTCTCCTATTTGCTTTTTCCCTTTCCCCGAATCTGACAGCGGCTAGCGTGTTAATAATCGCAATTCATGTGTTTTTGTGCTGGAAAGTATTCCGCACAAGAGCTGAGGAGTGTTTGTCCACACTTGAATGAATTGTTCAAGGTGCTGATTCGCGACACAATGTCAGTCCTTGGGGGGGTCTGGGCGGATCCATATTCAGCGACAAACCTCGTGGCTTGGTTTTATGCTTTTGCCGCATTTTTATGTCCAGTGGATCGATTTGCCCTTTGCCTGTTTAGAAGTACTTCCACCCTGCAACAATAAGACCTAATGATAGAAAGTACTTTGGTTGTTACTTATGCTGTAGGATCTTTTGAAAATTTGTACTTGACAATGATTTCTTAACAATTTTAACATTAAATGTCATTGAGACAATATAACACAATTGTTGACACGTTCAAATATTAAACTGAAGAGTTTCTTTTACAAAAGTCCTGTGTTATAGCATTAGAATGTCTTCATGAATGTAGACAGTTATAGGGTAATCATTTCTCATAAATCATCCTATGTCTGATGTAAATGTTGAATCATTTTACTCATGTTTGTAACAGAAATGTCAACATTTTAAAAATGAAAATAAGATATGATAGAAGGCTGTTTAATCTCTACCTTAATCTGCTCCAAAGTGATAGATATGAGGATCTGGAGGTCAACTAATTTTCTATTCTTTGTCGAGTTTAACAACTTAGCCCTGTAACAAATTAGGCCTGGTTATAAGTTCAGGTTGTAGAAAGTTACGAAGAAAGGAGTAGCCAATTTAACCTGCTTACCTATCCTGTCAGGCTTGACTATTTACGTCCACATAAAACTTTGTAACAAGTGGTAAGGAAGTAATAAGTAGCTTCATTTATGTTCTTACATGGAGAATTATCTTTGATTAGTGTCTTTAGGCTATGTCTGTGTCTTTGTCCCTGTCCCCTGATGCATTCCAGTCGTTTTTATTTATTGTCAACTGAAAAACTAAATATGTTAAACCTCAATTTTAAAATTAAGATTTAAAACAAATCTCATTAGGCTTTTGTTTCAGTATGGCAATGAATCTCGGGTTCACCTTCAGTGTTATGTTCCATTCATTTCACTCCAATCTGAAACATGGCAGCCTTATGATGATCCGATTTTCTCCAGTAATGACAGTCATGCATTCCCCCAGGTTCCCTTTCCAATATTTAAAGCTGTATTTTATATAGTTTAACAACTATATGTTTTTGAAAGACAAAGTGCCAGCCCCTGTGCCACCATAAAGATACATTGTCATCTGTTACTGGTCCCTGGATCTTTATGTGTGTATTAGCTATAACAAAGCGGAATATTACCATACAAAATGTGAACTCTGATGGATTTGCTTGAATTAATTATGAGAGAACTTTCTAAAGCTATTAAAAGCTAAGCTTAAATTTTTGTGTGCAAGGCTAATGGGTTTTGTTGAAAAGGTCAACTTCTTCATCAGTTTAATGTCCACCTTTATCATTGTCATTTGTTTCAGACAATGCAATATTTAATGATTAATTTTCAATATTGCCACTTTGTATCTCAATAGAATAATTAAATTTATTTAATAACCTCCTGTCTCAAGTTATGAATAAAAATTATTTAAAGAAATCATTTTGAATTTAAAGACAAAAGAAAATTGCTCAATGTGAAAAGGAATTTCTATGAATGATATTAATTCTTTTGACATTAATGTTAAATCCATATTTATGAATAAGGAAATCCAAAGGAAGACATATAGACTATTTTGAGGACAGGAACAAGTAGATCCAGTTTTGTTATGTTTTCAGTAATGTTCAGTAATATCAATATTTCTACAGTGTCTGAAGCTGGCAGTAGGATCAATGTTTTGTGGGTAAATTTGCAGACATAGAAAATAATTGATTACATAAATACAGACATACTCTATGAACATCACTGCATATGACAATTATATATAGATTCACATCCTTCAATGAATGCATTACCATTTCCGAAGTTGCTGTAGTGCCATTACAGAACCATTACATAAACTATTGATATTTGCATTACAGTCCTATCAGTCTCTCTCTATATAATGCACCCAGGGCAAATGTATTTTTATGAATATTCTAACTCGTGGAATGATTTTAATTCCTTTCCCCAAAGTTCACAAGAAAATAATTGTATGTCCTGTTTCATAATAAATTGTAAAAAATGTTAAAAGTATGAATTATGATAGTTGATATTTTCCTTTACTCTCTTTATGACCATTTTAAAACAATACCCTATGAAATTTGTATTGTAGTCCTCTTAGAGTGGTTTCTCTATCTTTCTTTGTATAGCATCAAAAACAGTTCTTTGCCAAAATTCTGCTTTGAATATTGCATTTATTGTTCCAAATGTAAATGTATACAGTCATCAAAATGCTTATTTTTATTATTCTATAGCAATGATTCTTCTCAATTCTCCAAGTGGCCATTACATAAACACTTTGAATACTTGCGTAAACTTTCCAGTAGCCAGTGTGATATATGGCATTGAAAAATTATTATTTAGCAATTTAAATTTTCTCTTTTCTCCATATATTTAACTTTGCCGAACCCTAAAAAAAAGAGTTACTCAACAAAGAATGAATCTTCTTATCATTGTACTAAGTCTATATACAGCCCTCATCCGTAACTCGGACAGACAAATCCAGAATAGTAATCCCCCGACCATGTCAGACAGCATACCTGTGCCAGCATACTTACAATAATTAATCACCAGGTAGGCTAATTAATCCTCGGAAGCCTGCCCCTGACAGGTGCTCCATGTTCTCAGGTGTGACCCATTGTTTTGGGTCCTGCTCATCATAGCTCAGCCAGTGTGACATAATAAATTCATCACATCCCTCGGAGTGGCTGAGTCCCGCATGGCATGGTGCAGCCCTGTCGAGCTACTAGAGAGCATGATCAGTCAATTAGCTTCTAACGAGCTCTGACGTATCCTCATCCATCATTGGTTGATCCATCGTACATTCACACCTACTATACAAGCCGCCTTTAGCTATTATTGTCACCCAACAAAATATAAAAGTCACACAAGTCATTATTGGTCTTAAATGTAGCGAGTTACTGCGCTTGAGCTTTTTATTGTGACGGTGATTAATGATGATATGTTTTTGATTAAATCAACTTACCCATTCTGCCGAGAATTGATTTCATACCTGATATAACGCAGAGTTGGATTAATTTTAAAGCAGCCTTAAACTCAGTGGGGATTCGACAAGAAAATTATCATACAGTGGATCTGGGATTATTATCTGGTTGAATTTAATTTACAATGTGGCACAGAAGCTCTAAGACTGCATAGATTATGTTGTTACATTGTTACCATACTGACTCACCCGTAACCTTACGACTCCTGGAATGTTCCTAGATATCCTATCTTTCAGCAGTGGTCAATCCTGGCTTCTTTCCTTTAAAGAGTTTTTATATAAATTTGCCACCCTGAATGGTTTACTGCTAATTAGTTCAACAACTGAATTGTTAATTTTATTCACAAGATGAAAATGAAGAGGATTTTTTGGCACTACTTCAAGAGAAACAACATTTTTGTTAAGTTGTGTATGAATGGGTTATATATATTCATCTTCTTACCATCTCAACTCAATTTAAGTATTGTGTATACGATTATAGACGTGTGAATCAGGGAAGTTATTTGGTAGTGTACCTACATAGTATACAAGCCCTTTCTTTCAACAATGTCAGTTCATCTTGCCCTTAGTTTCTACATACAAGTGTAGGTGATGCGTCTATTCAGTTCTATTGTGTCGACTGATGGAGGTGATAAAGCAACCTGTGGTCGTCAGTACAGGGAGAAGAAAGGTGGGATTAATCTCAGGTAACAAGATGGCTCAGGTGTACAACGAGGGCCGACTCAGGTACACCTCACCTTCAACTTTCCCCTGCTCCACAATTCTCATCTGAATCGACTACACTCGCATGTGTACCTGGAGTCGTGACGAGATCGTCAACACTGTCACTTTATTGTCTCCATTAATCACCTGTTTAATTGTTTGTTTTGACAATGTTTTGCCGGAAAATATGATGAATCTGTTCTAATCCTCATGGCAGACATGGCTGACCCTCAGTAGGTTGGGTTTCTTCATTTGATATTACCCACTGTGATTCTGAAACTAGATCTGCAAGTTGCTTCGCATGCTAGGCTGGTGCTATGGTGTTGGGGCTTTGTCAGAGTAACCCGATATTCCCATAGTAGAGTATAAAGCTATAAAGTCACTTTGTGTTTATATTTTTATAAAAAATTTGTCTTTTCAATATAAAGGTGGTAAATCAATTTTGATCTTTCATTAAAATTTCAGTTGTTTAAATATTTGTAATATTTCAAGTGTTTGATTTGGATATTTGGCTTTATCTAGAACTTTCCTTTAACAATATTTCTAATTCACAAATCTCAAATAGATTTATTGCATGGCAGACCTATTAAATAAGTACAGTTATCATTATTCATTCTATAGCTATATGAAACCATGTAGACTATTATAATCCTTCTTTCTATAGCTATGAAACCATGTAAATTCCAAGGAACATGCTGACACAAACCCACATTATTCCTGTTCTTAACGGATGTGGCATGGTTGAACCTGCCACTTTCATCTGTTGTGATATTCTCACCTGCTAATTACCTCCAGGAATGTAACAGGTACAATGTAAGTACCGTCTCGCTCCCAGTCTGTCTGAAGTGTTACAATACCAGACAGGTGCCCTCTCATTATACAGTGTTACCTCGGAGAAATGACAACATATTTAAGTCAAGTGTTTTCAGATCTGCGAAAATTTTTTCCAAACTGATACCCTTTTCCTTCAGAGAAATATATAGATAGGGCAAATAAATCAAGGGTTTCTAAAAATGCAAAAAGAATATCTCATTACTGCGGTTATATAAAATATACAAAGTCCCTTTTTCCAAATTTGCTTTTGAAAAATAAGAAGACATTCATATTCTGCAACAGATATGTATCAATACAAGACAGGCTTTCTATTTGTAAAACAAACTTACCTTTTAACTAAATTTGCCTGTCTCATTGCTTGAGAGTAAAATAAAAAGCATTTTGATATTGATGTTTTGATAATATTGTATAATAATGGTTTTAAAATGTATATAATATGGTTGCAAAATTGAACCCCTCTATTATATTGGAGAAATTTCCATAATTTAGTCTTTTTAAAGATACAAGAGAACCCAAAGTCAGTTGTTTCTAAACAAACTTCTAACGAAATTAATCCTCTTATTGGCTCTGAAGTTTCAACACATTGGAAGTTCCTTTCTCATTATCCAGTTAAAAGAAAATATCAAGACATTCCGTCTCTAGAACAGAAACAAGACAGGTGTTTCTCTAAAGTAAAACAAAATCCTTTACTTGGATGATTTAACCCATATCATTACTTCAGAGCAAGCTCCAGACATGCACCCTTTGTAACCAATACAGGAGAATTTAGCATCACTTGATTGTTTATCTCAGTTAAAGAAATCCTTAAATGGCAAAATTGGCCCCTTGCACTATCCGGTAATGCCTCTGGAAAATATCAAGATGCTCACTCTCTGTATCAGCTACAAGACAATCTGAAGTCAAGTGCTCCAAAAATATCTAAATTTTGACAAAAATTGTTGGCCAAGTACAAAGAACGTATGAAACAGCTGCTTGTTAAAGAGAAGCTAGTTAGTTTGTAAAGAGATGGCTTCAACAAAATATCCAATATCAGAGCTAGCAAAACAATTCTAATAGTGATGTCTTTAACAAAATATCCAAGAGCTAACCTGCAAAACAATCGTAGAGTGATTCACTTATCTTTTGTATGTTTAAGGAAATTACTTTTGCTCGGCTTCTTGTTTTAGACATTCTCTTCCAGTTTGCTTCTTTTTAAGGAAATTGCATCTTCTTGGCATCATTGGTTAGTGTCATTTCTTGTTACATGGAAATGGTGACGGAATGAAATTACAGCTTCAGATTGACTGAAGTGTAGTGTGTTGTGAAATTGGTACTTGTAGCTGAATGAATTTTGTTTTAAAATGAGATTTTACATTTGTGGTTGACTTTACTGTCGTTCGAAATCAAATGAGTTCGATTGAACTCCAGTCACAGCACAGCTAGCATTTACAGAAGTCATCACTGTCTTTAATATTCTTTATCATCATCATCATCATCATCATCATCATCATCATCATCATCATCATCATCATCATGTTGATAACCCTATTTCATGACATCCCTCAGATTGAACCAAACTCCATTGTTTCATTCAATCATTTATAAAAGTCATTTATTTCCAAAATCTTATAATCTCAATATCTGTATCTTGTCACTTGAGAGCTAGAGACAGGAATCAACACAAATCACCATCTTGATGACCCTAATTCCAGAAATCCATCAGACTTCATATCAAGTTAATTCCATTGTTTCATGGCAGCACCTCCAACACCAGCAAGGGTCAGTGTTGTGTTGGAGTCAAGATTGTAATTATCGGCTGAAGACATGTTTCCATGTCGTTGGTTGGGTCAGAGAAGCCGGTGTGTTTGAGGGCACCCTCTGCCCTGTATTGTCGGACATGATGGATTGTCACAACTATAGGAGACCTTTACAGCCTCATCTGCCAGGAGGAGTGGTGCACAGCACACTGTTCACTTTTTATAGGCTTTCCATAAGTGTTTACGAGCTCCACTGTCTTTATAAAGGTGTCACAATCCATATCGGTCAGGCAGTCTATACCAACTGTGACACAGCAGTCATCATAATCCTAATCACCCTATTGGAATTTTTATTGTCTCTGGTCATTTATGTTGACAGACATGGCTTCTTTGATATGGTTTATTTTAAGTTTGAAATTATGGATTTCTAATTTGGATATTTTGAATGAGGTGTAATATCTTGGGATTGCTTTGGTCAGACTAATTAAGGGAAGAGAAGTAATCTTGTTTGATTGTGAGCTTTAAGCATTGAGAGTCTTGATGGACAAATCTGGGAATTTGTATGGTCATTCATGTCTCGGGGATGCACATTTTCATTTGAATAATTTTTAATTTATTTTCATGCCCCCACATTTTATAATGCAACAAAGAACCGTCCTGTCCGATTTTTAAAAAAATTTACTGAAATAGAAAATGATAAAGTAGTCATAAGTACACTATAAAAGATTTGTGAAGGAATTTTAAGACTTGTGAGAATGTGAGAAAAAGCCTGAGGTAACAATTAACTAATTGTTCACTCAGCCACTATTCTACCTTGGGAAGCGAGGAATTCAATTGAGTCACAATGAAGAGTTATGAGATGTGTCAAGACTCAATTGGCCTTTATTAAAGCAAACAGTTGTCAAAGCACATGGGGGTCCCGTTTTCGCATCCATCACGAAATTTAAAAACAAATGTGTCCGAGGGAATGAATGACAAGTTGAGACATCTCGCCTCCATTCATCTGATGCTGATTTAATTGGGATCAATTTCACATCTGTTCACTTGCGTGCACAAGGACACCCTAAATTAGCCGTTGCTTCCCTCCGATGGATGTAATGCCTTCATGCCTCATCGGACCATCGCAGGTAGCTAATGGATCCTCTACCAGCCCCTGCCTAAACTGACCTGACTTAAGGGTCATACAAATGAAGTATCCCTAAGGCTTAGACCATCCAATTTAGTCCCTTTGTCTCGCCATTGCTCTCAGGATCTTGACCGCTCGACCATGCTTTCGAATTTCTCACCTGACTTGGTGAGGCAGACAGGAACAGACCTCGGACCTGATCCCAATAAAACCAGCCATATTGGACTTCCTGTTGCAATTGGTGTTAAGTGGGAGTATTTGGCTGAAGGCTCAAACCTGGATTAGCGTTTACGACCAAGCCTTTTCTTAGAAGCCGTTGTAATGAGTACAAACCTTTCCAATACTTTTGACTAATATTTTATCATGCTTTTATGGTATGAACTTTGTTTTCGGTCACTATAGAAATGACCCCGAGTAGGTGAAAGTTCAATACAAACATATGAGAATCATTTCAAGCTCATTGTTTAAATCTCTGACCAAACAGACCGTTTGAAGCTGTTGGCCTTTTATTTGTGAATTACACCCTGCAATTATGTTTGCAATCCTTGACCTTTTGGCCTTGCGCTGCAACATAAAATATGGTTGCCTGTTTGAAAAGAACTTGACAAAGGAAGTACTATGAATGCAAGTTTGTAATTATGCCATATTCCTAGCAACTCTTTCATGTTGCTTGATGAAAATAACATACTTAGCTTTCCTTTCTAGGACTGCATTGAGTTTGTGTAATGGACTTTGATTCAGAACATGAGAGATATTTTGCTCCAGTGTACATCATGCTCTAACAACCTGTAAGAGTGGCATGTCATCGCGGGTCATCAGGCATTCATATATTGCATAAGGGGAGCCTGTTGGGCCTATACTTAATCAGGAATTCTTCCCTCTTCAGAAAGTTTTCTATGCATGCTTGCCTCTGCTTCAGCTATTTCAGAACAGAATGTGCTTATAAAGAGCTGAAAAGATACTTGGTCACAAACCCCTCCTTCTACATAGCAAGAACACTTGTAGTTGGGAAATAGTTTTTCCTTTTCACCTCAATACCTCTGAAGTTAAAAGGAATTTTCAGCTTCTTAAATCCAGACATGTTCAATGAGTTTGAATTTGACTACCGAAATGATTTGTATGATGCTTTGTGAGCCTATTCAAATGTCAGATTATCTAAAAGTAATAAATTGATTCTTTGTCAGCGAGGCTACAGTGACGACTACCGCCTTTCAATGTGTTTTAAAATAATTTTTTAATGACTTAAATAAGTTTTTAACAACTTTTTATTGTACGTAAGTCTGGTTTAGTGTTATTCTCCATTTTAACCAGGTTCCAGTTCTATTTGGACGGCTTATGGTGATTAAATTAATTAATAATTTTATAAAATTAAAAATTAACTGATGTAGCTTTTATTGTTTTGCATTTTTTTTACTTTGTTGTTTGTTAGTGCAAATTTCACTGCGAATGAAGTAAAGAAATTGTTTATTGTGCAGCTCAAGTATAGCTGAATGTGGCTTATATTTGTGTAACACAATTTTATTTAAATTTCTAAAGGTCAATGTTTTGATTCCCAGTAGCAAGCTAGGTGTAACTATTCACAGTATTTTGTTGTATGTTGGTACACTGTTCTGGAGCTATGTGGGGTGGGAGTCTGTATTACAAGTGTCACAGCTTACTATTGTTTAGCATGGACAGCTGCATTTAATCACCATCAGCCCTCCGTGATTGTCAAATTCTGCTGATACCACTGGCACTGACACCTTCTTGCACCATTAACATATCTCAACGGCAAAATGTCGACATGGAAAATCTTTCAGAGCTAATTGAAGGTATTTCTGGGTGGTTGATCATCGGACTGGCATTGAGATAGGCAAGCAAGCTTCCTTTGTGCAGTATGCAAATTAGACACGAAGCAGCGACAGAGTGTGTACACATTTCAGTGGGATCTTGGAGGCTGGGTAAACAGGATAGGTAAACAAGCATCTGGTCAGGCTGGAGGGAGCGTGAGTAGCCATTGGCTGACCAGAGAGTGCTCTCCTCGTAATGCATGGGGCACTGTTCACCTTTATCACATGGCTGGGGTGTAAAAGCAGTAATTACCTGGCTCCATTTAGATAGATTTATAGCCAGGAGGAGGATCAACAGATCTCTGGATGTCATCTTAATTACTAACAACCCAAGAATTTGAAAACTTCTGATAAATATGTTCAAGAGGAATTTGGCAATTTTGGCCAACAATTTTGGGTGAAGAAAGTGGTGAAGTAATTTGGGGTGTCATAAATTTGTTCCTGACACCCTCCAGGGTTTGAGACATTTATGGCAATGGCTTTAATGAGAGTCAAGGGAGGTATCAATGTTACAATTACACAAGAGGACAGTCATTAACACTGCTATCATTCACCCTTCTGTCTAGTTACGCAATGGCACCACAAGCCTGCTGATACCATGGCCTCCAATTAAATTGATAGCGTCCTTTAAACAGGTAAGGACTCCTCAGTGATGTGGTACAAGATAGAAATGATTCCCCATCTGAGTCTGATCCCCCAACTTCCCCTTGATCACCCAACATCCTTTGTGTACATGTACAGGTTGGGACCCATTAGTGATAAATGTTGAAGATAAGTTCTTTCCCATCTGACCCTAGACAGTTCTGATATTACCCTTTGAACAATCCCACCCCTCACCAATCACATTCCATGAAGCATCTTCTCTAAGGTAAGGATTTATAAGTGATGAAGTCAGTGAATTGAGGTAGTTTCCTGAGCTGAGCCACTGTTCTCCCCAAACACCCCCTCCCCTTAACCCCCAACATCCCTCCCCCCTTGACCCCCCACAGATCCTCTTGTACCAGCCTCTTGTCTCCCAGCAGGGTGAAATCTGTGTATCATCGGCCAATATGGCGACACACCACGTTAATTAGTGGTAATTACTCCTCACATTTTGATCTGGAGGATGATTTACGCTCCAGATTGCTTCCCCTATAACCTTGTTAATGGCGCCTATTGTAGGCTGCTTTCATCTTGTATCTGGTCAACATTTACAGTTAGATGAGGGCTGGAGGGGAGATTTATTATCTGTCAATGGTTCTCAAGATGGCAGAATCACAGATGATATCTCGACCTCGGGATTGTTAACTCTTGTTAACTACTTCCACATTCATTGGTTACATTCTCAGAACTTCCTCAAGTTCATCTGTGGAATCATTCAAATCTTGGAATGTAAACAATGGCAAGTGGTCAGGCTTTGATGGTTTCACCTTTAGCCGCAAAGCCTGTTAAAATCTCATTGATTTCAATTCAAATATAATTGAAAGGTTGAATTTTGCAAATGTTTGATTTGATTCTGCGGACGGATTTGTTTGCAGTAGGATTATTAACCTACACTCCTCGAGCATTGAGTTTGTATTCTGTCAAACCAAATTTATTACTTTGTCAATTGGAACACTCTTATGGCGGAAATGGAAAATTCAATAAAGTCGTTAATCAGTTTTGTCAGATCTTTCTTTAACTTCTTCATAAATTTTAACCCACTTGCCTGCATGTTTAGCAAGCTGTCTGGAAGAAGTAGAGGGAATGTTGTCTATGAAATGCACAATCAAGTCTGATCGGATAGTCCCAGCAATCATTGGATCCATCCAGGAATGTCCATATATCATGACAGCCCATAAATAAGGCCCAAATTTACTGGAATTTCATCAACTGGATATAGATTTTAGAACATTGCAGTACTAAGGAGGTAGGCTCTGTTAGGTTAGCTGGTCAATATATTTGCCATCAATTCAAAGTTCAAAGGGACAAATCCTTTCAAACTTTGTCCTTTTTAGAAACTTTCGGCAATAAAATTTCCTTTGGTTACTTCATGTTTGTGTTGGATCCAAAATCCAAAATTGTGCCAGGAAGAAGAGGGGTGATTTAGTCATCCTTGAAAACCATAAAGTTGCAGCAAGGTAATTTGTTTTGAGTATTAAATTCACTTAGTTTGAATTTTATGGAAATTCTATGCTGCATATGAGCTTAAATGCGGAGATCAAGGAAACATTGATTTGGAAGAGTTGACAGATCGACAATTACTAAACCAATCTCCCATTTCATTGAATTTTCACTGAGTGTATACTTCCTGCGACTTGTCTACAGGAGATTAGTAAAGTACGGTCAATTGGGACCAGTGCTTGAAGAGATTTTCCAATTAAAAGGGATCGGAAGCTCTGCAGACTAAAAGCCCGAATTTACTTAGCTCTGTAAATGTTCCTGTCTGATGATTTATGTTCCCGATATTGACTGCGTTGATTTCAAAACATCCGATCAATGAGTATATAGCAACCAATTTGGAGACCAATTTCGGAGAAATCTCGTCCTCCCGATAATGTTTACAGATCAAGCGGACCACACAACATTTATTGGGCATGGCAATTCTTCTTAAAATGCCAATAGAACAACAGTGGAATAAATTGCATTTTCGGATTAATTGGAAGTCGCTAGATGTAGCAGCCGACATTTGTCATCCTGTCGAGACTATCACTTCAAACCTCCCGGTAAGTTTTGTGGAGTCACCTCCTTCTCGATCAAATTGATTGGGTCACACGGTCGTCGGATGATTTTTATTTAAATATCAAGTTGACACAAGCTCATCTAAACCAACGATAAGTCTGGAACAACTCCAGCCCCGATTCAATCAAGTCTGCAGAAAATTAAACTGTCTTTACCCGTGTGCTCTATCTGATGAGGAGGGTAACAGAACGCTCTTAGCCTACCGACCAGAGATCAGGAGACATCTATCATATCCTGTTTCGTGGCATCGGTCGACCACCGAGTGCCATGGGATCTACATTACTGTAATCACATTTATAGCAAATTCTACTTCATGCCCAACTTAATGGGATTATGGAGGGTTGTATTAACGAGAAATAGAGAAATAATCAGAAAATTACCACAAATTATTTTTGCTTGACAATCGCAACGGCAGCTCTCGGATAATAAGATCTGATTAAAATCATTTCTGTCCGAGGCCCAGGCAATTTGCTGAACCTTCACGGTCCCATATCAGACTCCTCAACTGAGTAAGTGTTTTTCTCCCTAAATGAATATTCATATTTCAGAACTGTTAACCTCTCAATGTATATTTATGAAAGTCATAAATTCTGTTTGCAGGGAATATATTTGCAACAAAAAAAATTCCCTTGCAGAGAAATGGAGAATTGATTACGTTTCGGAATCTGATTGACTGGAAAAAGTCTTATTATTGGTTGGGTGTCGCTTGCATTAGGTTCATCAATAAAGATCGGAGAGAGTAAGGCACAGACTTTGTTCAGCTGAAAGGTTATTTGCAGCGTTAGTCATGTCGTTCAGAAGAGCTCTAGCAGAGTCCTTGTACAATACAAGAGAGGGCTAAGATTCCTCGAAGAGTGACATCGAACCATTGTTTAGATAGGTGAATATCCTTAAGACATTACAGAAGTATAGGTCTGGCTCGTGGCAACGGATAAGTGCATGTCTCAGGTCCTGTAGATAAATGGTGACGGTTTCCTATGGGTCTAGGTGGAGGAGAGGGATTAGGCCAATGTACACAAACATTCGTTGGCTTTACTGTGCGTCAACATGCCAAGCCCTCAGGTGTAAAACTAGATTCGCGTAAAAGAAATGGCTTGAATATTGTTGGGCGTCCTTTGTTCTAAGATGCTACGCTTGTAACCGTGGGTTATTCTCTGCTTGAGAACACACATACTTGTTGATAGCACTGTGGAGCTATCGTCAGTCAATGTGCTACACATGTGCCAAAGGTTTGATGTGAGTGTGAGCGCAGGAAGTCAGTTTACGTGCGGAGAAATTAAAAAATAATGATTTGACTTGTGTATCGGTACAACTTGATTGCAATCTCTCCATCTCTCTGTAAGCTCAGTGCAAGGCAGGGCAAAGAAACAATGCAGCCTGTAGTTGAATTTCACATTTAGAGCTTGAGCTATTTTGTATGTCGTGAAAGATAATGTTCAATTTCACCAGAAAGAATAAACATTTGATTTGCAAAGTTATGCAAAGTAAATTTCAATATTGAAAAATATGCAAAGTTATGAAGTTGGACCTTTTGTGTATTCCGTTAGTGAAAGAAGAAATGTGTGAAAGAAATTCACATGCTGTGTTTAAGGTAGAAACAGTTACGTGATGCACAATGTTAAAGCTGAGAGAATTTATAAGAAATGTGGAAACCTGGACAGAAAAGAAATGAGACACATTAAAATATTCTATTTGAGATTTTTCTTCATGTGAAACCCAGCACCTGGAGCCTAGTATAAAGAAACCATTTACCGCCGTGATAGTTTTTTTCTCTCTAAAGGACAAGTCTGACAAAAAGCAAATGAATTATGTCATTAAGTCAGGGCAACAAAAACCTTATGAAAATCTAATGTTAAAAAATAATTTATCTAAAAATATTCCGTTTTGTAACTCCATGTGGAGACAGGAAGACTCATAGTGTGCGTATTACCCTCGACAAAATCTGTCAACGGACATGTTAATTTTTTTAAAAACCCATTTTCGAAACATCATGTGAAGTCTTGGAGGCTATGCCAGAGACAGACTATCAGACACATGTTTATTCCCAAGGGCAAACCTTTAATAGCAAGTGTGGATTTTTAATTTTTAAAACATGGCGTTTTCAAAGATCTATCCTGAAGTTAACACTGCTCCAAGTTAGACAGTCATCTGTATCCCTCTAGGCTAAATTTGGTAGGCAACATGTTAGGTTTAAATGTTTTAAAAATTCAATTTGAAACTGTCTAGTGAAGGAGGCTGAGGGCCACAGATATAGTGACATGTGCATTACCCAGGGCGAAACTTGTCAGAGGACATCTTGAATTTCCATTTCAACATTTTGTTATCAAAACTTTGAGCATCAGTCTTAACTTCAATATGTTGGGTCATTAAGACAAACTTAAGCACAGTGGCCTTGCATTAGCCGGACAAGGGACAGTCTCAATTTTTATTTCAAAATATTACATTCTCAACTTCATGGCGACAAACATAAGAGAATTATATTCTGGCATATATTAAAAATGAACAATGGAATTGGAGATGAAAAAGATTTATGGATGATCAACTTTGTTCGTTTCATGATATAATCATTGCGAAAGTAAACAAGCTAATAGGTTATCCATTAATTGCCTTTTGCACAGATCTACAAAGGACATGTTAATTATCAGTTTCACAATATACCACACATTCGACCTTCGTGGTACAAGACTAAGGAACACATATATTCGGAAGTCAGAGATTAGAGTTATTCAAGTGAATCAAATTTTCCTTTATGAACGAACCCCTCTGTGAGGAGTGAAGGAGAGGAGACGGACTGAAGGGACACACAGACAGGGACATACATGTGTATCATCCAGCCTTAGACTGACGGGGGACATGATCTCACAGTTGCTTGTGACTAACAATTCTCTGACATTTACTCCCTCATTCAGGGAGAGAAAGATCACCTGCATTTGCCAAATGCCGCTGTTTGACAATGTTTTCCCTCCGTGCAAGTTGTGTTTGCGTTCTTCATGTTGAGTGCTTACTGACACCAGCATCGGCAATGTTTGTGTTATATCACTAAACCTCAATGAGCACACTGCTTTGAAAAGTCACACTGGCAACTGTTGTTCTTATGATTCGGTTACTTCAATTATTGTGGATTCTCGAATCATGTTATATAAGCTGTTTTCTAATGAGTTCTACAGACACATTCTTGAATATTCACTGTGAAAAAAACCAGACTAATTCACTATCTTTAAGTGTCTTGCAAATCGATTGCTGATCTATGAGAATGTTCTGCTTTCAATGGCAAATTAACCCTTCATATGATACTGTTAAGAACTATTTATTATAAAACTTGATCCACATCACTTCATGTAATAAATCCAGTGCTTATAATTATGTAACTTCCAATGGATGTATAGGGATGAATTGGAAGTGTTAATTACACAGCAAGATTGTTGGGAATTCTGTTATCATGCAGGATATAACCATATACCATTGCTATCTGGACATGATGTGACATGCATTAGGTTTCAATGGGAGAACGTTTTTACAATTGGTGCATTTATTGCAGCTGTATCATCATAAAATTTGTTTCTTTCAATTCTATCAGGATCTTAAAGGCAATTTAATATATTTTCCGATAAGTGCTTCTTTTCTTTCTAAATACTGTAAAATTACACTTTCGTTTTATCTCAGCTCAAAAATATTTACCAAGAGAAATTGGCCCGAACCAGCATGACAATCTGGTAATCTACTTTGCCAAGAAATTGCTGTGCTGATTTCTTGGCAAGATACGGCACAAATTGAGGTTTCAGTTTTAACCAGAGTGGATCAAATTTCAGCATAATTGTCCACTTATATTTATCAACTCGCTTTTGTCCATATGTCCTTTGAATAAGCGCTCTTAGCTCTGGCAAATACTGGTACAAAAAGGGGCTTGCTTTCTTTGTGTACCTCTGCCCTTGTCCACAGTTCACCGGGTACTGGGCCTCTGAAGAAACTGTTCATTTTGCCAAGTAAACAAGTGAATCGTGTTTCTTTTGTCAAGCTACAACTGGAGCCAAACTGCACATGAAACTGGCTTACACTGCACCGAACATGGCTTGGTATTGAATTGTACCAGAAGCCTTATTTGCCAGCACAATGTTGATTGCTCTCCCGTCTTTGTGATCACACAGCATGATCGTAAAATTTGCATAACGATGGACGAACACCTGAGGTCACTGCACAGGTAGAAGGTCACCTGTGGAGGTTAATTAATGAATAGGTGGCCGCACAGCTATTGATCAACAACGAGGGACACTGTATCCGTGATGTAGCTTCCAATAAGCTGATAGCGCACTCATGGATTTGTAAAGTGTGTAGGATATATATTGCTCTATTTATGATCATCCCAAGTGATAGTCACTTTGAACTTTTATTTCATGTCACAAGATTGACAATGGAATAAAATCATACATAGAAAGCCTGTTTGTATGCCCTTAGATATCTATACACTGGTCTTTTATTGCATCGGCTTTCTGTCATGTATTCATGTGACTTTTTATTGCACGTCAAATGTATGCTACGATCAGGATTTATAGATGCAAAATGTACAAATATGCTTTTTAACTGAAATATTGTTCTTCAATTCTTATTGATTTATTATTCATTTAACATGGCATTGTAAATAAGCAGATATTATTACAATGTCAGATTCAAGTATTATTGTGCCCACTCATGCACAAACAGGCAATTAATGATTCAGGAATTTCATTGTCGGAACTTCGAGGGAGTTTAAATCTTAATGACCTCTGACCAATAGAATTGTGACAATTTGATGACCCCTGCCAGACACACCGATTGGGATATAAAAGTGCCCTTACCATGCTGATATTATTGTTATTCAAGGAGGTGATTGTCATCTCTATGAAGCTGATGAAGCGGTGATGTTGAGAGTTTAGCGTGATGTCCAAATGAGACCGTTTCCCTGCAACTAGTTCCATCTGTCTCTCAAAGGGACTTTTGCTGATCCTAGAATATTATGGGATCTCCATGTTAATGAATTGATTCATGAATAAACAACCATGGTATTATTCTAGTCTTTTATGTATTGATTACCCATCAGGATAATACCGTTTAGTCAACTTTGTGCATGTCAGTCATTAAACCTTCCATTCAAAATGCAAATCTGTTGATTTTTTAGCATCAGGCACATTTTTCAATGGGATCTTAAAGACTTGCGTTGAATGTTCAGCTGTTCAACTATATATTAACCTTTCATCATACTCCATTAAGTTGTCAGGCAAGCAGGAGATTTGTTGCTCCTAAATGTTCCTCACGATCCATTACGAAATATTTGCAAGATTGAAAATATCATTGACTGATTGTGCTCTTGACAAATGCAATTTTTTCGATCAATTTATATTTCATTCAAAGACAGCATTATAGACAAAGAGTCTGCTCTTGTGAATTGTTTCTGTAAAACATTATGGTGTTTGTGAATTGGTTTATATAAGATTTGTTGGAGTATTGATAATCCACTTAGCTTTTACCCCTCGAGGAGAACTTCAGTAACCCTTATGAAATAGTGAATAAATATTGGAGCAGTGTCCAGGCAAATCTAATTTGTACAGCTGTAAACCTGGCTTAGTGCATAACCGGATTATGAAGTGTGTTGTCTCCGGATGATATTGTCCAAACAACTATAGGTGCCCCCTTTCTTTCCGTGTAATTAGACAATATTCCCCCAAGAACTAATGTCAACATTAGATCTAGGCTGATCATGTTCTCATGTGCAGTGACTGGTGAAATCTATTCCTCTTTTATGAGCAAAGACAATCTTGTTATGCCCCGAGCACTTTGATCATTGGATTCAATCGCAAACCTGTTTCTTGTACATTTCATTCCAGCAGTTGAAATGGTGTCAGAGACCAAAGGAATGCATTTGTGGTAATGGCATGAGCAACTGTTGAAAGGAAACATCAGTTTGAGATTTGAAACTAATTGGGGACGGATTAATAAGGACATTTTATTTTCAAGTCAAGTTTTACATTTTACATTTCAAGGAGTCCACAGTTCGCATGAAGATGAATGCATGCCTCTTTGAAATCAGCATGACAATCTTATGTTCATTCCTTAAGTAGGAACAAATCTCATTTCAGAGAAATAAAAGAAAATTTGAATAGCCAGAAACAAATTTTACATTTTCAAGTCTCTTGATGAATGCACGTCTTCGATAACAACTCTAGCTTTGGTTATAAGTCTCCTTTGTATTGGAATTGAGTCTGATTTTGAGAAGAATAAAGAACAATTTTGATTACAGGATCAAAACATTTATGAGAGTATTGAAGAGAACATGTCTTTAGAGAAATAACAAACTTTAAGTCCATGCTTTATTTATTTCCATTTTGAGAAGGATAAAAGGAAGAGATCGAAGTTGGATTCAAATCTCCAATTAACAAGACTTTGAAGGAAGAGCAGGGTTTATGTCATCGTCTTATTAATTGCTTAAAGTTAATTGAAAAGTATTAAAGGCAAAGATTTAAGTTCAAAGTTAGGCAATAGATTAACTCTCAATGAAAGATAAAAAAACAACTTATTCCAGTGTCTTATAAAATATTTTAACCTGATTTGAAAGAGTAAATGCGTAAAGATTGAACACATCAGGTCCACGATTTTCAGATCTGAAATCTTTATCTTGATACTTTCCTTTGTGCAAATGGATAAAAGGTAAAATTTATAGTCATTAAATCATGTAATTTGTGGGTTCTTTTCCATAGGAGCAGCTAGCTCATCCATAAATCCCTTTGACATTGCGCCGATTGAAGCAATTTGTGAGGTTTTGCCCTATAATAGCTGGTTCATCTGGAAATCACTTTGAGGCTTCTGAATCCAATATTTCCTATGTTAGAGAGGATAAAAGGCAAAAAAAATCAAAGTCGTCAAAATCTTTTTGACATCACTGTCTAACCCTCCTGTTCCAATTATGGAACATATATTGTTAAAGTTATAAGGGCTATGGTCAATTCTGTAAAGCAGTTATTAAAGGTACGCTTTAAAAAAAATAATTTCAAAACCCTTTCACATTGTAATTTCCATGTTGTTATGTTCAAGGTATAAAAGCTATGGTGAGTTCAGTCAAGCAGTCAAAATATTTTCAAATTCACGTTGACATTGTCACTTGCATGTTCTAATTTTGGAACAGTGATGTTATAGTTATTAAGGGTTAAGGTCAATCCTTTAAAGTCAGTTCATTAAGCAGATTATCCAGATTAACAGGGAGGTGACAGGCACCTTCATAAACACTCCCCAAATATTGTGACATTCCGGTCACTTTTCGTATCTATTTTCAGAGATTTCAAGGCCAGTGACACATTTGAAATATCCTATTGACTCAAGATCATCACACACACTAGTGTTTATTTATTTGGTAAGAAGGGTTTATGTTTGTAAAACAACCTTCTCCAAAGGTATTTAGGTTTTTGCAAAAATAAATTTTCCCATTGACTGACAAATGTGATAATATTGAAATGTAGAGTCACCATTCCTTAACATTCTGAAAGAATTCTTCTCTCATCAATATTTTTAAAGCAAAAATCATTGTTTTTATTCAAAAATAGCTAAAAAATCAATACAATTTTTAGAGTTTTATGCATATCACCTGTTTGATTTTGATTGAGATTTTCACAATGTCCAAAATAATCCATGTTTAGAAATTATGTAGAAACAAATATTATTCAAGGGCTGCTCGGCAGTGTTAGGATTTCTCGAAATCGGAAACATGTCCATACCACTTTCCCCTGCTGGCTTGAACATGTACACTTGTCTCTTTATGGGCTTTATGATGTCCCAAACATATTTGGCATGTAAAGAGGATCCGGTGGCAAACATGGTTGAAATTACCGAAACTCTTTCCCCGTCTTGACTTTCTGACTTCCTGTCTCCTGTCATATGCACTGGAGCCCTCCCATTTAGGAAAAAATATGTTTTACTAGCAGTGCCAGTTTTCACTGCGCTTTCCCTCAATGGAGGGTCAATTTTATAAGCTTTTACACAGAACAGGAAGTTGATACGTTTTAACACATTTACTTCTGGAAAAAAATATGTTCCTCCTTATAAATAGTTACTTTTTGATTCATGCTCGTAAACAAGTCAACTCTGTTTTGTCAGTTTGCTTGTGAGAGGGAAATTTGTTTAAAGAAAATTCAAGAAAAATTCTGTTTGTTGCCTTTTCCCTTTCTTCTAGTGTATTGTCATCCAAGGTGAGTTTCAAGTCAAAGGAAGAACTATCAGAACCATTGTCTCTGTCATTTTCAATAGTTATCAAAATATTTTTGTTGGTCTCCCTCTGGGCAGCTTGGGTTGGTATTAGTTCATGGAGCCTGTCATGTGTCAAATCAAATAATTTTCATATCGGACAGCTTCACACTGGGGCTGATTACTTCGGTGGGAATCTAATTAAAACTATTGTGACATGGACCCTGATGAGCTTAGCCTAGGTCCTAGAAACCCAATGAAACGGAAATCTGTCACATGCTTGGAAAGATCCGTTTTGCCCTGTCGATTCCCACTACATCACAGGACAAATAGTTTAATCAGTATTGGTGTCGGTCTCGCTGAATGGCAGCCATATTGCCTACATCTGACAAGAAATAGTGTTTGCTGGCAATCATGTTGCCTGATCTCCGTTAGAATTAATCTGATCTCTCCTAGCTCAGCTGAGGGAAATCGTACTAGGTGCCTGGTTAACTTGCTTTATGAAATATTAAGATGATAAACACATGCAAGCCATATAACTGTTATGAGCTGATGTGATATTGTCAGTTGCTTCATCCTTGTTAAGGCTTTATTGAATAGCATCATATTTATAGACACTTTATGGTTTCAGAGAATTCTTCTTCTTGTGTGCAATGATCATCTATACATTTTCCAGAACAAGGTCATCTTTCTGTGTTTCTCTAAATTTCATTGTGTCCTTGAAGTAAAAAATTATAGAACAAATTTTGTTAGCTATTTCTTGTGAAAGTGAAATTGAGGTTCTTTATCAGTAAATGTTTATCGTTTTTCCGACAGCACAGTTACCTGTCATCCAAGCAGTGAAGTTTTAAGAATGTTCATATACAAACCTCAAAGTCACAATTCCGGATTGGCTTTTTCATGCAATGCTGTAAATCCCTGTAAGTAAAAAGCACACAAACCAAAGAGTATGAATATGTGAATTAGATTTATAAGGAGCTTAAGACTGTCCTCCTCCGAAGTTTCCTTTGATAATGTATTTATCCTTGTTGATCCCTAATTCCTTATCATAGGTAATTTACACATGTCACCCAGTCATGCAGATAATATTCTCTTTCTTTCCTCTCAGAGCTTGCGAATTCAAGGGAGGTAATCCTTGTGAGCTTTCGAGGATTGGTCTCAGATATACACGTCTCATTTGCTAATGATTGATTGAAATTTTTGAAAGTATGAAGGATTTAAGGATGATATATAAACAATTAATTTCTGACAAATGTCACAGAAGAAACTGTTGTGAAGTTATCCAGCTACCATAGGTGCTAAAAGCGTAATACATTCAGTGATAAGGGCCTGGTCTTGTGAAAGTTCAAGTAAACATGCTACATTTGAGAAGATGTGTGGATCAGAAGTTTATCTCAAAAGCAATTACAGAAAATAGTACAGTAATATTTATACGAAAATGATTATAATGGAAAATCTCAAAATATTAATTGGAACTAAGTTGTCAGGAAATATATTTTTAATTTGAGAACTGATTTAAATTTAATTTCTCATTATCAGTTGTGTTTTTGATATTTTTGTTTCCAAAAAGTGAGGTCGTGTGCATAAAAAAGTGCCAAACAATTTCTTAAGTAGTTAATTTGTCATATATTTACATTTTAAATTCAATATGCCAAAGTGCATTGCCTGAAACAAGACATCTTGTTACCATCAGTCTAAGATTATTTTTGACATCTATTTACTAAAGCCTATCGAGGAGGTGTTATCGGTGAAAGCTATGCATGCTCCACCCTAGACTCTCAGATAAGAGAAAGTTATATTTCAGATACACATGGAGGACCAGGTTCTCATTACTCTATATCTTTGTCATTAATCATTTTACACAAACAGTGGAGAAATATTTTTAGCTGAACGCAAAATAATTAAAATTTGATTTCGGTGATAAGAATATAGAAATGATAAAATACTATGTGAGTTTATTAATAATTGAGGTTTTACATTGAGATAAATTTGAGGGAGATGTTATCAATAAAATATTTGTAAAATTCTGTTTAATAGATGTATTGTGTTTGATGACACATCTGATTGACTAAAGGGCCATTGAAATAATAATTAATTCAGGGATAATAATGCCTGAGTCATTTGTTTGATGGTTATAACTTAATTTGGCATTTAAAAAGATAACCTTGTGTATGTAAGGTTCAAGTTAAAAAGAAAGGTCATAGAAGAACTGCACCTGAGTAAAATAGATATTTGTTGTCTTACTCATTCTTTGTTGCAACAGTTCACTTGTATGAATTAACCGAATTGCAATAATCAGTAGAAATAATACAAATATTTGAGATACTATAAACATTATTTAAAAAAAATTCATTTTGGATGAAATTTTGACTGATGACCAATGTCAGAGTTTTAATAAATTGCATCTTATTAATAATAACATCAAAAGAAATATCGTAAAAGCACTGGAAATGTGCTTTCTTAAATAGCTTAAATGTTTCCTCACAATAAGTAACCTGGTTCTGGTGATACAGTAGCTAAGCCATAGATTTGTCTAAATCACTGGCCAAACGAGCTGAATATACAAGAAAAATTAACATAAGAGACAGTCCCGACATTCCTGTGTCTCCCAAATGTAATATTACGAGGATTTAGGAGGTTAGTGGGCCTGTAATTGATTTCCAGATTGGTGAAAAAATGTTGTAAATTCTCGAGTAGTCTGATTAGATTTGACCTACTCTTGTCTTATTAAATATTCCCCGAAAGATAAGCAAAGCTCTATCTCTGTTTGCAAGATTTTATTGGGCCACAAATTTCACCGGTGTCAGCTTCTCTTTTACCTGTCTGACTTACGACCAACACACAAAGGGCACCTGTTATAGACTTGTATAGTTGTTCAGTGGGATCAACATCAATACATGCTTTCCCTGCTTAACCCATAACCCACTGCCTCTGAAACAGGGGCGTAGCTGAGCAACTATATATGTGCAGACAAATTAGGGCTTAAAACTCTTAATCAACATTTAAAAAAAAAGATTTTTCTTAAACTTTAGTTTTTTGTAAGAAAATTGCCTCTTTGCCTATGTGTCTGCAATATAACAAATGAATATTTCTTTGTTTCAAATTATTATTTATTCTCTGAAGACTGTTTTTATTTTTAAATTACTTTTAAATCATGATGAGTGACCAAATTGCAATTTAAAAAAACCTCATTAACAAAGAAAATAATCTCTGATTGGCCACAGATTAAAGAGCTGCTGAAATAGTCTTATACATCATCGAGTGGCAAAAATAGAACTTTTGACTTTCTGTCTCAAAAACATTTGAAAAATTCAATATTCGTACCCATAGCTAATCCAAAAAAAACTTCTTGTATTATTAGGAATAATTTACCATATGGATCTAATTAAACAGATTTGGTTCCATTTATTCCAATTAAAGTGCAAGTTTATCAGATCGAAAAAGTATTCAGACTTCTCATGAAGTGTTCAGTGCATAAGCCGTGGATTTAGCACTTTATGTGTTAATGTTAAAATGGCTTATCCAAAACTTTCACAACTCAATGTAGAATGTTGCAACTTCAGTGAATAGCATGCACAAAGTATTATTCATATTTTTATCTATCAATTCAATTTCAGGTTGTTAGCATAGAAACAGGTTTTCGTGTGTAGTACAATTGGGATAGCTAAAGCTTTTTATTACTTTTTCAGAATGAAGATTTCATTTATTTTCCAACTTTTAAAAATATTTTATTTTGTATGAAACTTTGAAATGATATACATGATGGTATTTGTGTGACATGTAATAAGAAATACCATTTCTCATATCAGATACGAATGTATTCATTTGATAAAAATCTCATTAGTAATATAGTTTTAAAAAAGAACTGTGTAATCAAAATAAAATGTACAGTTATTTCAATATTGCATCCTTTTTTCATCAGCCTCTGAAGTTGATAAAAATAGGCATGCTATATAACTTTGTAATTTGATTTTCTAAAGAATCACACAGTCCCTAAATTCAAATTTAATTAGAATGGGTAAAATCAGAGTCGTTAATTCTTTTTTAAAGTGACAATTCAACCAATTTGTAAATCAGAGTCTAATTGGAAAATTCTAAATCAGATTTGTTCCTTAGTGCATTAGTGCCGTGTCCAAGAGGATATAACACAGCGAGCCTCTTCAATTGGTTTGATAATCTTGTTAATGCAGTAAGTGTAGAGATACGCAGCTTAGAGGATCGTTACACGCGTTTAGTCAACCAATCAGAGCACTTCGTGAAAAAACATCATTTCTCATGGTGTCACCCAGACACACTTTATTCCGACTTAAAAAGAAAGGTTGCTTACGAGTCACTACAACTCAGTGGATTGATTGAATTTTCATCTTGATTCGGAATCGGATGACTTTACGAAGGAAAACACCACTATGTAGTTGATAGCCAAGTGGATTTATATTGACTTTGGGTTGTAAATCGACATCAGTCTTTCTCAAGACATTTTAGTGTCTTCTTTAGCATGAAATTGAAACTATCTTAATTCCTCTTGAATGGATGTTGAGCAGTGGGATTTGAGAGGCTTTTCCATGATCACAAGGTTGGAAAACTCTCTTCGGATTCTTCCCAGCAAAAAGATTTTGAAAAACACTGATACCAGAGAAGTTAAGGGCAAGAGAATGATTGGGTAATCCCCAATGTGACACCTGGAAATGGATCGGTAATTAAGACTAAATTGGTCTCATTCCCTAAACTTATCACTTTCTCCTTCGTAGTTTCACAGAGAAGTAACTGCTAATCTGAATTTCACTCACCAAATGCCTAATTTGCGGAATTGCTCTTTTAACTGGAACAAACTGATGAGAAGGGGCTCCTGTTAACTGTGTTAGTATGATTAGGCCTATCTGCATTGGACATGATGTCAGGGATACCATTATATTATAATAGTTATGCTTTTAATTTGGAAATATCATCACAAGCTCTTCTACCATATTAACTTCAATTTTCTGCTTTTCTGAATTATTCTTTGACGGTTATATTTCGCAGTTGGTTTGGACAGACCTGCCATGGATGAGATGCAATTTGTTTCTTGTTGCGGCAAAATTGATTAGTTTCTTGTGATTAACGAGGCTAGTGACCCCCTGTAATGCCTAACAATGAATTTCAAAAAAATTAATGGGCCGACTGAAGTTAAAATTTGAACTTTTCGATTCCCTGAGGCGTTCCAGCCACTTTGATCAGGAATTGTTGATGGAAATTCGCCTTTTTTCGGGGGACCAAATTCTTTTTGGAGATTGATTTTGTTGCAACGAAAACAACAAAGTATATTGGATACTGCTGATTGTCTCTTCACAAAGAGGGACCCAGCGGTCAGACGAATTGATTGTTCTTCGTGAGAAAATGACAATATCTGATTGTCTAATCATTCTGATATTTGGAAAAAAGCATGTTACTGAATTGAATAAAACTACCCTGCAGAAAGAAAAGTCCATATTGATTGTCACTCAGCTTCAAACTCATATCTGAAATATCACTTAATGTCATAGTGAAATTGTTTTAGATTATCAACACAGACAGTGTCATTAATATGGTAACAATTTGAATGATGTTCCTGCCAAAATGATTTGTAAAATTGGAAATAATGTTTTGAAAAAATCATTTTAATCTCATAACAAATTGAATACACACATTAATCTAGATTAGTTCATGAGCTGTATTGCCTCTTTTATTTAAGAGACAGTGCTGAATGTAAAACGATGTCACAGGGGAACTGTAAAATACAATAATTTCACCAGAAATAAATAATTTAAAGAATCAATTTGAAATATTCATCTTGCATGGTGAGGAAATATTGGAAATGAATTCATACCATAGGAGAATCTGGGAAATTGTCCATCAGCTGAAGATGATTTTATTAAAATAAAAAGATACATGTCATAAAGTTGAGACGGTAACATTCATTTTGGAAGTGGCTGACATCAAGCTTAAAACTTTAAACTTACCAGGAAGTGTTAAGTCTGAAAGAGGAAGGAGAAATAAGTCATCAAAGAATTACAAATTGTGTGTGACAAAATCATAATTATAATTTAAAGAAAATGTCGAGGTAGACAAGAAACTTGAAATGTGGTAAAATTTAACAATGATGTCGCCAGTTGACTTAAGTTGTAATTTGACTTGAGAATTTTGATTATATAATACACCAGCTCAATCAAGGTGCCTCTATAATAATTTAAGCCCAAAAAAATGATGAATACAAAACAAAGTTATCAAAACAAATAGTTTAAAATGTGTAAAAATAATCATTGTTACTGTCAATTGAGGTGAAAGAAAATCTGATGCATAATATTCCTATTTAGAACAGGAGACTTATCAATGGCTCTATGATAGTTAAAGGGACAGTATTGAGCATATGTTCACGCTTTAGCTGAGCAGTAAAGTTGGTCCAGAGCCCCGGTGAGGAAGCAGTAAAGCTTTATGGGAATTTTCTCTGTGTGGGGTCAGCTTCCTGTGGTGAACATCGACAGTCTTGTCACGAGTAATTGAAGTATAGGTTATATTCGTTATAGTCATGTATTTGTGTCTGGACTATGGGCAGAATGTGTGACTTGAGATCAAGTAATTTGTTTTCTTTATAGATACAAAACTTTGAAAGTTTTTTCGCGTCTAAAAAAAAGTCAATATGTAAACTAGTTGTTGCTTTATTGCACGCCATGTGTGAAATTTGGAGAATTACCAGAATTATCCACATCATGTGGGCAACTTTTTTTCTTCAAAATAGACACATCAAAGTATAGCATCGCAGCCTTTGTTGACATATTGTCATGAAGCAAGAAATATCAAGTGGATAAAGTGTGTTTTTTCTTCTTAACCTCCCGAGAGAGAATGACAAGAAAAGCTCCGAGTTAGATAATGTGAGAAGGGTGACACCTGCCAACCCCTGGGGAGAAGTGAGGTGAATGTGTGTACAACAAGCGCTGCATTGCCTATGGGTTGTTGCCATATGAGTCTCCTCACATCCTTCTCAGATAAAGTAGCAACAGACATGGAGTCTGTGTTATGTAAGTCAATCAAGCCGTATCAAACATGTCATATGAAAGTCAGTTTGTTTTCCTTTGAAAGTAGCGAAATAGCACCTGTCGTATTATTGCCCCTTTCTTGCAGCCGATTTACTCGATTGATATCATGTGCCAATCCTAAAACTAGTGCCTGTTGTGCAGATGTTTGGTTGTTTCTCTGTTCCTGCCATTCTGGTATATCTGCAGTCGAGGAATGTATGGTGATATCTGAGTGGTCTCTAGCACAGAGTGGCACCCTGAGACCAATTCCAGCCATTAAAACAAGACCAGCAGAGCTTGACCTTTCTGGGAAAGCCTCTTGTTATGGCACCTGTGGTCAATTCACTGACCAAGTCTCATTGTCAAGTGGAATTCCTCGTTTCACAGCACAACCTGTCTTTATTGACTGTCCTGAAATGGAAGGAATGTGCAGTTTTGTTGGCGTGGCGGGAGTCGCCCCTGTCAGACTTGACTCCCCTGGAGTTCTCGCTATGCTCTGTAGTTCTTCCGAGTCAGATTCGTGTTTATTTCTTCATTCTAGGCAGCAAGCACATCCAACCTCCCAAAATATACACTCGCTGTTGGCTTCAAGAGTCAACTACAACGTTTACATGCCTTTCCGCAGAGACTGAGAAACTTGAGTAAATCTTGAGGGGAAAAACAGAATTTCAAAACTTCTTTCAGCTTTGTAATTTGAAGACACCATCATAACAAAACCTCTGAAAATTTGTTTATATTGGAAATTTTCCAGATTTTAATCATTTCACATCCTATATTTTGCTGTCTGTTTATTTAGTCAATGTATAACCTCAGTGTATATATCTGTAAATGTGTAATCTCTTGTATCTGGCATACAAGGAATATTTGTTGCTCTGATGCTCTTGAATGGAACATTCTTATTGATCAGTTACTCATGGAACCACTGTCAGGGCTAATCCAACGTAGGTTTTCACACTCAAGTCAGCTCTGTGCCTCGAGTGGAGATTTAAAGCCTCGTATTAACTCCTGACCAGGTCTAATCAAACTATGCTGGAGGTGTAGAATAATTCCAATATCTAGGAATCCTGGGAATACCCTGCAAGTCCTCACTTCCTCGATTACTGGACTAGCTTCCATTTGCAAGCAGGGCGGTTATGGTGAAGATTACTTTAATCTCCGACTGACAGGCAATATTATGAAGGGTAAGCTGAGACAGTTGGTCGGATCAGGGTTACAGTCTGAGGAAGACGCTTTCTCAGGAATGACAGCCTTTGTCCTCATATTACCAGCTTTGATTCTTTTGAAGTTCACTTTATCTTCCATCTTGTTAAACTTTATCAATCATTTCTCAAAGAGATGCAAAGTTTTGATAAGGAGCTAGTTTGGTCTGGATATATCTTTGTTTGATCAAACGATAATATTTTAGCATACACTAATTAGATTGTTAAAGAAAAGAAAAGGAGTTAATTTTGTTGAAAATAACTATTTGTTATTGATCTGTACAATTGATCTTTAAAGAAATATGCAATTATTATAATGTTTTATCAAAGGTATAACATGGCACATATTCCCTTGATGGCCAAAAAAACAGAATAACAGCCAAGTCAATTATAGGAAACAGGTTCATTTAAAACCTGTTTTCAAGAAGCTATTTATTTTTTCAAGCGTTTTGCTTATTGCATACAGAAAACTAATTGAAGTTGGTTTATCTTAAAGAGATTCTCGAAAGGGAATTTATTTTTTCAAGTTAATTTGAATCTTTCAAGTTCAAACGTTTATCCCAGTTTATCAAGTTTCTGTTGTACAGTAAACACTGCGTCTCTCACTAAGACTTTGACTATTTCTGGCCGTGGTGTATTTCCTGCTGCCGGATCTGGGGTAGATAAATACACAGCATAGATGAAGTACTTTCCTACACCCTGTCTTCTCCATTGATGTTGGTATATGACAAATACCAGGGTGCTGACAGTTCTAACTCAATCAATAGCAGTCAATTGAAGAGGCAAAAAACACCATTTTCACATGACTGGTCATTCCGAGATGTATCTACTTTTACATCCATACAGATAAAAGATACGAAACGCAATTTCTGATCTTTCCCCAGAATAGCCTCTTTTGCCAATAAACTTGACATGGATGAAGATACCAGTGTAGAGGTGTGTTACAGGTCGATATATGCCAGTTAAAGTGGCAGGACAGCAATCATGTAGTATACTGCTATATTGATATACCATTATAGTGTTTTATTCCTTAGTAGTGGTACTGGAGTGACCAGTCATTCTTACACTTTACACTCTTGTGAACCCAGGTTTTTATCTTGTTTATTCACTGACTGTGGGATAAAAGGCTATTCTCTTATTATCATCGGTTATTGGCAGCAAAGGGGCAGTACTTACATAGAAAATATTTGCAAAATTCTTTCTTCCAATAAAGCCTGCACTAAGGTAGACAAGAATAAATATGATGAGAAGTGTTATGCCTGAGTTGCCTTAGAAGAGGTATTTGACGAGCAATTATCAAAATAATGTAAATATTTCCATATGTTTCAAGAATTTTATTTATTATATTGCATAGATGTCAGATTTGTCTTTTATGGTAGATAATATATGCTGGTGTTATAAACTGTTTTCAAGATTTTTCTCTTTTAGAATTATGTTATATGTGTGCTTAGACATTAACTGGTTTAAATAATTTGTAGTTTTTGTTCATAAATGAGTGATTGTCATAAAAATAATCTGTATAATTTACAATAGAAATAAAAGCTTTTGTTCTTAGGTGTATTATATTTCAGGTGAATAGGATAGACATAAAATATTCACATGCACATGAAAGGCTATGAAAGCAGTATCACGTTTCATCATTTAATTTTTATAACATGTTTGCACACATGTAGCCATCTTGTCTTCAAATTTCAACCAATTATAAACTGTTTATCTTTGTTTTCTTACAGAATCTGCGAAAATGTCATATTTGGTTAAACTGTTGATGTAGGATATTGAAACTCTGAGAAAAAATAGCTTTTGAATGAAAAGACGGTTGGAGAAAATGGGTTTTGAGACTGGAAAACGGAACTTGCATGAACCCTATTTTTCGTTTTTTGTTGGTGATCTAAACATCACAGCATATAAATCATTATTCGACTTTAAGTGCTGATGCTTATGTGCTTAGGCGAGGTTTGATTCACATACCAGACAGATAAATGGAAGAAAATGCATTCAACTGTGTTTTTGTATCGCATATCCCCACAGCGTGTTCCTTTCTGGTTTATTGCAAAAGCTTGTGTCACTGAATTTAAATAAATATACAAAGCTTATTTTATGTTCTTCAGCCATTGATAACTCGAGCACTGCATTCCTAAATTTGGTTTCATTCAGTTGGAGATGTATTTCATGCTTTAAAAAATATTCACTTTTCAAAAACATATGTATATCTATTCATATGTTTCTCTTACATTCACAATGTTGTATTTCATGACACTTTCTCAAGTGTTTCCATTTCAATGCAGCCTCTTTCTGAAAAAAGTGAAGAGGATTCTGAGAAAACAATGTGAGACTGTCTGCCTAACAGCTAGTCACTGTTAAGAGTGCAATTTACCTAAAAACTTATTTTGTATAAACCGTCAGGGACAAGTTAGTGAACCTTGTCAGCTAATGTTGGACAGCAGCTTAAATATGAATTATTCATGGACTCAACATGAAAACTGCAGTTATATATGCTAATGGCTCTGAAATACATATGAAAGACCCAAGACATATATTTTAAATGCTAATTTGGGAACAGCTTTCATAAATGGACTTCCTGGCATTTATATGCTTTTCTGAAATATCTCAACACATGAGAGATACATCATGTTTTAAATAATGGCCCAAATTTTGTAGGGACATTTTAAGTTTCACAAATTTCAACCTCCTGACAATTGGAAGTTAGATCATAGATAGGAGAATGTCAGTGATATCTGGAAAATTTCATATTTGTATCACTTTAAGGATCAATGATGTGTCATATGGTTAAGTTCTTGTTATATTTTCATTCTGATATAAGCACATATTAAACTCTCAATAAAACTATTGGTCACAAAACTGTCGCAATATTTGTAAATTGAAATTGAAATATGTATTACTACAGATTTTATCGTATGGCCATTTTGAAAGATTTCACTAACATTTGTTAGAGGTCATGTAAATATTACAGAGGATGTAGGGCAATGTTAAATTTGTCAGTGTAGAGCTGCTCCCTTGTCACGATGCATGTGTTTGTCTGTCAAATAGAGGGAGCCCTGTGTATTTAACAGGTGAAAACATGCTGTACATGCTTTGAGGCTGCCATCTGACTTGCGTGATGTCATCAGTGCTACTGCTACCTTTACATAGATCCCACTCCAGCTTTACTCATGTCAGGCCTACCAAAGAAATAAGCGAATTGCAACGGAAAGAATCGAAATGCACACATAAAGAAACGAATTTGCATCGTAAATAAGCGTTACAGAATGAAAATATGCGAATCTGCACACAAATGAGACGATCAGCAATTAAAAATACACGAGGGCGCTTTATTCATGTGTACTAGTAGGAATATAGCGGTCGGAGGAAAGCTAACCTTGCTCCATCGTCTTTTATCAAAGTTTAGAGATCTTGCAGGGAGTTTCATTTGGCAAGTCTAGATATCTGAATACATCAAATATGTATGTATGATATTGCAAGCTTTGAAAAATAAATAAAAAGAAGAGAATTTGTTTATTCAATTAAATGAATGAGAAAAACATACTGTGCATGTTTCTGGTTTGAGTATCATCAATGTCATCAGTATTGTATTTTAATGGTACATTTGTAGTATCTTTTTTGGACTCATTATTTTAAAAAAAGAAAGTATGCCTATTGCATTACAAATTAGAAATGGGAGTAAAGGTTGAAACATATATGTGCTCTGATGTCACCAATAGAGTTTTTATTCAGGAGGATATAAAATCTCTCAATGCTATTAGAGATATGTGAAACTGAAGAGAGTTATGTTCTGCTGTTTTATTTGAAACTTTTATGTGTATGTTTTTACAAATTATTTCTTTGGAGTTTCCTTTGCAATTGAGGTCTCAAATTTTATGCATGTAATTGAAGAATTGGGTTTGTCAGTGTTGCCAGGATACGAGATCGCAATGATAGCAATGCAGTAGATACAGATCTCTTGAAACCTATAAACAATATTTTTCTCCGATGATCAGGATAAGGAACTATAAGAGATGGTAATGATTTATTCTATTTCACTGTGTCAAAAGCTTGAAATGCAGGTTTAGAAAAACTTATGATCATCAACATTTTATGTGCACTCGTTTGCTTCTAGCTGCTGTGCTTGTTCATAAATGGAAGTTGAGCGATCGTTTTATTACTTTGTAAATTAAGTTAGACATCAAAGATTTTGAAAGAATGTTAAAAAGTAAGAGAATGTTTACAGTTAATGAAGTTTATCCCATCACATACTTATCCTGTTAGCTTTGATTAATTACATGTGTTTTGAAGCATCTTTCATACGCAGTCCATCTCAATCAAGCCAAAACTGTTATCATAATTAGTGCAAAGCTATTGACTCACCTCCAAGTGTTTGCATAGGGGTGTGAGCGCTTATACATGTTGTGATCGACCGAACATGACCTCCAGGATATGCATAGTTACAGCTGGAACTGCGTGTAAATACGGTGCACATGTTATCACACGAGATGAAGTGATTTATTAGAGGGTATTTCCTGCCTCTAAGACCATCAGTTGGAGTAGATCAGGCAAAACTAATTGAGCTCTTCCAGCCATGAAATATTCCTCATATCCAACTGCCATGGAATATTTCTCATATTCCCACTTCATGGAATATATCCTGTATTCCACCAGCCGTGAAACATGGCTTAAATCTCGCACAGCTTGAAAACATTTTGGACGCACTGTTCATTGATTGAGATGGAATGGACTGCCTATAAAGTGCTTGCAGACAAAGTATCCTTCCGTAAATGTCCCAGTTGCCATTTTAGAATAACGTCATGATTGATAGGCATATTGGAAAGATGTACATTTGATTAAATTTGTTTCCAACACGTAGCACCCTGGAGTGATTCTGTTATGGAGGAATATTATACCCTTTGTAATCTGTTTTCATTGTTAAATCATTTTGGTATGAAATTGCGTCGGATTACAGAGTTGCCTCGTTTCGATGAGTAAGATGAAAATAATGAGAGATTTGGAGACCAAAAACTCAGTCATATGAGTTTGATGCATTAATACTGTTCCTCTGTAACTGGTTATTATGTTTGATCAAAGGTATAAGACCCTGTACAGGATGGTTTGTTTATCCTATTACAAAACTATTTTTGAAAAATATGTGTAAATTAAAAAAGAATTTCAAATATCTCTCATCATCTGATTTCTGCTAACTCTCTTCTAAGTAACCCAATCTCAATACAAAGTTGAATAATAATTGTTCCCAAGTGATGGCTGCAATATTTCTCACTCACTCACTTACAATGGTATCTTGTGATCAGAATAAATTCAAGGATAAAAATTATGAAGTTTTAAAAAATCCTTCTAAATGTTTTCTATATTCTCTTTTCAAAAGCCCAAAACTGTCAGTCAACTAACTTAAGACACTGATCTTGATCTGATCTACAATCAAACAGTAAATTCAGGCTTTAGCATATTTCTGAACACTGAGTCAATGCCCCAGTCTGGAAGTCTGCTAATAATGCAGCCTCATGCCCTTCCATTCATCTATTCTGTCTCAATTTGTACTTATTTTGTAGCTATTGATCACAAACACTGACGATGGATATTTTGTATTTTGGGTCGACCGAGGTAGACAGCTGGTAAGACTGTTGCGAGTCCATATGTCACGTTAAAGCAACGCCAAATCCCCAGGGCGCTGTTGCCACTGCTTTGGTAATGATCCACTCGCCCCTCCAAAGAAGAATCGCTGATTCCAATCGGTTTTACCTTCGAGTTTATTCTCTGTTTTCTTCATATATACTTTTTACTTCCTCCTGGCATATTTAATGTCCCATTTTCTTCATCAGTTTAACAGATGGTAAACTCCCTCCAATTGAACTTGCAATCACGAGCGTTTTTCTAAAGGAAATATCCCGGATTGTTATGTCTTTGCACCCCACGCGATGAAGCGCAAGCTTGCAGAAGTGGATAATAAAGCATTTGCAGCCTTCCTTATGGCTACAAATAATGGTTACATTTCCTCGACTTTAACTGAAACTGAGAAATAGATTTATTCTGTCCTCGTAAAAACTCAGATTGCTTTCTAATGCCCCCTGTACTGCCTGGAATTTGGCAAAACCTAAACACAGTGTTTTCTCGATAGTTTTATAACAATATGCCTGTGAACATGAGTTCTGGTTTATTTGCATAGTATGTTGTGCTGTTTGTTTTATTTATGCTTGAATATTTTGTGGAAATTCACGAGATAGGTTAAAAGCATCCACATATTTGTGGACCATGTATGACAAAGAATTTAAAACATGATTAAATGAAGTGATGATTCTTTTGTAAGCTTATACATTCTGACAGTGACTAGTCCAGATCCAAGACTTCCAAGAGTTAAAATATCAAGCTTATCAATCTCTCTTCAGGCATGTTATTACCAGTATTTCAGCAGAGCCATGGTTTAAGTTCAAAGCATAATAGGTTTGATGTTTGTGAACTGCACAAAACAGTAACAAAGATCTGCTGCTTTATCGTTACTTAGCTTTAAATCAAGATATCCTGATAAATTAATTTGAAGGGATGGCATTACCAGAAAATAATATGTTTGGGAGAGTTTAGGGGGTTGCTTCAATTTGTATCTTTATTCCATTATAATGCTCCTCAAAGTTACATAGGCAATACAGATTGTGTGTAATTATGCATCACCCCTGCAAAACATAGCCTCAAGCTGTCATTTCAACTCTATTACTGTACATAGAAGTTGTTGAAATAAGTAATATCACCTTCTTTCAGTAGATACAAGATTAACTCTATTCCTGCTACAGACCAGACCAATCACCAATCATATTCACATGTCAGTGTAGACTAGTAGACAGAAGGTTAAACATGTCAGCATGGCTGTGAACTGCTGTGTTGTACCTGCAGCAGTTCTTTATGTATTTGCAACCAATCAACTGTCAAGATTCCTCCATATCGCCTCTTGGCTGGGCAATATATGTTCATATCATAGCCACAGGTGGTTATCTAGCTCAGTCTAGCCTGATAGTCTTCAAACAACTCCTAAGACAAATATCTATACTCCCCGTGTGATATTTTATATATCTCACCAGTGTTTGCTCTTTATTAAATCCATAGCTCAAGTTGCAGGTGGATCTTTGTCAGCTTTATCTTTTTCCCATGAAATTTCATGAGAGATTAATTAAAATTAATCTGAATTTCGTGAATAGTGAGTAGCTCAAGGGAGGCAACTCCTTGTCAAGACTTAAAATAGCGGAGTTAATGTTTTCAAGCAGAGAGAAAAATGCTGATCTTGGCACCCTAGCCTTGTGGATAAACAGAAGTAAGGACTGTTACAAGAGGTTTAGAATTTCCTCCTAATAGCCATCTTTCACGAAGATTTTGTTGCAAAGAAATTGTGATTCATCACGAGGAGGCCTTGATGACAGTGCTGATATCACTGTGTCTTTTTAATGCCACCATCACGCTTTGTGTGAGTTGTGCAATAAAAACACTTTTTTGGACATAAACTTGATAACAGGTTCCAGGCAGAGACATCACTGTGTTTATATTACCATTAAAAGAATAAATTTCATAAAAATGCTAGATTATTTCCCATTATTAGTAGTTATCAACCTTAAAACCAGTACAGCTCATAGATCATATATGAAAAGCAAAAAGGTATGGAATACTTGCAAACAAATATTTCGGGACAAAAATTCCTCCTAGTTAAATATCAATTTTGTTTGTTCAAAACATCATTTCAACAGCTCCTAAACATAAACAAAAGAGCTTTCAAAACTAGAAAAAACAAACCCTTTTATGCTTTATTTATATGTGCAGCCACCGAATATAGAATTTCCTTTGTGTTAAAATCTGTGAAGAATAACACTGGTTGAGCATGCAAGTTTTTCTTGTTTTGTGTTTCTCAGACGTTCGACTGACACAAATCAGTAGCAAGGAAATCTGCACTGGGAAGTAACGGCTCCCAGTGAAAGATACACACAAATCATCAGTTACACCTCAACACCTTCCGAGCTATGCAGCCGCTAGACCTCATTTCCATAACACAAACTGATGGTGTGCTGTAAAATACTTATTGTTTATAAAACAACGTAAGACGAATCCTTATTCATGTATTCATTGGTCCCCGAAGATGAACTATTTCGTAACTTTTGATTCGATCAGCTCCTTTGTTGTTAGAAATTTGTTTATGGTGATTTCTTCATCTATAAGAATGTATTTTGGAAAGGTATCTATTTTCCTTATGGTGGGGTTTTAGTTATACATCAAATTATGTTCTTGTTAGTTTGAACTTATTCTTTTTTATGTCGGGCAGTTGAACACTTAACATTCAACATGTTTCTTTGTCATTGTTGATCTAGTCAGACAACATTCATATACGGTTTTCCATTTATATCATTCTCAACATTTGCCAAATTATTTTCTGCTTAAGGTGTGTATATTTTCATTACTATGTTTTCACTCATCAATCAAACAATGAAACAATTAAATCAACGTTCATTTTCATTTGCATTTAGCATTTATCCTTGCTTTTGGTAGGGTTCCTTCAAGTGTACGATTGCATTTTATGGAGATATTATGCATCAAGGTTTAGTCGTGTGTGGTTGTGTGATATTTTCAGTCATAATTCAAACAAACTGGGAAAAAATAAATAATAAATCATGTCTTCTTTCATAATACTAGACATAAAGTGTCTTATGTCAAAGAATATTGCAAAAAGGGTTTCTGGAATCCTCATTTCGTTTTGTCCTCTAAATTTAAACAATGTTATTTGTTGAACTTAATTTTTCTTTCTCATTCTTGTGCACTAGTTAGAGAAAATGCTCCTTCATAATGTCCTTTTTGTTCTGAGAGATCTGTTCATGTTGAAAGGTAGTTTGTCTTCTCTTCTTCCCCTGGACAAGTCCACACGAAAATAAATGTTTTGTCATTAAAAAATGCTAATGGTTCGTTAAAGCAGCTCTCGTTACCCCCAGTCCCAGATGGAAGGTGATAAATAACCGGCCGTTTTCTCGAGTGTTGAGTGTCGAAACCAAGAATTTGACTTGAAGAATTTCCTGACTGGAGCCCGTCTGACAACTGCAATTGTGAGTTGGAAGATGCTGAAAAGGAGCTTTGAGCTTCACCCACAAAAAAACCTTTGCTCTTTTCAGAATTGCAAACAATACTGTTGTTCGACTTGAGAAAGCAAAAAGAAGGTTTATGAGAGAAGAAAAAAAGAGAATTTGAGAAAAAGGATGCTAAACGATCCATTAACAGATACTACAATTTAGTTAAACAAATAATGGCGAGCTAGCACCATATGCTGAAGTCGAAAAACTTTGACAAATTTGCTGTTTATAATTCAAGGCAGGGACGAAAGAACATTCCTTTAGAACTTATGTTTTTGTAGTTGAGAACAAGATATAAGAGATAGGAAATTACAGAGCTAGGAAACAATGCAATGTCAGAAGCAATCTGTTCTATCTGTGATGAGCCAAATTATGAACATAAATCACCTACTTTAAACTTTTTTGAATTTTAACCTGCTGAATAAGGTGTGAAAAAACATCCCTTAGTGACTAACTTTCAATAATCATTAACATGCATAGGAAATAATAAGTAATTTGTCAGTACAGGGGCTGGTCCTGGTCTAAAATAAGACCTTTGAATACAATCCAGATCCCAATTCAGCAGGTCTTAAAGGCGCTGTAGCACGTTTTTTGCAAAATTTATTTTTTCAAATTTCCCATTTATAATGATAGTTTATGTCATTTAAATTAACTTTAGAGGGTAAAACATCTTATTACACAAACCAATTATCTGTAGTGGTAATAACTTTGTTGCGTATAAAGCAAAAATTGCATGGCGGCCATTTTATTGTGAACACAATTTATTATTTTTTATTACAAAAACGATTACCGAAACATGTACACTAATTTTAAACTTTATTTTCCGAAGAGAGAATGATGTTTTACTGTTGGTGAAATTATTTTTCAAATACATTTCATTAACTTTTTTTAGTGAAAAAACGTGCTACTGCCCCTTTAAGTAATTAAAACATAAATACAATTGAAAGACTGAAGATATTAACTTGTAGAATGAAGGTACAGTAAATTTTCCAAATTTTGTTGAGTAAATTTTTGCGTAGCCAACTGGTTAAATACACAAATTATATGACATCGGGTATTTAAAAGGGTTAACAGCGTAAAAGCTTTAAAGCTTTTGGAGAATAATGTCTTCAGTTAGGATTCTGTCAGCTATTTGTCACATGATGTAATATATTTATGACTTAAATGTAATTTATGGGTGTCGCTTTGGAATGCTTAATTGCCTTGTTCTCGAATCAGCATGAGATTTGTAAAGAGATTAAACAGCTGGAGGTTCAAAATGGTCATAGTTGAAATAGTTCACCCCTTCCAGTTAGTTTGAATTCAATAATGGATGCAGGTTTGCGTGCCTTTTGCAGTCTACATCCAAAAGTCGCTCCTTCTTAATCAATAATTCACTCGATTTCAAACTTCAACTAAATGCTTCTCAAATCAGCTCTTGGAAAAGCTTATCATGAAAGATCGCCGATATTGTGACATAGCATGCTTGCTTTTCACTCAATCATTCATTCATGCATTACAGTGATAAAAACAAAGGAGATTTTAAACTTTGATAATTGTCTTCGAACTTTGAGAAAAAAAGGAGTTTCTGGAGGGGCAATGGTTGCCAAAGATAGATGTCGTCTGATTGTGTTCAGAACAGCAAATTTCTACCCATTAGCTTTTAATGTTGGATGAAGTAAATGGCTTTTGGCAACAAAGTAAATGAAAAAGGACAAAATCAAGATTGATTGAGTTTAAAACTCCTAAACCTTGTTATTAGAAAGTAAGAACACTGCCCCAAATCTCTTGTGAAAAATTTGATAAATTTAACTTCAATACTATAAAAACGAACAATCTAAAAACTTTGAAATAATCAAAATTCAAAATTATTTGAAAAAAATAGTTGATTTGCTGTCAAATATAGAATTAAAAAAATGCTTCGGTTTTTAAATTAATTAGAGGAATAGTTTATAAGACGTGAACTTAAAATTAAAAATAACACTAATTTGAAACTAATTTGAGAAATTGATAATTAACTGCTTGCCCTAAAACTCCAAACGACCCAACTAATTTGAGAAATTGTTGATTAAACGTCGAACCCAATTGTACAAAAAGCGAAGCTGCACTTACAACCATGTTTTAAACGATTCTGTAATTCTGCTCTGAGTTCAAACCTCAAGAGTAATTAACGATAGATTGATAGAACAAATTGACAACAGCCCATGCAGGCATGAGGGTCAAGTTGGCAAGGCTGGTTCTATAGGGAATCTCTCTGTGCTGCATCAATATCATTCTTCTGTGAGCGGAGGGGATCATGTGTCTGTACGGAGGCTAGGGACGTATTTACTCTCTTTGTTGATTCTTCAGAGATTATCTCCGTATTTTCAGCATGTCACTTTCGCCACCTTGGTCTCCTGGGAGCAGCTAAGTAAATCAAATTGTCAGGCGCAGTTCCAATGAAATGCTCATTCTTGTCTGATATCCATACCTCGTGCACTTGCTTCTAGATATGACTTCAATTCAGTAAAGTGAGTGTTACCGCAATTTGATTTGCGAGACTTTGATGGTATTGATGTGGGCTTGTTGAGGGATAGGACTGTTCTTAAAGATCAGAGCAGTGTCGTGAACTATATCCTATGAATAGAAATGGTACCCTTGATAGTTCTTTATTTACATCGCATAAGGCTACTTAAGATAAATTGATATGTCCCCTCGCCTTTCAGCGCATTAATTCTTGTTATTGACCAGTGTATATTGCAATTATTGCATGACAGGACCGACTTTCTGCATAAAACCTTAAGAAGTGTCTAGACATGCAGTGAAATTCGTAACAACCACCTGACATTTTTAACTGAATAGCACGTGCTGACTCATTGAATAATTGACGAGTACTATTCATGTGTCCCCAATAGCATCCTTTCTTACACTTAATGAAACATTGTGCCATCTGCCTTCAATCAACAGCTATTATTATCCCCTCAGTTATTTCACAAATATGCTCTCCCAATCGTCTCCCATGCCATCCAGTAAGCAGATATATTGTGAGTAATGCAACAATGCACATGTCTAGCCCAGGTTCTCTACAAGAGATAATCTACCCATGTAATTACGGGAAACCTGATAACACCTGAAGGCAGATAGCTCGGTAGACTGTTATCAGAAATATCTCACACCAGGCAGGTGGAGAGTAGGTGGAGGTGGTTGGTAGGCAGTAGATAAGAGCCAATAGTACCTTGCCTCAGGTGGATCTGTTCATCAGGAGTGTTTCTCTCAAAGTTTGTCGTCCAGACAATTCTAAACTTTTCACATTTCCTCAACAACTTTTGATGCTTCCTCAAAGAATAGTCTAACCCATAGAATGTCATTCCTCATATTTAAACCTCTTGAAAATCAAGTCTTTGCATTAATTAATAAATTGTTTTTTAAGAATATAAAAGTTTTACTTTTCATAGACTGTCCGTCAAGAACAAAGGACAGAGTAAAACTAGATCATTCTGATCGTGAATTGTCACTCTCATTGTCTGCAGTCATTTTGCATTTAGCAGTGAATTTAATTATTTCAAAACAGCCCTTTTCTTTATAAATTTACATTTCAGAGACAAAGCGATACTGTAACAGTGGTTTTATGGCTAGTGTTAATTGTATCGTGCCTCGTGTCACATGGAGACATGTAACCAAGTGCTCTAGCAGCTAGTTGTACCAGCACCATGCCTACAGTGCATCAGTGTCACATGGAGACATGTAACCAAGTGCTCTAGCAGCTAGTTGTACCAGCACCATGCCTACAGTGCATCAGTGTCACATGGAGACATGTAACCAAGTGCTCTAGCAGCTAGTTGTACCAGCACAATGCCTACAGTGCATCAGTGTCACATGGAGACATGTAACCAAGTGCTCTAGCAGCTAGTTGTACCAGCACCATGCCTACAGTGCATCAGTGTCACATGGAGACATGTAACCAAGTGCTCTAGCAGCTAGTTGTACCAGCACCATGCCTACAGTGCATCAGTGTCACATGGAGACATGTAACCAAGTGCTCTAGCAGCTAGTTGTACCAGCACCATGCCTACAGTGCATCAGTGTCACATGGAGACATGTAACCAAGTGCTCTAGCAGCTAGTTGTACCAGCACCATGCCTACAGTGCATCAGTGTCACATGGAGACATGTAACCAAGTGCTCTAGCAGCTAGTTGTACCAGCACAATGCCTACAGTGCATCAGTGTCACATGGAGACATGTAACCAAGTGCTCTAGCAGCTAGTTGTACCAGCACCATGCCTACAGTGCATCAGTGTCACATGGAGACATGTAACCAAGTGCTCTAGCAGCTAGTTGTACCAGCACCATGCCTACAGTGCATCAGTCTTACATGGAGGATCTCTGCTAGTACTGACAGCTCGCTCTCATTGTGTGCTTGCATTCCGCACTTAGCACTGCATTACTGTATTACAGAAACATTAGTCTGCCGCTTGTGTGGGGTGCACCAACACTGCAGTCGTTACACGCTGTCACCGCAATATTATGAGTTCTTTACTTGTCTGTTATCAGAGTTTTTAATGTTGTTTCGGGATAGTGGTGTTGCAGGAATGACTGTGATAGCATGCATTCTTAGTGATTAACCTTTTTTTTTGCAAACAGTGGAAATGAATATGGAAGATTCTTTGAAATAGTTCAAGTATCTTTCTTTCTCTGTGTCATTTGTTTTGAAAATATTTTGTGAAGTGTTAAATTAGTCTTATTTATGGAAATTTGGAAATAATTGTAGAAAAACGTCATGACCACCACCTAGATCTATCTACATTGGAACTTCAACAACGTAAACTCATCTTTATAGCATTTGACTGAAAGCATGTAATGAATTCTTTAAAAAGAATCAAGTTACTGTTTGTGTGTCAGAGTGAATGTGGATGATGTGTGTTATCTCTCCTGTAAATGCCACCTTGACACTGCAGATACTGGGCTTATCAGGCCCATAATGAAATGTCCCTGTAGATAACACATCCTTTCACTTCTAGTCTAGTTGTTCAGGCTAGTCTCTCAGATTTTGGAACAAATCATAGACTTGCTGATCTCTGAAATCAGTAGCCATGGATAGAAACCTTAAACAAATTGTTAACATAAAGCTCCTGAACAAAATCATTTGATAGTGAAATTTTACTTTTAGGATTTAAAAATGATAAGCCCTTCGAGCTCAGACAGTGTAGACTTTTTAAAATTTCTAGACTTTGATGTTCTACTTTAGATTCTGCATGACAGACCAGAAATTGGTCAGACTCAAAAGCTACCTTTTAGTTTCAGTGCTTTGGAGATGTAAATCATAGATACAGAATATCTGCAAAAGCTTTTATGCAATTGTAATTTGATATGAGCTTGAAATTGAAAGTGACAGGGTGTCATGTCGTGAGACAAAAAGCATAAAAGTTCAAACATGAACTTTTCATGTATGCAATGATTGTGTTTTTATGCTGTATCTGATGCATTTGGACCAAAAATTGTCTCTTTGATCATGTAACTCATACAAATTTGATCTCAGAAACTCCATTTGTGTAACGTGATCAGTCTTGGAATAATGAAATGTGGTTAGAATGTGGTTAGCAGGAAGCTATTGGACTGACAACCATAAAATCTACCGAATCCCTTTCTCAGACCATCGGCATTCCTGTGCAATTGTGCCTATAAATGCAATGTACCCTCCTCAGACAGTATTGACAATTTAAAGAAATGAAGAATTGCTTTCCAGATGATAAACCTTGATGTGGTTTATGTACTCGACTTGCGCTTTACGAAGCTGAAAATAGTAGACGATGTCTTCTATGATAGTAAGCTTTATATTGGATGTGAGAGAACCTGTCCTGATTTCTTCCTCTGGGATGACCAGAAAACGTAAATTCACTTCCTTCCATGATGAGCTTGGGAAGTTGCTGATCAGTCAAATAGACCTAAATTGAGGAAGCAAATTTGCCCAAAAGAAGGTTATCGACAAGTGAAAATTAAGAAATAAGTGTTTCCTCTTGCTTGGACATGCCCAGAATTGAAGTATGATTACCAATAATTATAATTCCAAATAATGATGGCTTTCTGCTTGACCCATGATAAAGTGGGCAGAAAATAGGCTGTCAATCAATATGATGATTTTAGTGGATATTTTTGTGTAGAGTATGATCGTTGGCTGCATATGATTGCTGCAAGCAAAGGGCAGATAATCATTTGGACGTGCCACTAATGGCAGACACTGTCAGATGTGACAAGCTATTTCAGTTATTTCCAATTTGAAAGAATTAGCCTGTCTGCCTGCCTAATGCATGTTCAAGACAAAGTAATTTGTTTTTTTAATTCCTTTGGAATTCCATCCAATAACCTTTTTTATGTGGTTGAGCGATCACATTATCTCATGTCATTTCAAAACCTTCTCAAAGGCAATAAATCATACGATCTGTGTCCGTGTATTTAGCTATTTGTTAACAAGGTTTTGCATGACAGATCAAACCGAGTCCCTTTCTTCCTAAAGTCATTAAGATCGAATTGATTCCTTGACTCTTTCTATAAATTGTATTATATCCAATGTCTCCCCAGTTTTAGTGGAGTCAGCACTTTCAACCTGTGATCTCGCTGCACTGTCTCAGCCTTACAACAAGTATCACCCTTCATGCTAATATCCTCAGTAGACTAATACAGAGGACTAAAAGGTATAAACTTTCCTTGCTGACATTCAGTAAAACACAGGGATTAGCCGGTAGGGGAGGAACACTGTAGTTCCCAATGGTCGCGTTGAGCTTTATGTCTGTCTGGCCAGCCGATCACATGGCTAGGCCGGTCATAGAGTTGCAGTAAAATTGTAGTTAATTGATGCTCGCAGTCAGGTTACGGGTTCAGGTTCTTAACAGTCCACAGGAACAAGACAAGATCAGGTTGTAGCTCTGTCAAACCGTGGTAAATCATGTTTTAACTACTGGTCAACTACATGGGGCGCTGTCATACCAGCAGGGGGTATTCAAAGGTAGATCATATTCTCAGTAATGGTCAGCTACATAGTTTTGACTCATACCAGGTGGTTTTCAGAGGTAGATTATATTCTAAGTAACGGTCAGCCATACAGAGCATTGCTGATCATGTTCAAGTTATGTGCACAGGCATGGGTCAGTTCAGTTAGTATGGCAGATTATATTTTAGAAATTTGCAACTACATTAAACTATGTAGATAGATCATATTCTAATAAATGAACAGGTACATTTATCTTCATCGTATTGAAAGGTTGATCATATTCTAAGCATAATTTGAGGCTTGAGTCATATTAGGAGTAGGTTTTGATAATTCTAAGCACTTGTTTCTCTATGTTTAGTAGATGCAGGCGGGTACCACATATTCTAAGAACTGGGGAGCTATAGTAGATTGTAATAGTAGGTAGATCATATTCAAACAGATCAGTTGCATAGGCCAAGTCAAGCCAGTAGATGGTATTCGTAGGTAGATCACATTCTATACTGGTCAGCTTGGCAAGGCTGAACCAGGTGAGGTGGTCATATTCAGCTACAATAGCCACTGTATGACCGATTAGCAGTCAGGTGTTGCCTGGAGTGCAACAGGCCTCACTGACCACAGCTAACCCGGTGATTTATATAGTCCTGGTGTAGTGATTACTGTCCAGCACTGGAACACATGTAGAGAACAATCCAGTGGCGCGGATTTGAGAATCACTGGTGGCGAGATTATAGGTTTGAAGGGAATGTTTTGTGAGACGTTGACAGAACATGGAATTAAAGCTTTTATGATTGATGCATCTTGGAGGCTTGGAAGTGAGATAGAAAAAGGGTTGGTAAGGAGGGAAGGTGCTGGGTGTGATAATTAACCACCCAGTCCCTCCCTGCAGGTGGCACTGGAGGCATTAGCAGGTTAATGAGGGTCAATTTGTACAGGCGAAGAGGAGCATGCACTGATATCATCTATCAAAGATACCTTAAACACTCGCCTTCTTCTATAAAGACACCTTAAATACTCTGCTCCTTCTCTAACTACTGTAATAAGAGATGGTATTTTCTCTCATAAGGCTGTCCATAGAAATACATATCTGTTAATGTTTCGTGAAGATGATTGAAATTCCTTGAGATGGTTTCTCTGCTTTAAGGGGAATTTCTTTTTAAAGAGAGATCCCATGGCTTTGATAATGTCTTTCTTGAAATTGTATTTTTGTTTGATCTCACGTTTCTAGAATTTAATGAATTTCTAAGTAATTATTTGCTCCTGTTGGATCATAGAATTACAGTTTCCATCAAAATATTACAATTGTGAATTGCTTTCAAACTTTCATGTGATTTATTTTTGTTACATCAATATCTGATAATCTAATATGTAATACAAAATTTTCTGTATGTGGTCTAAGAGTTTATCTGCATTTCATTTCATCTGAAACTATTTCATACATTATTTTTTTTAGTAAGAGAGACAAAAACCAATCACCACAGGAATATTACAATTTGTATACAATGTACCCGTTTTCATTCATCCTAATTTCTTGCAACATTTCGACTATTACAGTGTTTTAAATCGATTTTCCAGAGAGTTAGAGAGACAAAGGCAGTCACTATTAAAATATTGATTCTTGACACCTGACAGATAATTAAAATAAGAGTGTGATCATGTCCGTTGACGCTGGCGACAGTTAACTCGCGTCTAAGATTAAATTGTCAGAGATGACTCAGTAAGTCCACTCATCAATGACAGCTGGATGTGAAGCTGAACTGGGCAAGATAGATGTAATTAGATTCGCTAATATATCACCTCGGGAGGGCTAAACTAAATTCAACCTGAGAATATAACCATAAATACAGCACAGCCTCGAATAGAACCAGGGGGTAGGGTGTGCTGAAGGAACAAGAACCCCAGGGTGTATTAGACAGAATGCTGTAATAATAAGAAAACAAAAAACAGTAATGTGAAAGCATGTAAGTAATTGAGGAGATTTAAATCAAATGAAATATGTATCTAATTAGGAACAAATTTATATTATGTGTTTCATTTCTACATCATCTGAAACCTGAGGTGCTGAATTTTAATATGACATTTCAGTAAATTGTTGATGTGATTTTTTATTTTTTCAATTCAATAATATTGATTTTTTTTTTTTAGAAACAGGGGTTTACACACACAGGGGTTTAAGAGGCAGACTAAATCACATGACCTACACATGATAGACAAATTAAGCCTTCTGTTGCTCCAAGCCACAAATCTAAACATTTCAACCAGGCTCAAGTTGCAAGCCATATTTTACTGTTCAATATCCTCCAGGACAGCCTAACTACATTTGGACAGATAAATGTGGCAATCAGGAGTTTCGTAGACAGAGTCAAGTTAACAAAATAAAGTTACCACAACTTTAAGAGACTTTTCTTCAACTTTGAAGTCTGAAAGCCGGACTGGATTTATAGAACTGGCACAGTCTGTCCCTAGGTGCTCTGCTCTGATCAGGAAGGTCAGGGTGTGACATTTGGTCTGTCAACACACGACGCCTGGTATAGTTTACTGAGATATGTGTACCACCCTGGAGTTGCTTGGTAGAGTCGCGGATAATATGGTATATTCACCTTGTAAAAGGTAAATCAGCGATAGTACACCCCTGTAGTGATGTAGTCAAGTCATGGTTAATTTCAAGTCATGAAAGTTAAATCAGAGATATTCAAAGTTCAACCAAGCTTTCTCAATCAATGAAATACTTCTGAACGAATGTAAACTTAGTCTGTGTAAACAGAATTCAGGATTCTATTAGGTATGGTCTTACCCACCGGTCCAAAATAGTTCCGAATTTCAAGGCAAACATGGGCTTCTCTAGCTCAATTGATCAGTTGATACTTCGGATCTTGAAGTCATCGCAAATTTTCTTAAGCCAATTTCAAACAGACACATGATTGGGTCCTTGTTGTAATTGAATAGTGTTTACTTCATTTAACATTCTTATTTCACTCAATAAACGTCATTCTCGAACTTCTTGTTTGCAAAAGTTTGATTGCAGGTTAATCGTCATGGCTATGGTCAAATATGATCAAATGTTTATTGTCATGGCATTTTTCCAAATTTCGTCTCCCTCATTTTCAGTTAGAATTGCTGAAGAGAATAAACCGTGCTCTGAGTGAAGCAATAGTTTGATCAATAATGTCCTGAGGGACTCCATCTTGAATCATCATGTTAAATTCCCGGACAAGATGAGTAAATTTAAAGCTTCCTGTAAAACTCACTCTCGATATTCAAGCGCCATAACTAAAAGCAAACTGGGTATTAGTTTTGCTTATTGATCAAATAAATACACCGTCAGGGGAGCGGAGTCTTTGCGAGGTTTATTGTTAGATGGGGAGGGAACATGCTGTGAAAATATACATACGCAATCTATATTGACAAGAAGAGTTCATTTTCCAATTATACACAGCATTCTGCCAGTTTTGTACATTAAAACCTTTGCTACATGTATCAGGGTGACGATTAGGACAAATGTAGAAAATGTCAGGATTATAAGAGCAGTTAAACTGAATGCTGGGTTACACACATTAACTCATGCAGTGCCTAGTGTTTCCATCTAATGCATGAACATGTGCCTTTAGCAGAGATGAAGTTAAATCAAGATGCACGCAATGGGCCTTCAGCAAAGCCTGAGTTAAGTCAAGCAGGATCTTGCATGTGCATCTCATTCAGTCCAAGATGTAGGCAATTACTCTGTGTTGATTCAGTGCAGGATGTTGGTAAACATTGCCGATATATTGAATCACGTTACTACCACACAAATCTTAGCTTACGTTGACAGCTGTATTAAAACGCTGTCATCAGAGAATGATAGATAGGAAAATTGACTTGTGATAACTTCTGATTGAAATGCACTTTTTGGACGATAAATTTTTTTTGTATTGACTGTTGGACTAGGGATGAAATGTCTTTGAATTGAATTTTATGAAAATCATTGATTTTGATGTAACATTATATTTTTTTCATAATTTCTATTTCAAATCTTATATACTTGATAAATTTCTTGCACTCGCATTCCTGAGAAATTCAATGAATTAGGTAGTTTGAAAAAATAAGCTTTGAAACTCCTCCATTAAAGTAAAAGAGGATTTAACATGGGATTAGAATTTGAAATTTGATTCATTTTCTAGTGTACCTGACTAATACCTTTTTTATCTAAACTAAATGTTTGTCATCAACTGGTGATATAAAATCCTCAACATTACAGAAAAATTATCCTGATGGATGGCCACAAGTTCACAGACACAATTTCATAGACAGGTTAAATCTTAGAGAAATGGAGGAATTCAATACCTGCATTAGCCTGCTTGACCTACCAATGGCTAAATAAAGAAAAGGCTATACCTTGCTTAAAGCTAGGCAAGTCTGAAAAGAAGGACAGAAAGTTTGTCAACACAATACCCTGAAATATTTAACAGAGTTTGCAGCAAAGTGAATGCTAACACGAATTGAACATGGTTCAGGCTTTAGCCCAACAAAAGGGACGTCATTTAAAGGGTAACAGCACACGTGACAACGAATATATAGGATGGGATTCGAGTGAAATCTCTAGTTGGCGTCTCGACAGAAGTTAGTCTTGCCCTTGCAGCTCGCTTTTCTATTGAGCAAGTGTGTGTTTAACCTTATGCCTGGCAGAAAAAGGGGGAAAAAAGTATTAGTATGGGGCAAACTGTCTCGGCTCCAGCAGGGAGTAGGTTAAATCTAGCAGTGGCCCAGCCACGAGGCGAGAAGTTTAACCACTTCGCTGACGTTATTGAGTTGTGAACGAACAAATCGCGCCCTGCTGAGAACAAAATGATAGAATCTCGATCCTCTATTGTCCTGATTGAAAAGCTGGAAATTAACATAGCAGACACAAAGTCCGAGTTTTGTTCACAGTTTCTTTACATGGATTACAGGAAAATCTTCAACGAATTGGTTTTCGAAATATTTTAATTGAAGTGTGTGATGTTCATATAAACGCCATAGAAAAAGTACTCATAAAGCTTACATGAATGTTGCCATTTTTATAAGTTTCAAATTTTCTCTCACAATCTAATCTGATATGTTTACAAAGAGGAACGAGAAGAGATGTTTTGCCATAAAGATAACAAGCTCTCTCCACAAATACCTATGTCCCTGAAAACTAAAATTCCTCAATTTCGATAATTCCCGTATTAAGGTTCAGATTGAAGCATAAGTACTAGATAATTGGATGAAAACATTCAGTAATTGACAAATTGTAATTGTAAGCGTGATAAAGCAGTTATCTCTGGCAGTTACAAACATTACATAGAGGATTATTCCCGAGAGAGCCTCAGTTTGATGAGTTTCGGACCGCTGTCTATTACAAGCTTTAAGAGAGGGCCGAGTACCACTGTAATAGTATAGTCATTCATTACAGTCCCGATTTAGCTACCTAGAACTACATGGGCAGTCAGTCGTGGAGAGAACTTGGGTTACTCTCGGATTGTCACCAGATTCTGTTACTGTTTCCAGTTAAAAAAACGTTTCTGTATAATTACGCTTCACTATTAGAATGTAAGTTGATCGTCTGACAGTACGCACGGCTTTGTGGGATGGGAAATTGTTTAGAAAAATTTCTTTCTTTGCATGTTGGTGTCAAAATAAAATCAAAATTCTTCATACATGGGATAGTATGTTGTTCCTAACATGTATCAGATTCTATATGTCCCCCAAATATATAAGCTTCTGTGCCCCACTTACATATATTTAGCACATATTACTTCTATCAAACATATAATAAACCTTAACTTATAACTAACCTTATCTTAATCCTGTACAGATTCAGTGATGTTTCTAGAAATTGTATTGTAGAAAGTGTGAAAAAACATGTAGTTTTAATAATTCAATTGACAGAATCATAAAATATAATTGCCAGCCAGGCACTGAATTGGTCTTATTTCATACACTGTGATAAGAACATAAATTTAGTTTATTATTCTATATGAATATTTCATATATCTCATTTCACAAAGTTCTAACCAACTCCTCTTTTTCTCTGTGCAGGTTTCTGCTCTGGACCCAGAATGTGGTCAAAATGCACCGGTCAGCTACGAGATGGACGTGCTCGGACCCCAGGAGTTCCAGGTGGATCCTAACTCCGGACAACTCTGTGTCGCCAGGCAACTCGACTACGAGGAGAAGCCTGTCTACAACTTCATGATCAAGGCTAGCGACAGAGGTACACATGATCTAAATTTTACTAAAACAATTATTTTAACCTCATCAGGCCTGGTACTAAAATGATTTTAAATTTTACTAAAATTATTTTTTTCCTGTTATAGTCCTTATTATTGCCCCTGACAAAACGATATCATTGTATGCTGGTATTTGGTAAAGCCTCCTTCCAGATTCATTAATACTTCCACTTTCACATTACCTGTTTCACTATTCAATCATCACATGCTTGGATGCTGATATCAGAGGCCAGAACCACCCTCAACACACTTCTTACATTTAGCATTTGTTCTAAATCATTGTCATCAGTTCAAGTCTCGGTTGCAGTTCCTAGAAATAGTGGTAGCACTACTATAAGTCGTCATCATTTATACTTTTGTTATTGAATTAATTACTGAACGACAGTTTACAGGAATAGTGACATGTTAATAAAGGGAATTATCTGGGATTGGCCCTGGTAAAAGATTAGTTATCCCACAATATCCCGGAAGGAGAAAGGAGGATTTACAATGGATTGTAACAATACAGTTGCCTTGTGGAATGGACCATGATCACTTTTGATCTGGACAGGCAGGATATGTTGATTTGCAAAAAATCTCTTCAAGCCCTTTGCATATATTTCCAAAATAACTAACGCATCTCTTCTCCCATTGCAGAAGGACTAAGCACAACCACCTTGGTTCGTGTCAGTCTTCAGGATGTGAATGACAATGTGCCCGAGTTTGATCCAGCGAACTACAAGACAAGCTTCCGAGAGGGTCTCCCCCTACAGGCGCTCCTCACTGTCCACGCTAAGGACCGCGATGAGGGACGATTTGGAACCGTCACCTACTCCATCGTACAGGGAAACACTCAGGGCTTCTTCTCCATCAACCCTAGCAATGGTAACTTGCTTTCAAGATGCATTGTTTGATAAAAATATAACTATTGGCATTAACATCTCCTTTATGATGCATTAGATATCCTCTCTGATACATACATACATACATCGTGTTTATGTGGTTTCAACTGAACAGATTATTGTGTTAGGACATGTCTCTTAAAGAATTCATTTTGCTAGTGCTTACGAGAAAATTTGAATCTTAATCCTAATACTCCATACTGTTTATTAAACTGCCATCCTTCAAGTCACATGAGTCTGTTTGAAGGAGTTACTAGATCCATGTTATTATTTATTTTAAACATACCCAACATTAACATAAAATTTCACCTGTTAGATTATTTAATGTTTTTCTCAGTACATAACATACCACCATATCTACTCAACACACACCCATCTATACTTGCAGGAGTTATCTCCCTTGTGAGGCAGTTCCCTCTCGGCCAGAGACAGTACTCGATCAAGGTGCAAGCAACAGATGGAGGAGGACGGAATGCCACCCAGCCTGCGGCGGTCGACGTCAGTATCACTGGAGCCAACACCTCCCCACCCTCCTTCAGCTTCCTCCTCTACAACTACAGCATCAGTGAGGGGGCGCCACCTGGGTCTGTGGTCGGTAACGTCCTGGCCACATCCGATATGGTGGATGCCACAAGAGGTAAATTGATCACAAGTGTTTGAATATTTTAGTCCCAAAAAGAAATAAGACATTTGTTATTTTTGCTTTTTGGGTTAAAATCTTTTAAAAGAAGTTGTCAGTATTCGCATCATATAAATCAATGTTAATGAATAAAAACGGTTTCCAAAGGCAGAATATTTATATTAAGTGTTCATTTGATGTTAGATGATTAATATCTCTTAATATGCTTTAAAGAACATAATATGGAAATTAACATAGAATATGTTGTACCAACTACTTAACATCATTTTCAGTACTGATATATAGTACAAGTAATGTAAAGAAATTACCTCAAAATATTTTATTTTATAACAAAACATAATGTTTTATACAATTCTCATCACAGTGAAGTATGAGATCCTGTCTGGAGGCAACAACTCGTTTGCTGTTGGCCTGACGTCGGGTACGATCAGCACCACGGGAGCTCTGGACCGAGAGAAGGCAACGTCCATGCTGCTCAGTATAGAAGCAGAGGCTGGCAACCCTCCTACTTACGCCTACGCTCAGGTTTGTCAAATTATATTTGTTGATTATACATATGTTCAGTGTTTTCAAAGCAACCACCCCCTTAACCCCACCCAACCTTCTTTATGTTATAGTTCATGTAGTTTTTCGTAATTTGCCTCTATCTCCTTCCCAACCTTTTTCTGCAATAATTTCCCCCAAAATCATGCCCTTAAACTTATATTTGTGTATAAATGATCAGGATATCATTGTTGACATTTGTTATTAATTATTGACATGCATGACCAGTTAAAGATTTGAATGTAGGATGAAACATGGAAATTGCTTGTGTTTGGCTTCACAGAACTATTTAATTGGAGTACTCTTTAGCTCCTATTATATTATTGAATTCTGAAAAAGCCTGCTTAAAAACTTGATATCAGGGCAGTCCAACTGGTTTGTTGAGTACAATTGAAAATTTAGTGCTACCATCAGGAGTATGTATAAATTTAAAAAAAAATGAAAATGAAACTTCAATATAACCTTCACAAAAACTTCTATATCTAATGGTTGTATCTTCTCAGGTAAACATCAGTATCCTAGATGTGAATGATAATTCACCTGCGTTCACAATCAACTTCCTGGAGATCAACGAGCGTGAGGACAGAGACGCAACATCGAGTATATACGTGGTACAGGCAACTGACGGGGACAACGAGCGTAACGGAACTCTTCAGTTTAGTATTGAAGACAACCCAGGAAATATGTTCCGAATTGATCAAATGAGCGGTGAAATTCGACTCAATATAGGAAAGCGGTTTGACTATGAACATCAGCACAGATATGAGATGAAGATCGTTGCTGCTGATATGGGAGATCCAACATCCCTCAGTTCAACTATGACCCTTGTGGTTAATGTCAAGGACATCAATGATAATCCGCCCATGTTTGCAAAATCTGTCTACCACTTCAACGTGAATGAAAATATTCCCTTGACAACATCATTTGCCCAAATTAACGCAACTGATATGGATTCAGATGAAAATGGGCGTGTGTCCTACATATTCAAGAACAGCCTGTTTTCCTCGGTATTTGGCATCAACCCTCCTAATGGCAACATCTACGTCAAGAAGGCTTTGGATCGGGAACAACGTGACCTGTATCATCTGACTGTCATTGCAAGCGATCATGGAAAACCTTCACGATTAACAGCAACAACGCAAGTCCAGATTCATGTTGTAGATGACAATGACAATGACCCAAAATTCTCCAGGGAATCCTACCACTTCTATATCCAGGAGGACCTACCAATTGGCAGCACTGTTGGACATATTGTTGCAACTGATGTGGACATCAATGAGAATGCCAGGCTCAGATACAGTTTTGAAAACGAAGAACCCAAATTTGTTATCAATCCCAACAATGGCGAAATTACTACCATGGAACGTCTCGACAGAGAAAAGAAGAGTGAAGAAAAGCTCATAGTTATTGTCTCGGACTACGGTAGCCCTCCCAGATCCGCAACAACGTCGGTAAGCGTGGATATCTTAGACATAAACGACAATGCCCCAGAGTTCGAGCGAGATATCTCTTATACAGCAACAGTGCAGGAAAACAAACCCAAGGAGACCAAAGTTCTTCAAGTTATCGCCACAGACCAAGATGCAGGAGAAAATGGAACCATTTCTTATGTTCTGGAGAATGGTAAGTCTTTATATTTTTCAGTTTGATATCTTTGAATTAAGTCCTAAAGTGAATATTCATATCATACTTTCTTTGAACTAAAAGTAGAAATAAAATGAAATAAAGTGTTTTTGTTACAAGCCCTTTGCATATTCAAATTGAAGAGTGATATTCCTAAGACGCAGTACTAACTTAGTAGAAGTATTAATACTACTAGAGAATTAATAGATGTTACTGAAAAAAAGACATGATGCTTTCATAGAATACAGTAAGTCACTTTACAAGTATCACAACTGAGTATATTGCTTCCCTCCAGGTCCTGGGGAAACTTCAGCTGTCAACAACTTTGCGATCCACTCGTCTTCTGGATGGATAACGACCAAGGAGGTTCTCGACTTCGAATCCAAGAAGCAGTACAAGCTGACTGTGGTTGCCAAGGACAAGGGAAACCCGCCCCTCGATACAAAACAAACTGTCACTGTTGCCGTGGGCGATGATAATGATGAGGCACCACTTTTCCATGCCAAGAACATAACCTTTGAAATCGTGGAAAACTCTGGGATGAACACTTTTGTTGGACAGGTGAAAGCTTCTGATAAGGATTCTGGTGAAAATGGTCGCATTTCTTATTACATCATCTCAGGAAACGTCTTTGGGTTGTTCACCGTTGATCGTAGCTCAGGAAGAATAACAAGCATACGAGATATTGATTATGAGGAATCCTCCTCGCATACTCTCGGAATCCGCGCAGTTGATAACAATGTCCTCTTCCCAAAAAGCAGCAACATCAGTGTGACTATAAGAGTAATTGATGTCAACGATAATTCACCAGTTTTCGAACAAGATCCTGTCTTACTTAAGACCGTGAAAGAAAACATCCCTATCGGGCATGCTGTTTACACCTTCACTGCAACAGACAAAGACTCAGGAGTCAATGGATCAGTCGAGTACACAATTGCAAGCGAATCTCACTCTGGTCCAAACCCAGAGGGAGGAAATTACTTCAGAATCGACAAAAGCTCAGGGCAGTTGAAAATTGCGAAAAACATAGATTATGAGAGGGTCCACCAAATTGAATTAATTGTTCAAGCACACGACAAATGTCCATCTCGATCATGTGTGCTGAACGCATCAGTGACGACTATTGTATATGTCATAGACGTAAACGACAACTATCCCAAGTTTGAATCGCCAACTCGTGTGGAGATATTTGAGGATGAAGACCTAGACTATCCAGTGTTGTATGTCCTGGCGACGGATAAAGACTCTAATGAGAACAACAGTGGCAACAACCTCATCACCTACAAGATCCTTTCTGGAAACTTGGCTGGAAAATTTTCTCTGGAAACTACAACAGGTAAGACTTTTAATGAATTCAAACTTTTTACGATACAATTAATGATAGATAGTAAAATACTTCTTCGTCTTCTGCCACTCATATCCCATGATGTCTGTTTGTAAACAATATCTGTAATAGCTTCGGCTTCTTATTGAAAGGTATTTTTTTATCATATTCATTAAAAATGTTTCATAGTAAATTTATTCCTTATTTCTCAGTTCCAACTTCTGCTTGATAACAATTATCATGGTATTTCATTATGACTCATTCCTTATTTTTACCATTCTTTTTACAGGACTGTTGACCATTGCAAACCCATTGGACAGGGAAGAGGTCAGTTCCTATGGTTTAAACATCAGTGCAGAGGATCACGGTTCGCCCAAGAGGATCTCACACAAGATTCTCAACATTGACATTCAGGACGTCAACGACAATGCCCCACATTTCAGCAACTCCACCTACCATGCAAGTGTCTTGGAACATGGAAGTCGAGACGATCCAATTCTCAAAGTGAAAGCGACTGACGCGGATATCGGCAACAATGCCAAGCTTACCTACCTGATACCAGCAGGCATTGCTGATGACAAGTTCTCCATTGATCCTCTAACCGGTGTTGTCAGCACCACTGGGCCGCTTGATCGGGAACAGAAGGATACCTACATTGTTTCAGGTAAAGATATATTAAAATTATATCTAACATGAATGAGTAAGATAACCACCTTATACAAGAAGGTGTTCCTGCAGTGTGGGAGAGGTTTAATTGGACGATACCTGTTAAATACCCTTTTTCAGATTAAACTATTTGTTACACTTACCTGCTAATTCTGGAATATTCTTAGAATACCATAAACCTGTAGACAATCCTGGAAAACCTTATGGAATAGTCAAATGGGTTATGCTACTTGTATTTAATCAAAAACTTTTATTCAAATGGGACGTTTAATTTTAGAATAGTAAGTGCTTAAATAAACCAGAATATTATGTGAAACTAAATGAGAACCTTAACTTAAGGTATTTCAATAAAGACATCACGTTAAATAACCAAATATGAATGTTATTTTCTTCAATGGTTTGATCTGTAAGCAATCGAACATGGCTGGGATAAATTGAACAGAAACCAATGTAGGATCCCTTTCATGGCTGCCAAACAAATTTGTCTTGACCTGCACAAGACTCAGAACTATTCAATAAATCCTCCCGTTATTTCAGTGAATGTGCGTGACGGGGGCTATCCGACCAAGTATGATCAGGCTACCATAATTGTCAATGTATTGGACATCAACGACAATGCTCCAGTCTTCAAAACTCAGACAAGTCAACTCCATATCCCTGAGAACAGTCGACAAACTGCCATCTTCACCTTCGCAGCCTACGATGCAGACACAGGGATAAATGCAGAGATAGTCTACAGCATTACAGGTAAAAGAACTGGTTATTGCTCTTGACATTTTATTTTGACATAGTATTTCACTTGCCATTGTTGTGGGAATTTCTGATTCGGGAATGTCTTTTGAAATTCTTGATATGGTTGCAGGTATTTCGTTTATTTTTAACTTTCGACATATCTCTAGGGTGAAGGATGACCGAAGCAACCAGATTTGATTTCCTAGCCTATTGGTAAAATTTAGAACTGAAATGAATTATGATGAGTTATACAACTGCCTCAAATTTCAGATGGAAACGACGAAGGTAAATTCAGCATCAACCCACAGACAGGCGACTTATCGTGTGAGGCCCTGGATCGAGAGTCCACTGAAGTGTACAATCTTACAATTACCGCAACAGACAAAGGATCACCTCCACGATCTGGAGAAAGTCGTGTTTTCATCACGGTAATGGATGAGAACGACAACGACCCTCAGTTCAGCCGGAGCGTTTATGTATCTCACTTCCTGGAGAACATCAATAAAGGGGAGATAATCCTGCAAGTGATGGCAACAGATGCTGACAAGGACCACAATGGAGAAGTCACCTACTCACTTGGCAACGACACAGAGGGTCTCTTTACTGTGAACGCTACCTCAGGGGAGATAATCACTACCGGGTATGATGTTTTAGTATTTTTGATCCAAAATATAGAAAATATCATTGGCATTAGAATAACGATCAAGGCTTCATTGCCAAAAATAGCTTAACACAAAGGTTGATTTTAATACCATCCTTTAACATTGAACGACTACCTGAGTTATCCTTTTAAGCCTTGACCAACATTATTACATTAATTATTTACTTAACATGTTCTTTTCATTTTCATGATCAGGTTATTCGACCGCGAGAAGAAAGCCATGTACTTCTTTGACATTGTGGCAATGGACGGGGGCGTGTCAGGCCAGAGAAACAGCACGGCTAAGGTGGAGATCACGATTGATGACATCAATGATAACACACCAGTGTTCGTCAAAGTCCCCTATCGAGCATCTATTCCATCCAGTGCCTCATCTGGAACTAAACTCATCTCTGTGGAAGCGTACGACCCGGATGCTGGTCCCAACGGACAGGTTGAGTTTGAAATGGATTCCAATCAAGTCTGGTTTGAGATGAGGGGAGCAGACATCGTTACCAAGAGGAATATGGCTAGCTCGGCAGTGGGCTACCAAAACATCCAGATTGTGGTTCGGGACAGAGGCAACCCTGCTCTTAGCTCTACTGGTGAGTACATGGCTGTGTTGCTGGTCTTCTATATCAAGCCTGGAGTCAATATATAACTTGCTCTTCCAATGTTTCCCCAAGAGCAAGATCATAAGATATTTGTGTGTATCAGCAAGTTAATTATTTTATAGACTAAATGTTGATCTCAAGGAAGCAATTAAGAATTATCACCATAAAATGTCTACTAATATGATATGATGAATTTGTTCATGCAGTCAAGGACATGTTAGTACACCTCCTTAAAATAAGTAAATTTTCAAAATATAACAAATAATGAACAATGATATCTTCATAACCATGCCAATATAAAATACCAGAAAACTAATCCATTATCTTAATCCACTCTCCCTATATTGCAGGAGTTGTTGAGATCACAGTGGGCTCCCCACCGGACCAGTCTCTGAGTTTCACCCAGGAGCAGTATGGCACCACGGTCCCAGAGAACGTATCCAATGGTTCGAGTGTGCTACAGGTTCAGGCCCAGTCTCAGTCTGGGGCTCTGGTCAGCTACAGGTTTGCTGGCGGCGCCAATGGGGACCCCTTCCATATCGACCCAAATAATGGTGAGACTCTGGTTTTTAAAAAATTATTTCTTGAAAATAATATTCTATCTTTTAGTGGTGCAAGCCAGTTACGGTTCTTGTTATTTAGCCCAAATAAGTTTAAATGAAAAGTTAATGATGATCAATTCATTGCTGAAATTGCGAAAAAGGGTGATGTAGAATATTTAACCATTGAGTATTCACGGATAGCTTTTATTTTTAATGACCAATCCTGTATTGTTTCCTTTGAGAACAAATGTGGCTAATGGCTGAAACACTGAACATTTACCAAATCAGTCATAAATTTTGTGATTTCTGATTCTGATAATTACTGATTCAGTAGTTGCAGTGCTATGACCCCAAATAAAGGACCAGTTTTGTTAACCTCCTGTTCAGAGCTGTCAAATTGAAATTATTCATTCACCAGGATTTCATTATGTTTATTGTCACATCATGAAACTATATAATACCTTGATTGCTCTCCTCCAGGTATGATCACAGTACACAACACGGACCTGATCGACTACGAGACAAACCACCACATGCAACTGATAGTGCAGGCTAACGCAGACGGCAGTCAAGATTACGCGACCGTGATGGTCAACCTGACAGACTACAACGACAATCCTCCAAAATTCACTCAGCACAAATATTATACCTCAGTCTGGGAGAACAACTTGCCAGGCACTTATGTCACTCAGGTGGGCATCTATGTTGAAATAATGATACAATGTCAAAATAATTATACATTGTTGAAATTAGGATACAAACTTGATATAATGATACAATGTTAAAATTAGCGTACAATGTTGAAAAAATGATACAATGTTGAAATAATGGTTGAAGCAATCTTTCTTTGTTATCCAGTCTAGGTATTCTTTATATGTTAGGAGCCCTTCATTCTTAACATATCAGTTTTCCTGGGTATATAAACCACTTGACTATTTCCACAATCTTTAGATCTAAAACACCTTCTGCCAGTTCAAGTTGAATTGAATATACAACAACAATCAAATCATTTAAATATTAAAAATTTCACTATCCTCAGCTCCAAGCTAACGATGCCGACTCGGGGAAGAACCAACAAGTTATATACAGCATTATTGACGGCAACAAGGACAACATGTTCTCCATCAAGTACCAGCACACCGGAATTATCACAACTAACGAGGACATGCCGCCCCTTGACCGCGAGGTCCGCTCCTCCTACCAGCTGCTGATTGAGGCTAAGGACAGTGGGACGCCAAGCTTGTCATCATCGTGCATCCTGTCCATCACCGTCAATGATGAGAATGATAATGTACCTTTCTTCCCATCATATGGTACTGTGGAGATCAGTGAAAGTAAGTATTTTGCGATTATTTGTATAAAGACGATTTAACATTAACTGTTCATAAATTTCAATGAAAATCTTGTATCCACCCCTGCAACAATGATCCCTTTCTTTCTGCAGACAAGACTGTTGGCTCCCATGTGATCCCAGTGACGGCCACCGACGTTGACTACCAACCCAAGCTGGTCTACTCTTTCCAAGACAACAGCAATGGAGATGGTCACTTCAGCATAGACAGGTTCAGTGGAAGTATCTCCCTTGCCAAACCGCTTGACTACGAAATCAAGAACAGCTATGTCCTTGGAATTGCTGTAAGTTGTCAATGATTTATTAGAATTCTTAACATGCGCTATAATATTTGTAAGTAGGAAAATCCATTAAGATTTCATTACTATTTGAACTTCTCTGTAAATACATAATGATATTCTGACTGTTGGTTCCATGAAGATTCTTTGCAATGGAACAATGAGCAAATACTAAATTGGTACAATTATAATTCAATTATGTATGCAAATAATTTGTTCTAAATGCATTTGTTCCAAACAAAGAAAGTACTTTTATACTTTATTTATGCAATATTTGAACTACATTGTAAAACGTGTGTGTGCAGGTCTCTGATGGCAAGCACAATGCCTTCACCCAAATTGATATCCGGGTCATGGACGAGAATGACAATGCCCCAGAATTCAGTCAGCAAAACTATCAGGTAATTTACAGATAATACTTGATGAGTGAGTGACTTCCAGATCCACTCACTCCATTGTGACTGCGTTTAATAATTTATTATTATATATATATAATATATATTATAAAAAACATTATGACGTCCTTCAATTAAAAGTATGCAGTGTATTACACAATACATTTTATGGTCTCCTGACTGAAACGCTCATGTTGAAAATGAAGATTTTTATTATATTTAAAACTTAATGTTCCCATAATGGACCTCATTTACTTATTTTGTGCACCATGATAAGATTATACATGTATTTGTAGAGGTGATTGCCACTAACATTTAATTCTACAAAATCTTATAAACCCTTGAAGGTTGCACTGGAAGAGTTGACTCCTGCTGGCAGGTCGGTGATCACTGTGAATGCAACGGATGCAGACACTGGTATCAACAAGAAGATAACATACAAACTGAATCATGAGAGTTTCTACATCAACCCAGACAATGGTATGTAGTTGATTTCATCTCCATGAATATTCTTAATGCAATCCAATCAATGAATGAATCAATGAATATTCCAATCAATGAAGTGTATAAGTGAACTGGTACTCAGTCAGGGCTAAACAAGCTTAAGATGCAATTATGATGTTCGCTTTCTCCATTGGATAATGGCTGAAACACAGCCCAAGTGACGCACAGCAAAATCTCAATCACAACCACTCATCTTTCACTACAACTAATACATATATGAATCTCATATTTTCAGGTACAATTTTCACCAACAAGATCCTGACATATGAAGCTTTCTCCTCTATCATCGAGTTGGTTGTCGTTGCCCAAGATGGAGGCACCCCTTCACTGTCTGATATGGTGGCTGTCCACATCCAAATAACCGACATCAACAAATACAGTCCCGAGTTCGACCAAGCATTCTACGTGTAAGTATTCATGCTGTATCAATGAGGAAAGGTGCATATGTTAAAGGGACACTATAACCAAGGTATTCTTTGTGGAAACATAATTTAAAAGGGATAATAGAGTTTGTGCATTTATTCTAAATATGCTCATCAAAGTACTATCTTCATTGATATGTTTCAATTGAAATGAGTACTATAAATAGATATGAGATTATCAGTAAGAATTCCTTCTAAAACATGCATCTGTGTAATCACAGTGTCATGAAATTTAATGCAAGCCATTTCTACTTTGATGTAGTTTTATCAAATCATTATCAAAGACTTTTTACCCTGATTTTGTTTATATATATAGACAAAGGAGACAAATTTCCTATATTTATAAAGTTGAAAAATATTGATCAATTTCTAAACCATTTTCCCTCTTTTCAAGTACAAACATCAGTGAGTTCAGTGTGAGAGGGGAGTCCTTCCTCCACGTTCACGCAACTGACAGTGACATCAGCCACGGGCACAGAGATGACAACATCAACTACCAACTTATTGGAAACGGAGCGGACACCTTCCAGATCAGACGCAAAACTGGAGAAATCTTCCTCATGAGTCAAGTTAACAGGGAGAATGTTTCTCAATACAACCTGACCGCGATTGCCACTGATCGAGGAAACCCTCCACGAAGCACATCTGTGTCTGTGACCATCATCGTCCTGGATGAAAACGACAATCCTCCACGATTCCACGAGCCTGACAACATCTTCCATGTGGAGCTTCCTGAGAACTATCCACCAGAACAAGTGTTCAAACATGTTGTAGCTACTGATGCTGATGCCGGATTGCATTCTGAAATCTGGTACTCAATCACATCAGGCAACACTGAGGGAATCTTCCACATCCATAAAACTAATGGGAGTCTCTTTATCATGCCTGGTTCTCATCTGGACTATGAGAAATCCACTTTCCATCGTCTGATCGTGCGAGCAGTGGATTGTGTGAGGTGTGAACCGATCAAGCCTCGATGGTCTGCATTTGTGACCATTGAGATCAATGTGACTGATGTGAATGAAGATTCTCCACTGTTCCCGATATCGCCATATGTGGAGTGTGTCAAGGAGAACCAGCCACCTGGTGCTCCAGTGTTCCAGGCTCAAGCCAATGATAAAGATGGGGGCAAGTTTGGTGTCCTCCAGTATGCCATTATACCAAACATACAGGATGCCTCCTGCTTCAGAATCAACCATCAGACTGGTCATGTTACAACAACAAAAACATTTGATTATGAGAACAGGACGTACTATAACTTCAAGATAACTGCCAGGGATCCCATGAACAGCACTGAGGTTGATGTGACTGTCAAGATTATTGATGTGGATGAATACATGCCCAAGTTTGAGAAGGACAGCTATAACTTCTCAGTGAAGGGCAATGCAGATGCTGATACTTATGTCGGAAGGGTTAGAGCATCTGATCAAGATGGGGGCTCTGCTGGCAATGTTGTGTTTATGATCAAGTTCTCAGACGACCACTTCGCTATTGATCCTAAGACTGGAAATATCACTGTTAAGTGGCGATTCAATGAAGACCCACCGCAAGGATTACTCCGCAGGAAGCGAGCGCTAACTGGAGAGGAGACGACTCTGATCGTGAAAGCATGGTCTGGTCGAGAAGATTCGCTGGAGGCAACTGCTAAGATTGTGGTGAACATTGATCGCAACTGTCCTGGGTGTGAACATATACCCCAACACGTTTCAGATCCTAATAAGACCGATATAGCTATAGCTGCAGGAGTTGTGGTAGGGATTCTTGTTATCATTGGAATCATTCTCTTCATCATCTGCTTTATGAGAAGGAGACATCACAAGAAGCGACCTCCTCATGATCCGAATGATAACATTGACTCTTCTGGTTATGGATTTACACCACCCCCAGTGACCAGAGCTCCTCTTAACGGTGGCCCTCCTCCTTACAAGGATCAGATGAGGTTTGGAGTGGACCCTGTCAATGTGACAAGTTCTGACATTTCCGATCAGTCCCATTCTGCCTCAAGTGGCCGCGGGTCAGCAGAAGAGGATGAGGATGAGGAGATCAGGATGATAAATTCTAACTCTCAGCTGAACAACTCGCAGATGTACAACCGGCGTAAACAGATGCCAGATTCAGGAATACAGCAAGATGACGACACACTCTCTGAACCTTCTGTTCAGACCCACCAGGAGTATTTAGCCAGGCTTGGTATAGACACTACCAAGATTGGCAAGCCTAAACCCAAAGCAAACCAGATTGCTCATTCTGTGGAAAGTATGCATCAGTTTTCTGATGAAGGTGGTGGCGAGGGCAATGTAGATATGGGCCACAGTGACTATGATAAAATGACTGACATGGAAACTGATGAAGAAGTGGCCATGATAGATAGAAACAAAGACTTGGGCTTCCACGAGCCAGAGGCGCAACATGCCGGCTCGCTCTCTAGTGTTATAAATAGTGAGGAGGAGTTCAGTGGCTCCTACAATTGGGACTATCTCCTCAACTGGGGGCCACAGTACCAGCCCCTTGCTCATGTGTTTGCAGAAATTGCCAAACTTAAAGACGATAGTGCTCAGCCTCGCAAACACCCTGTTCGAACTGTACCTCAGAGACCATTAAACACTGGGCTTACCCGTCCTAAGGAGAAGACGGGTGGCCCGCCGCCTATGATCACAAATGCACCACCTAAAGCCTTTGCGCCCCGTCCTAGTCATTCATCTTCCGGGAGTTCCTCCCACCCAAACTCTGCTCGCGCCAGCACAATGAACATCTCCTTGCCCAGTTTACCCCGCTCCCCGATCAGCTACGATTCCAACGTGACTTCACCGGCTATGACACCATCGTTCACCCCCTCCCTGTCTCCCCTGGCAACGGGGTCCCCCTCCCCAGTGGTTAGTGCTCACGGGTCAGGCAGGAGTTCGGGACATAATACTCCAGGCAAAGGTGTCTCAAAGAACAGTGGCCGCATGGGCCTCAGTGCCTCGTCCGAGAGTGAACAGGAATTCCGTATATAAGCTGTCTGACGGGAGTGAATGTCAAACAGGAATTATGTGTCTCGGCTACCTAGTTATAGTGTGTGGAATAAGCTTGAACAATTACTTGCCCAAAAGTGTTGTTTTATCTATATAAGTGTCAAAAAGCAAACACATACCAAAATACTACCAACTTGGAACAAAATTTGCAAGGTTAGGGGCAGTTTGTCTGGTCTTACTTCATACACAGCTAGGAGAGAGGAATTGCCTGCATGGGCTGGCGAGTGTGAGAAGAAGTGAATGACTGAATGGTATTAGATGATTGTGATATAACGAGACGTGCCCAATTAGCTTGTTGCCAGCAATGTGATGTGTCGGCTTGTGAGTGCGTGCATGTGGACCACTTTAAAAGCTGCTGTTGTACAATGCCATTGTCAACAATGTCAGTGTTGTTTCATCCATCTATATGCTGCTGATGCTGAATTGGGTAGAGTCTATTTTTGTAGATTCATTGTACATATAACATTATTTTAGATGACTGTATCATTAAAACCAATCATATGTGTCATAACTATGAGATTATTTATGTTCATGTTCAGGCTGTGGTGTTAATTTAACTCTTGACCTGAGTGCAACCGAAACATTATAGCACTTCAGGTTAGAAAGTAAAAAGCCTAATTATTGGAATATATATATGAACTCTGTTGAAATGTTTTTGAGATTTTCAGTTGAGAATTAATAGCCAGGTCAAGAGTAACAAATATTTAAGAACATAAAATAGATAATTTAGCATCAAGGAAAGAAAATAGTTGTTGGTTTGTTATGCCAAATCATGACTTTTAACTGCATTTGACTTCCGTACACCAAAGATTGTTGAAAATGAAATAGACAATTTTTTTTTATTATTATTGACTATTTATGTGTTATTTTAACATTTTTAACATCTTGCTTCTGTCAAGTGACTTTGTTACATGTTTTGTCACACAAATGGTCATTACATTCCATGTAGGAGAATAGTTATAAATTTGTATATCTTCCCTTTGTTGATCGGGTTTTCTTCCTTAGACAACTTTTAATACAAATGTTTATTTCATTTTCAACATCCAACTAAATCCAAATATTTATGACCTGGGGATGTTATGTTGTCTATGCAAATTTATATCAAGGAAAAGTCGAAATGTTTTTATAGTACTGTGCATAGGAAATGTTTAGAAGAATGAAAATGTACTAAAATTAAGATTCATTACGTTCATGGGTACTTTTCTTGTAAAATTGTATTTAGCTAAATATAAACGGAATTTCTCATTCATAATATACATCTTGAAATACCTCAAGCGTCATTGATTATTTTGAATTAAATGTTAAAAATTCATGATCATGCAATAGATCTATAGTGTATTATCTGCTTAAATTTGAAATGACATTTAAAATTAATGTTTTCATCTTAATCATTGATCATGCTATCTGTGCTCATGTTTCTGACAAACATTTATATTAAGCAATTGTAATGACAGAAACTGATAGATTATATATTCCATTTATACATGACCATGCAATGTTTACCATTTTTGCTAGTTTGCATATTTTAAGTGCGGCTATTCAAAAAACGATATTACAGATGTATGTTTTGTAAGGCTTGTATATAGTATACATTTTTGTATATGTCACATAAAGTGACAAAAACCGTCAAATATCAAAATTAGAAGTAAATAGAAATGAGTATTTGCAATAAAAATGTCAAGAATTATGTTTGAGTTTGTATTTTTTTTGTACTGAATGTAAAATTCTCTTTTAATTAAGCCATGGGATTAATTAGCACCGAACCCTTCTGAGTGACAATTTGACAACTATACAAAGAAAATAATCTTTGATAATTTTTCATCTGCTGTCTAAGACTTTGGCTGCACTTGCAAGGTTTTAATTTGGATTTGAACCCGAAGCCATCCTCTAGAAGTTCAATGTAGTAGCAATGAAACTACCGGAAATCCTTGAATAATCACTCAGCAATTATTGATTTCAAACACCAATCTGACCAGTCAATTATTCAAGGATTTCTGGTAGGTACATGTATATGTTTAAACAGAATGCCAGCAGTAAATTAATAAGGAAATGCAAGTGGATGAGCATTTCAAACTAGAGTTTGAAATATAGTCTCTCATCCGACACTTGTTGAATAGACTAATGTGAGGTCATGAATAAGTATTTCTTCTTCCTCATTCAACCCTAAAATTTGACACTTCTTTGAAATACCATATTTTCTCTAATAGACGCCGGGTCTTGAATAGATGCCAGGGATATGATCGTTTAAAAGCAACAGACGCCGGGTCTCGATTAGACGCCAGGTTATAAGATGAGCAAAGTTTGTAAAAAAATGCAATGTGTTATATTCACATATTCCTCTTAAAGAAAATATTAATCCCGCTCAATAATGAATACATATTCATCAAAACAAATTCATATTCAAGAAAGTTGGTCTTGATTGTATTTCTATATGTAGCTACGTTAATGTATGTATGCCAAAAAAATATATAGACGACGCATCTATAATGGAAGGAGGCCTGGAAAAATACAAGCCGGGGGCATCTATTAGAAAAAATACGGTACACAAAAAATATAATACAATGACATTTCGTGGTAATTCATCATCTAAAAATTCAAAGATAGTAAATAATTGGAAATAAATTCTGCTTTACCCACCCAATGAATTTCATAGTGGTGAGAAATACGAAATATCAGTTATCTCATCTAAAGTGATACTTGTGAGTTGAAACATAACTTGGATAACGTTTACTTGTCAAGAACTTTATACACACTTGTTCACACTTTATGTAGAGACTATTCAAGATATTTTACTATATTAAGAAATGTTAACGCCATCTCAATTATTTACAGAATATTACTTAAATTCTTTATACAAGTTTGGCAGATGAGAAAACAAAAAAAAGGAAACAATTGAACAATGAAATTGGTATAAGTAAAACATTGACACTTGTCTGAAATTTGAAATTTGTTTGAAATTGTATAGATATGTTTTGCATTATCAATTTAATTATGTGAACAGTAACCCATGCATTGGCATGAGAGAGACGCACACTGGAGCAGTTGACCTTGTACTTCAAGGTGTTGCCCTCGATCTGATTTAAGAAGATTACCTGCAATAGTTAATCACAATTATGTTCATAATGGCACTATTTGTACTGCATTAAGTGGACACTGAAGCAGTTCTTTGTACAGAATGTAATTGGCCCTCAAATATATTGGACAAAATAACTTATTTTGCCATCTTTTTGACAGATTGAAAGAAGCGTTAATAAAATCTCCCTTTTCAAGTTTATGTCCATACATCAACTTATTTTGTCGGAGATAACTTTAGTTCATAAATTTAATCTGACCATAACAATGGAGAAACTCCACTCGAGTTCAGATGTGCATTTATCTCTTCGGAATACAGACATAATAATGAAGTGCTGTCATTCTTCTGTCGCCGTTCAAAGTCTGAAAACGCCAAAGCAGTATAGTGAGTTGCCTCCCTTACACCGTCCACAGTTCGGAACACGTCGCATTGCATGTAAATTCTATATATCGTTTGGATCAGTCTGATTAAATACCGACCTTATTCCGAGGAATAAAATTTGCAAGATATTGCATCTAACGGGATACGAACAGTTTCTGTAGATTCATCTCCACAAGAGGAAATCTCTGAAGGAGTTTCTATTCCGGTAGATGCACTATTTTGCAAATTTCTTTGAAAACGGTATATTTTTCACATAAAACCTCCAAATAAGACATAAACAAAGACGTTGTTTTAGAACATATTTCATTTATTGGTACATTCAATCATTCACATTTATTCATTTCAAAACAAAACATATTTTCAAAGAAGATCTTACATTATTTCCCAAATGAACATCAACCTATTGGTTATAATATATGCAAACTAAAACCGATCTTATAATACACAGAAACATACATAACTGAGTAAACAGCCAGGGAAACTCATCTTGTAATATTTGATTTAACAAATGAAATTAAAACAAAAGAAACGGTGACATTTATAAACGTGAAACACGTAAACGGCTTTACAAAACTGTCATCTTTGATAAGAACCACCCTGTTTCAAACATTAAAAACAATAAATCTTCATATTGGTAATTCCATTAAACAACCAATCTCACCTTCTAAAATCTTCTATTTTTGGTCTGCACGCTCAAAATAAAAGGAAAATAGGTGGAAAATGGTAAATTGAAAACAAAATTTCCACATCCCACATCATTATTTTCCATGATGCCCACCCCACTGGTTTGACGGCTTCATTAAAATGGCCTTCACGAATTCTCTCTGCCTCACAAGTTCGTCTAACTCTGTTTCTATTTCTTCCTCTCTTTCTTCACTGTCTCTCTCATTCTGTTCAGCGACTGTCCTTTCAAGAACCCCAGTCAGTTCCTGTATTGGACCCAGTTCCTTCTTAAACCCACACACCTGAGCTTTCCGTTTTGCCGTTTCTGCATGATCCAATGCCTCTTTGTGTTGTCCTAACTTAGAACATAGAACAGACTTTGCCATGAAATAAAACATTTCCCGTCTGTTGTCAAACTTCGGATTACTTCTATCAATGATATTCAGACATTCCCTAGCTGCATTGACATCGGTCATGGACACCTTGCAGTCTTTGATTGTGTTGCCAAAGAGTCCAATACCAAGATAGCAGAAGACCATCTTGAGGTACAGCATTCTGATGTAGTCTTCCCGTAGGAACTGAGGACTTTCTGCAAAATGATCATTAATGGCTTCATCAATTGTGCAGATGATTCGCTGCTTCAGTCTCAAGCATGGTGTCCTCTCGTACATCTGAAACAGGATGTTGATGAGGATGTACAGAACCATCCCAGTATCTTTACAAGGTTTAATCTGCTCTGACAGAGCCCGAGCTTCCTCCAACATGTCCAGGCCGACCTCAAGACTCTCCTTCATAGTACGAGCCGACCCCTTTCTGGCAAGGAACATGACGATATTAGCCAGTGGCTGCGAGGATGTTGTGATGCAACCCTCCATGTCCTTGAAGATGTCACCTCTGTGAAGACCCTCGTCGTATACAAGTCTCCTGCTTTCTACCTCAGCGTCCAGCAACGTGAATAGAATGTCTGGGTCGCCTTGGAACCGTTTCTTATATTTGCATACAAAAACTTCAAATTTCTCCTTTTGCCCATCGTGTGATAATAGTTTGAGATGGTAATGGATCTTGGTAAGAGTCCGTTTCTTCTTGTCCATGACGTCAACTTTGTTTGGCTGTTGGTGGATGACCAATTCGTTTTCACTGGAATCTTCACCTTCATCATCATTATCATCATCATCAGCATCATCATCAATTTCAGAGGGAGCTGTAGATATGTTATGATCTTGTTGAGGCTCGTCGCGTCTGACAGTTGAAGCTTTTGACACTCTCTCCTCCCAACCATATACGTCTTCACTGTGTCCCTGCTTTGTTCCTGTGCGTTTACCTCCGCCGTCTGTGTGGACACGTGTCTCTAACTTCATCTCACTGGTTTCATCTGGGTCATAATGTTCTGACCTTCTCTGGTATATTATCGACGAATCTGTACTGCATGAGGTAAAAGAACTTCCAGAAGAAAATGACTGACGTGTGAGCAAAGATTGGTTCTCAGAAAATGATTGATTTGAAGATTTGCTTTGATGAAATGAATACGTTTGGGAAGAAGAGGGCTTTTCAAGAAATGGATTGTTTTGAGGAAAGGACAGATTTTGAGACAAATGCTTTCTTTGCGGAAATGATTGACTTTGGGGATGGGAATGACTTAAAAAAGCAACTTGACCTTGAGGTGAAACCTGACCTTGATGAAATGAAGGACTATGGGGCAATGAAGCATGATTTTCAGAAGAAATTGTGGTTGTTTCTTTAACCAGTTCCTCCTGTTTCAATTCATGAATTTTATCAGACAATAACTTGGCAAGATAGGGTTGACTATTGCCACACCTCAGCCCCTTAATGAATACTGGCACCACAGACCTCTTCAGGACAGCATCGAGGGTAGCTTGTGCTGCTTCAGACCGTGACCTTTTACAGACTTCCCTGATTTGTTCGCACTTCAAGTCACTCAAAGCTTGCTCCTGTTCCAAGTAGTCCAAGACGTAGTCCTCAACATCTAATCTTCTTACAAACTCCACTTTCAGCTTACGAAGTGCTTGTTCTTCTATACTGTCCATTTTGTGTGGCTATTATGTCATTTGGATATCAACAAATACACTGTCCTTGACCCATGCATATACCTTTTACAGACGCAACCAGTTCTTTTTGCAGTGTTGCCAAAACCCACAACCACGTGCACCCCGGAACCCGATAGTCACTGATAGTGGACATAACGGACACGTACAGACATAGACACGAAGTAAGCTTAACTACAAACTGTTACTGTGTGTCCACCTAGGTGTCTAGGTGGGAATGGATGCATCTGAAGACTGTGGAATGCGCAAAATGGTAGTTTTAGAAGTATCATCCCAAGCAATATGTACACACAGAGGATATGAACACACAACGGATATGCACATACAAGGAATATGAACACACAACGGATATGGACATCAAATGAGGGAAAGAGCGCCTCTAACCCGCGGGTCCGCTGGTTATCAGGGACTTTTCAATTGCGTAAATATTATTATAATGCTATTGTCATTCTGCGTTCTTTTATGTATTCTACACTTCTCGTTGTGATTTGTATCACTTGTCTCATGGACACTAGCCAACCTTAAAAATTTGACAGATGAAATTAAAGGAATTTACGAAGAAAATACATTCGTTGCCTTATCACTTAGATTCAACAACATGTTCCTGGTTTCAAATGTCAATTGATGATTACAATATAATGAGAGGTTCATTCAGAGACTTCAGCTGTTATATAGACTTGATCCAGTTTTACAAAAGCGTGATAACGAATATAAAGAATGGAGAGCCTAATTAAGTGACTGAAGCGTTCATAAAATAACTTAATGTTCTTTCTATGTAAATTAATCAGATTTTATACAGCTGAATGTTACAAAACCTGCTAAAAACGAATGTTTTAAATCGTAACATTTTCCCAAAATGTCTGCCACAAACAATGTGTCATCTTCGTGAAATGATGTGTGCATAGGAGCCGTTTGAAGGTGACATTTTTTAGGTAAGTTAAAAGAGACATATTTCACATAATTCCTTACATATATAAATATATAGTGGCAACTTATTGACTAAATAAATAATGAAAGATGGTGAACAAAATAATCATAATATGACAAATTCGTTTCACAAACATTTAAGGCAAGATTATCATTTTAAGACTATTCATTACTCCAATCTTATCAGTGGTGTGCCTGCATCTTCTGCTTCGCTTCTGAGAGTGTAATAAACCTCTTCACAATAGATCTCCTTGGCATATTCCAGTTTCAGAAACATTTCTTGTAGAAGGTTGATCCAAGCGTCTTCACATGTCAATTGTTCCTGTGTACAATGGTTCTTCTTAGCACGATTATATTCCTATAAGCATAGTTTCAATTCAATTCGTGAATGTACAGCTGTGATCGGCTGATTTGAATTCGACGACGGCATGTCGTTGTCCCCAAGTCATTATTTGACACATTTCTATTGCAGAAACGTTTCTTGTAAAAAGTTAATGTTCAATTCGTTTCTGGTATCATTTTAACATCTCACTACATGTCAAAGTTACTGAAACAATGCAGTTTGTATCTGAATCGGTAAATATGTCATATTCGCTTCCCGACAACACGTTCATACCATTCACAAACATTTTGTTATTTCACTTCACGAATTAAGCAGTCTCCGTTGTAACACAATCCTTCGAAATATCCAATTAAAACAAAGGGTTAAACACTTTCTTTTAAAAAATAGGTTCAACGCCTTGTCATCTTGTCATTTGAAGGTCTGTTATGTGGTAGTTAATGAATCAATATCCTCTAACGGTGTATCTCTTTTCCTTGCCTTTCATTCTTCCAAATCTTGTCTCGATCAGTGGCTGAAGAAAATAAATATCATATTAGACAAGATGGTACACTAAAGTGAACACTGTATATAGAGTGTAAATATGGCTGTACAGCTACATCCAGAATGTTTCTTCATCGGTTTTCCTTTCTCGTAGATACGATGCTTTAAAGACATCCCATGTTACATGATATTTGCATTTATAAACACAAGTAGATGAACACACTTGCTGGATGCATCTGTAGATATCGAAGCACTGTCAACAAATTTTCGGTACGCAGCTGTATGATCAGGTACGAACAAACTACATGTAAGAGCGAGTAAAACTGGAATCAGAGGTAAATATAAATCAACAATTTCCTCCTGTAAACTGATTTTACAGTGATAAGGAGAATTGTTATTTTTACAAATTATTTCCTCCTTTTCTCCAAAAGTCATTTTCAAATCATTTCCGCGGATATATATGTGACACAGTCATAAATTCATTTAATAGAATGTTATATTTGCAGTGGTGAAATGTCTTTTATACCTATAATGCAAATGTGTGAAACGACATGTCGATCACATGAACTTTAATGAACAACACCAGATAAAAATGGCTGACACACCTACTTACTGATCATATAACATTACATTCATAATTAACGAATATAGCTAATCAAAATCTCCTACTGTTTCCATTCAATTGACTAAACTAGCTTTTAGAAACAAATGTGTAATGTAATACTTAGTTGTGCAAAACAGCCTTATATAAGAAATACAACGATAATTCTACATTCAGCAGTGGCGGATCCAGGAATTTTGAAAGAGGGGGAGTCCACCAATGGAAAAGTTTGGGTCCACATCTTCGGTGCCCATACCCGCCCATGCAAAACGTTTTTGTTAGGGGGGTCCCCTCCACCCCTTAAATCAGGATACAGCGGGAGAGTGTAGTCTCGACTTGTCAGCTACATTGACGCCGTCTTCCTCTTGGACACCAAACTACGTTGGTGACCTTCCATAAACTTCACTTTCGCTCACAATACAAGCTCAAACGCATCTTAACTTGGGTTATGTATCATAACATCCGTAAAACAGAGATACGCCAAAAAGCAATATTTAAATATAAGGGCCCTAATCATAAGAAAAGACTTAAAGGTGCATCCATTGAGTTTCATAATTTTTTTAATTTGGTTTTAATACGTGCCGATATACGATATGTGATGATTTCAGTTCAAATCAGTTCACTCAAGTTGAATATTCATCTCCAATCGTCAAATAAATCACAATTACTAGTTTCCAATTAAAATCGAGCAACACCATTATACATGTGCAGAAACCCAAACTACACGTCCCAAATTACATGCAAAGTAGTTATGAAACCTATGTAAAATTATCAGCCTAAAGTTACCTATTTGTAAATAAGTTTCCAAAATTACGGTTGACTAATTGACGCGCGCCACACGCGATGTATTGTCCAGTTTTCGATCAGAAATCGATACTTTAATGTTTATATCGTCGGTATATAGAGTCCACTATCAACAAAATGTTAATTTTCGGTAACAGTCAGTACTTCGCGATAGAATAACACCATTCGTAACGTTTGGCACATGTGACCCAAACAACACAATGGATGTACCTTTACAGGAAAACAGCAAGTGTAAACAAAAAAAGTTGATCATTTTCATTTTTCATTTTCCCCTTTCTTTGGTATTTTAAAGTACACATGGAGAAATAGCAAATGCTCAAGGACACTATTCACAAAAAGACATAATGAAGTTACATATTTTACCAAAAAAATAATCGAAACTGACACGTTACGTTGTTTATATAACATTTCTTTGCTATAAGTACTAGGGGTGTCAACCATTTTTACCATGGGTAATACTATATATATATAATTGTACTTAATCAACACGAGACAGTTAGTTTACATACACTGACCTTTGCTATACATATATGTATATATTTAAGTATATCTAATGAGTACTAGTAATTGTATATTCAATAGTAGCACGGAATTGTTGTTAGCGCAATCATCATTGAGTAACTTGAGATCTTTCAAGTTAACATTGTATTCTTACAGCAGGTGTCGATCGGTCGCATTACGTTTGCGCGTTTTTTGATTGATCGCCCTGTATCATTTGCGCGACAACTTACACGAAGCACTTTGACGGAGAACTGACCAGAAACAAATACCTCAACGCAATAAAATATATATGGTTTTAGTTATGTTTTTAATGACTGAGACTTTCACCCTGTGTTTAAAAGCCTTTTAATGACTGAGACGTTTTAACTGAGTGTGTGTTGAACAAGGGTTAGATTAAAATCTGGCCAACGGAAGGGGTTAAACTAATCCGCGCAAACGAAGTAAAAAAAAATCCGCGCATATGAAGTTAAACAATCCGCGCATATGTAGTAAAACATTCCGCGCAAACGTCATCTTTTTTCCGCACAAATGATATGCCGATCCGCGAAAACGTAGAACGCCGGTGTCGATCTACGTTTATAGCGTACTGGTGACGTTAATAGTGCAAAACGATAATTTATATAGTCCATTCAAAATAAACTTATGTTACATTACAACGAGGATTTAAACGATGCTTATAGATTTGGTTTGATTTTCTTTACAACTCTTTCTTTATGATTCAACAATAGACAAACTACAAAATAAATCTTTAGGATTTTACTATGTGACTTTCGTCAATATTTTTAAGGACATAAACTTGGATAGACTAAACTTCAAGTCGAGAAAACAATAAAACAAAAGCAAACACCCCTCTGTATTTGTAGAGCAATAAAAATCGTGATTTACAGTGTTTTAAGAACAGAACGCTCATGTCATCTTGACCTAATGTCGCTGTCATGTAAATTTGTTTCATAATTTGGACACTAAGTTTGAGATTTAGATTTATTATTAGCATATCTTTTAATCAAAACATCAGGACAATAAATATCATACATATACATGTACAATTAATTTCATTTTATATACATTTTAAATCATCTAAACTTGCTCAATGTAAAAAGACATGATTTTAATATATAATTGGATATGAATATAAAGCTACAATGACAGACTAAATTAGCACTGATTCATACGTTAACACACTCTCTAGTCATTGTTTCCTCTCGTTAGCACCCACCCCCTCGTGGTTCCGCCTATGCTCCTGACTACAGCAAGTTTTATCCCTAAAACATGTACTTAAAATTGAGTAAATTATATTTAATACATTATGTGATATTTACAATACATTTTTTGAAGACCGATTGCCTGTGTCAACTTGACATGCAAATGTATACTTGCCTGATACTTTCAACGGATGTCTATTGCAATTCAATAGCGTGTACATACGTAGTGTGACATACTTCTATTCAAACCTACTGGTCCATGAAGATGAGGTATTTCTATAGCAGTTTCACTTCGCTAGAACGCAGATTTCTAGGAAAGTAATCTACACATACATAACATCTATTTATATAATGAACTAAAACGAAAATTGAACCTGGAAATGATTTCCTAAGTGTTTCTGTTTAGGGTTAATTATATCATATCGATAAAAATGCTCACACTTTGTACATGACTAATACTGGTGTTCCATATACGTTATCATTATATTGTATGACTTGTAATATGGACAAGTGGCCTTATTTATTTCTGAAGAAACCATTACAAGTAAAGGTGTTATAATGCAATAGGACATATGAGATAGACTTGGCTCAGAGTGTGTTGATTACCTTAGGGTATCAGACTTGGCTCAGAGTGTATTGGTTACCTTAGAGAATCATCTGAGTATGAAGCCTGATTCCAGATCACTCGGGAATATTGTTTCTCGTTTCTCGTTGTCCATTTCGCAGTGTCACAGTTTCTCCAAATAATACTCCAAAGTGTCCAACCTGTTCATAATTGCTTATGTTGGTTGGTCCCGGGGTCGAATCCAATAGGGAAACGACGTTGTTCACCCAGCAATGAAGCGTTACACCTGTGTTCTCATTCAAACCAGACAAAGCGACCAGTGAAGTAAAAGTAAACGTTTACGCATTTCATAGACTTTATCATAGTCTCCTGATTATTATTCATTTCAAGAAGGTTTTGTGTAGTTTTTGCCTTGCTATTATATGAAAAGTGCTCAACTTCTGGAAAATGGAGTGGGGTAATATGTGTAAAGGAAGACAACAAGATCCGATTTGTCCTTGACCCATTGTAACAAGACAACATGTCATTAAGTTGGATGTAAAACATTCAGAAGTTCACAAGGCTTAATACTAGATGGCTGTATTCGATACAGAGGGGTGAGAGAGGGCTCGGGGTGTTAGGTGGCGGGCGGGGGGGGGGGGGGGGGGGGGGGGGGGGGGTGTTCCCCCTTTTGAACATTTCTGGGTACGCCACTGATGTAATACATGATGATTATACACTTGTTAAATACAATTCCGGCTTGACAGATTTTCTCTTTCTACCTCTTCTCGCAAAATGACCTTCTTCCTATTTAACACAACACGCGTCAATGTTAGATATCGATCCATATGAATAGAACGTACCTTGCAGAAAATACTTCGAAGACATGTTGTATCATAATTGGCCCTTAGGTATTATACACACCTACTACTGGAAAACATAGCACCTATTGTAGAGACCCCCTCGATGCCCGAAGTGTTGTGAACGATTGTTGCATGTCGAAAAACTTAGTGAATTATTCATTCAATTACCGTTCTGTCGTCTATACCAGTATAGGAGTAAAGCATTTATGAAACATGTTTATGTTTTAGAACTGATGCGGATGGGACTCACTGTACTTTATATCTGGCTTTGCTAATATATATAAAATATAAAATTTACAATAATGCCAAACGTGACAATCAACAACCAAAATACACCATCAGCTGTTACTAAATCTGTTCACGATTGTCTACAATATACTAGAAAAGCTCGCATGAATACACACTGAGTACTGCTGCAATTATTATGATGAAAACTTATATTGAACGGATTCATACAGTAAGAAGAAAGTTTATTTCTGGCCTGTGTAAGATACTGCAGTGTAATATTTATACGGCAATATTAAACCAGTGTAATACTGCCGCACCTATGACGTCACACTAATATGTGGCTATGACGTCACAATGGGAGTAACGTCGTCACAATGGTATCAGACTTGCGGGAATCATAGTTATCGGCTGGATAATAGGTGGGCAAGTAAAAAAAAGAATACTAAACTTCCTTCTATTGAATATAATTTTTATATCACTCGTGGATGATTTGGTATGAAACTCGCTTTCCCTTGTTTAATATAAAATCATTAACTCTTTTAATACAATAGATATTAAATAGAAGGTCGTTTAGTATCCTCTACATAACATGATATGGTCCGAGTCTGTTTCTGTCCTAACCAGGATAGATTAAAACTCAATCAAGCTCAACACGTTGAACGAGTTGGTGTAATACTGTAGACTGATCGATACTCAGCTGTGCTCTGTATATGGATATTTATTATATACCCATGTAAACTTAAGATAGTAATACAGGGGTGCAATACGGTTCCCGTGGTCGATTTCCATATTGCACGGTGAATTCCGTATTGCACGGCTGACGGTTCTACTTTCTCTAAACTTCGGCACTTCTCGGAATTTTCCGTACTTTTCAATTTTTATCCAATTAAATCTCCGGAATTTATGTTTTAATAATACTGCTAGTATTTGTTCAGTTGATTAAAGTATCAGCATGGATTTGGCCTAATATTAACAGCACAATCTGGGAAAATGTTGCTCAAATTATCATTAACAAGGCAGAAAAGCGCAAAGTAGAAGGGGAATCGAAAGCATTGCCGAAAGATTCGCTAGCGATGCTGCGTCACTGTGACGTCACAACCGTTTACTATTGTGACGTCATAACCATGGTTACGTCATTCGAAAGAAGCACGACGCACGGAAGCCTGAATGTTGTTTCTTATTTTCAGTTCTTTATAATTAAATGGTAATAAAGCAAATTTAATGGTTTAATTATGTTACCACACTGAGGAAAATTTCACTTACAGCTCTTTTGGGCTGACAAATGAGAAAATAAAGATATTATTAAGATATCAAATCGTGAGTCGTGCTAGTCAAGCAACCGCCCGTGTATCAATACGCAGCACGTCGTCCCAGTAAATTTATGCAACTTTATTTGTTTACCAATTTGCTAATAAAAAGAGGTATATAATAAATATAGAACATCATACTTGTGCATTTGGATCGTTTGTATTGAACTGGAAGCTGTCATGGAAGCGGAGGAACAACGAGTTCGAAGAAGTATTATTAAAACATAAATTCCGGAGATTTAATTGGATAAAAATTGAAAAGTACGGAAAATTCCGAGAAGTGCCGAAGTTTAGAGAAAGTAGAACCGTCAGCCCTGCAATACGGAATTCACCGTGCAATACGGAAATCGACCACGGGAACCGTATTGCACCCCTGTATTACTATCTTAAGTTTACATGGGTATATAATAAATATCAGAATTAGATATACAAGCTGTCTCAATGATGTCATTGATATTGTTGCAGCTGTGCATGCCCAAAAGAGTCTACGGATGACATAATTCGAATTTCTTCGATCTCAAATGAAGACTTGCAAACAAAGGAATGTGTTTCACGGAGTAACGAATTTCTGAATATATGGCCATTGTTCTTTTACTTTCACAAGACGTCGTGTTTGTGCCGACCTTAGAGAGATATCGCCATATATTTCACAACAAGCTCACGTGTGTGTCCACCTGAGAGGGATATCATGAGGTAGTTCAGAACGCTCACGTGTGTGCCCACCTGAGAGGGATATCATGAAGTAGTTTAGAACGCTCACGTGTGTGTCCACCTGAGAGATATCATGAGGTAGTTGAGAACGCTCACGTGTGTGTCCACCTGAGAGGGATATCATGAAGTAGTTTAGAACGCTCACGTGTGTGTCCATCTGAGAGGGATATAATGAGGTAGTTCAGAACGCTCACGTGTGTGTCCACCTGAGAGGGATATCATGAAGTAGTTTAGAACGCTCACGTGTGTGTCCACCTGAGAGATATCATGAGGTAGTTGAGAACGCTCACGTGTGTGTCCACCTGAGAGGGATATAATGAGGTAGTTGAGAACGCTCACGTGTGTGTCAACCTGAGAGATATCATGAGGTAGTTGAGAACGCCCACGTGTGTGTCCACCTGAACGCCCACGTGTGTGTCCACCTGAGAGATATCATGAGGTAGTTGAGAACGCCCACGTGTGTGTCCACCTGAACGCCCACGTGTGTGTCCACCTGAGAGATATCATGAGGTAGTTGAGAACGCCCACGTGTGTGTCCACCTGAGAGATATCATGAGGTAGTTGAGAACGCCCACGTGTGTGTCCACCTGAGAGGGATATAGTGAGGTAGTTCAGAACGCCCACGTGTGTGTCCACCTGAGAGATATCATGAGGTAGTTGAGAACGCCCACGTGTGTGCCCACCTGAGAGGGATATCATGAGGTAGTTCAGAACGCTCACGTGTGTGTCCACCTGAGAGGGAGATATCGTGAGGTAGTTCAGAACGCTCACGTGTGTGTCCACCTGAGAGGGATATAGTGAGGTAGTTCAGAACGCCCACGTGTGTGTCCTCCTGAGAGGGATATTACCATATCAGTTGCTTACATTTGGTACTACTTAAGTATGCTGGGGTAGTATATATACACAGGACTTGTGTCGGATGTGCTTTCCTTGAGTTAATTCCGCTTGTCAGGAGATGTACCTAATAGTCATATACCAAACCATGTCCAATTCCAACTGTAAAAGTCATGTGGTAACACTTCGCAAATAGCTCACTCATGTATAGACTTGAGGAATCATGCATTTTACAAAGTTCGGTACTGGTGCTATACATTACAGAAGTAGATTACACACATAATAAATATGACATAGGCCACACGCACTTTCCAGAGAAAAGCCTGATACTTAAATTGTTCTGTAAACTATCAACGGACCATCTGCCGAGTTTAACTTTCTCAATGAACACCTGTGTTATATAAACTCACGTGCAAAAGAAACGTCCCCACATTTTGAAAACAGTATAAAATGAAATATTGATATCGGAGAAAGTAGATTTTGAATGTATTTGGTAGCCACATGTTTTGTATAGAAGTATTCACAATTTCATACATCAGAGTATGCTTCTTTTATTTTTACATCTGTTCAAATACACATGGGGTGCTAAAATCGCTTTTTAAAGATGTTTTTGGCCCACAATATTTGGTATGTAAGTTAAAACATTGAAAAAGTAGAAATTTAATTAATTAAAGATATCCTCGACATAAATAACCTTCTTTGATTTAAATTTGTTGACGTGTCATTACTGTAGGACGTCACAAAACAAGCCAAAACTGGCTTTTTGAGGCTTCTATCTCGTCTAGTTAAGGAGATTCCAAAACGACCATTTCTTGAAACTTATGTTTCTCAGAGTTATGAATAGATAGTGTTTTGAAAATTCATATTTAGTATTGTTGGGTTCTGAAGACATGATGTAACGCTGTTTCAGTCGTATTTATCGCCCGTCGATTGAAATATCTTGTATTTTGCATGGGGACGTTTCTTTTGCACGTGAGTTTAGTAAACTACAGGTACATGCATCGACATGCATTCCACAAGCGAGGGGGACAGCTCCATGGGACTGTTATACATATTAGCAAACGAGTTGTGTTGAATGTATTGTACATGAAGCATGAATGTGAGTTGATACGATAAACCCAGTGTATTACGGTCTTAGTTACCTCCACGGAACGACTCTTTGCGTGCAAAGACATAATATACCTGTCGACATAGTGTTTCACATTTTGAATATCTGTAACATTTAAACACCGGATTACTATAAGAAATATTAATTGTGACACAATTCCAAAAAGAAGAAATCATTTATTTGAAGATTATAGAATGTATGTAGCCACACCGTTTCGTAAAACACACTTGGTTATAGCGCAATACTTGCATGTAAGTAACGTTAAGAGAACGGACAACAAGTGATCTTATCTTCAACTGCTTCCTTGGATACGGTGCACAGAAACCAACTGGGAATCAGGAGTCGTGCGTTACCCTCGCAGCGATCCCATGTGTGTATACAATGTAATACTGTACCAGGAGTACAGGAGTAACATTGGAATTTACCCGTGCAACAAGCACATTGAATATGACCTGCTGATGATGTGTTCACCTATATGGTCATGTGAGAGGTGAACTGTGAACGGCTCAAACACATGAGACAGGTGTCATACTGCCTAGTGTCAATATCAACATACTGACAATACTTCTCTGTAAAGATTACAACGTATAAAGACGCCAATTTCTTTCGTAGTCAAAGAAGCTTGGATTTATTGTAGTAAGGTGAAGCAATATGGAAAAGGGATTATTCTTAAAGATAATCTATTTTCAATGTGAATTTCGTAACTGGAATTCCTTGGTTATAAATCAAGAGAACAAGAAAAGGATTTCATGAATGTACTGATGAGATCGACAAAAGATTTCTTAAAGGAATAGGAATTGGTGGGGCATGCAAAGAAAAGGTTTTCTGAGAGAAAATAAACTGAAGGTTATACAGCGACAGTTGATTGAAAAACTATGATTCTTGAGTCGAAAAGAATAGACAAAAAAATAAATACCTTTTATCAAACTGACTGGGTTACAATGTCACAGATATGATATTGACATTTCAAGAACATTTATGTTCCTTGTATGTGACTAAATGCCCAGCCATAATGATCGAGTCTAGGAGTTTCCAGCACTTTTGTCTTGTCTTGTTCTTGCGCTGTTGGAAGTCACGCAGAACAATTCCAGTTGGCTGCATTACTCGACACATTGGTCTATGAGACGGAGGTCCGAATACATGGGACATTTGGACCACAGTGGTACAGTGGTTAGCATGTTCGAATTCCGATAGAGGCGCATACAATTTATGACCTGGGCGTCTTACTGTGTTGTGTCCTTCGGCAAGGCACTTCATTCACATTGCACTCAGTCCAACCCGCAGTTCAAAAGGGTACTTGAAATAACTGTGTACACACTATATGATTTTGTGTAGCGATTGTGGCAGCTTAGAAAGTACAATTCTCCGCCAGGGTAATACATAAGCGCACTTGGTCCAATTATGGATTATACATGAATTATTCATTAATATTAATTAAAACAATGTAATTGATATCATGACGACATAGTCTAAAAATCATGGAAAATCTGAAAGAGAAAGTTTTAGATTTATTAAGACCAGAAATTGTTGAAAAACTTGATCCCCAAGACAACGTACTCCAGTACTTGCATAGAAATAACTTCATCACTGATGAGATGCATCAGCGTATCAACAACAACCCTGTGCGAGTTGAACAAAACAGAATACTTGTTTTGGAAGTCAAGAGAAAAGAGCTTTTCGATGAGTTCATAAAAGCACTAAGATATAAGGGAAGTCATCTCAAGCTTGCAGAGAAACTGATGGCAAAACTTACAGGGTTATCCTGCACATGTTATAACGATATCCACAAAGCTGATACCATGTGCGGAAGAACAAAAATGTTGACTTTGATGAGCTATAGACTTCATATGCTTCCAATGGACGGGGATTTACAAAACAGTAATGACGTTTTGACCAGAATGCTGGTCGAACACAGCCAAGACCCCGATATATTGTTTCGTATCCTCGTATCACAGACAACTTTGCAGAGGGGCCTAAACGAAGACCCCAGCCAACCTATCGATTCCATGGAGAGACTCGCTGTCTACACAACAAACTCAGAGGTTTCCTCCATGACTTTTCTTGCATGGAAAGGATCCGCCTGTTCAAGGATGGGGAATTTTGATCAAGCTTTGATCTTTTTGGACTTGGCCAAAAAGAAATCATCGATGTTTCAGCCATGTTTTGATACCGGACGTATGATGTACACATATGCAAATGTTCTCATGCAATGTTTTGAAGTTTACCCAAATTCTTCAAACAGACACATGTTGATCAAAATCCTGAGGGAAACACTTACCCATTTTTCTGAAAGTGATCCAGACATAAGACAAGAGTTCAATCGGATATTTTATATGAAATTAGCCTTTGTGTATCTTGGTCTTAGCGTCCATGGACGGGTGATGTTCACAGAGGTAACTCAAGATGATTTGAAGGCTGCCAGGTTCTACATTGCACAGGCTGAATGTATGCCTGGAAAGTTGAGTAAACGACGCAAAATGCTTATATTAATTGCAAAAGCTGTGTTGATATTCCGTTCTGGTGAGGGAACGCTCCAGCATGCTCTCGACCTTGCTACAGAGGCAGACTGTTTAGCTACAGTGTGCGGCTTCAAGGCAGAACGTCCCTATATATCAGAGTTCATTCGAGTTCTGCGTGATACATCAAGCAATTCAAAAGGAGAACACGTCGAGGAAGACATGGATGTGTCGTAATATGGAGATGAGGAAAAAGATATGGAACTTGCTTGAGGAAAAGGTACACTTTTCAGCAATGAGCCTTCGAAAACAGCTAACTCAATGTATTAATTTCGTTGAGGGTTAGTCAAATAGACTTAGTAATACGTGTAATATAGAACGTCCCTATATTACAGAGTTCATTCGGATTCTGCGTGACACAGCAAGCAATTCAGAAGAAAGAAGAAGAAGAAGTCAGAACACATGGATGTGTCGCAATATGGAGATGAGGAAAAAGATATGGAACTTGCTTGAGGGAAAAGTAAAATGATATTAAGCAATGAGCTTTCGAAAACAGCTTACCAAAACAGTATTTTTCGTTGTGGGTTAGTGGAATTGAAATAGCAGATACATGTACCTTACTTGGATTACGGTTCCATAGAACTGTTAAGTTTCTGACAGGTTTTGAGCACCAGTAGAAAATGAAAATACGCTTTGTTTGCACTGGTAAAAAAAAGCCATAAAGGCATTTAAAGAACTTGGAAGTCATTTCTGTATGAAGTGGTAAAACTGTTTAAATAATATTAAAATGTACCTGCCCAGTCACTTGTCGTGAATATAAATGTATTTATTGGTGTATATATTTCTTACTCCCATGCACTATCATCGAGATTTCCTCGACAATTGTATTTTCCTATATGAGACCTGAGGGTTGGACAAGTTTGAACTGAATATATATATATATATATATATATATATATATATATATATATATATATATATATATATATATATATATATATATATATATATATATCATCCTTTATATCTTATAGATTAATCAAATGTTATATTTTATCATTAAATCGTGTTGAATACTTACTTTTAAGTTCACGCATTTTATTGCCAATTGCAAAACACCTTTGCTGCAGGTTGCTTTAAGTACTCACTTGCTGCCACCCTAAAATTTCTAAATGCAAATATGCAAATATTTGGCTTTTCATCTGTATAAAGGTAGTATTAGGGGTGATTGATAATTCAACTAATTTATGGCAGAATATCATGTCTTTACAAGTGATTAAAATACAAGCCATATTTTAATTTTATTTCCGTGATTATAGAAATATTCCAAATGTATTAATATACACGAAATATTTGTTTGTTTTAAATTCAAGAAATGGTTTATTGATAGTTTTTAAAGCACCTATATTCATCTACATTTATTTACTATTTTATTTATACTTTCTGTAAGCAGTCATGACTGTATTCTCATATGTTAGGTGTAATTAATTTCTAAAAATAAGAATTAACAGTATGTATGACTACTGTGGTCGTAAACATATACATTTTTGAAAATTTTGGATCATGTAAAATATGCGAAAACAGTATTTTTTGCTGGATATATATTTGTAAAACAGTATTGCAAATTCTAAAATCATGTATGTATATGTGTAAATATGGCGATAAAATTCAAATTATAAATACTTTATCTCTTAATTATTTTATTAATTAATTCATTTGTGTAAATCAATTAATGATGTAGACGAATATACATGTAGAATCACAGAACCATGTGACCGATTCATACATAATCAGTCCACAAATAGAAAGAACTTCCGCGGTGAACTAAAATAGATATTGTGACGTCACACAAGTATACTGGGTCCGGGCTCTCGACACCAGCTCAGTTGGCGTTCCCAATCAACATGCGTAACCAATCGTAATAACCAGATATACTGTTGGCCATTGTTGTTGCTGTAGAAGAATTGTTGCGATGGAATGTTTTGATTTACAGCTAAAAGTAAGAATGGGAACACGTGCAGTTGCTCTACATGTATGTATACAAGTGTGTCTCGTTCACAATTCTAAATTCCTCAGGCAAATAGTCTGTCGGGTCGGGTTATTCTATCTTCCTGTGTGGATCAAAAGATACAGAATGAATGCAACAGATACAACGACCTTGACTGTTGACCTTTATTCAATACGGTGTACGGTGGCTCACAGGGGCCATCTCCCGTGGTGTACTGCATACCATTGAACGCCGGTATGACACAATGCATACTGTTTCATTGATCACACGATTTTCTCAATCAAGTCGTTAACAGTATGATTTTAACCCCACTACAATGGAAGATCAATACAGGATTCCATCAAAAGCATATATCAAATGAAACGACTTGGAAGAAACGGTTCACGGAAACGGCTGTATGACATTAGTTTGCATCGGGACCACGGAGTACTTGTGTGTTATTTTATGCTTATGTACGCCGGGTTTCTGAAAATTTCATTTTCTTTCGCACGGAGTTCTGAATGTTTTTATCGTTTAAAAGAGTCTGCCTAGTCACCAAGACCGCAACTTTTGTGTGATGATAGTTAATTAACAGCTGTCATTCAAAACATTGGCATTGTTTTGGTCCTTTTTACTTGTGAGCCTCTTGGTTGTTGTGGGTTTGGATGAATGTCTATTGCCACTTCTATTGATGTTACTCTCTCTATGAATAAACACGAACATTGCATAACGAAGAAAAGATGACAATTTTGCATTTAAAATACATGTATTTTATTCACTCTACACTTTGGTCTACCGCTGAGATATTGGAGACCATATGCTCTAAACAGTGAATTCAGAAAGGTGCTTCCTTTACAGACATTTCCCGTGTAAAAGTACAGGAGGCAATATTTTTATAAACCTTGCTAATCTGTGATCATGGAAGACATCAAAGAAAAGATTTTGGATAGTATGAGACCGGAGATTGTTGAGAAACTGGACCCAAAAGACAATGTTCTTCAATATCTCCATGAAAAAGACTGCATAACTGATGTAGTTTTCTCACGTTTAAGTGACAATCCCATCCGAGCCGAACAAAGTAGAGAACTGGTTGAGGTGGTGAGGAGAAAAGAGCTATTCGATGAGTTCATAGAGGCCCTGAAATACAAGAAGAGTCACCCTAAGCTTGCAGATAAACTCGTGAACAAACTTAGGGAGCTGTCCTGTTGTTCAAGGTGCAAAGATCCCGGTAAAGTGAACATCATGTGTTGGAAAATGAAAACGCTGTCTCGGTTAACGGTTAAACTTCACTGTTTGTGCAATGAAGGTGACCCAGAATTCTTTGATAGTACTGTGGTTCTACTGAAACAAAAGTATAGCGATGATCCAGATGTTATGTTCCGATTGTTGGACGAACAGTCATCAAAACAGGGCATGTTAAAGCAAGGCATGGACGAGTCTATCAATGACATGGAAAAGCTTATAGCTCATTGTACACATTCTGAGGTTGCCGCAATGGCCTTCCTCACACGGAAAGGAGTTTTGTTTACAGGTCAAAAGAAAGTAGATCAGGCTCTGTATTTTCTGGAGAGAGCAAAGGGCAAGTCATTACAGATGCAGCCATCTTTTGAAACAGGACGAGTGATGTATCCGTATGTTCATGCCCTGATGGATGTTTATGAGAGGAACCCAACTCCTTCCAATAAGGAATCCTTAATCGGCAACATTAAGGAAACGATTGAAGTTCATTTTGCCAACTCGGAACCTGAAGTGAGAGATGTGTTCACGCGCATATTCTACTTGAAATTAGCATTTTGTTACCTCGGGATCAACTTTCAAGGAGGATTGATGTTGAATGAAATATGTCAAGATGATTGGAGAGCTGCAAGGTTTTACATCGAGCGGGCGGAAATGATTCCTTGTCCATTCAACAAAAGGCGTTACATGTTTCTTCAGATTGCTAAGGCTGTCCTTATCTACAGATCGGAGAATCCCAACATAAGAAGAGCCTTACAACTTGCTAAGGAAGCTCATTACTTGTCTTCCCTTTATGGGTTCATAAAAGAGGCTCCGTATATTTCCAGGTTCATTGACATTCTTCATGAGAAAATACAGACATTTCCTCAAGTTGAGGAAGAAATGGATCTTGACGTTGGACATGTTATGACCGACATGGACACTGAATGAAAAACATCTTTTCATCTGGATGCATGCTATTGTCAAACGGTTGACATTACGTTTATGTTGTATTGTTGTTGTGATATGATTCTCAGAGGATGTTCCTTCAATTTAAATGTTAAGGAGTGTCTTGCGAGCTTCCCAGTAAACAAGCATTGCCGTTGGTGTTGTACTCGACAGTGTCTACCCAGGGCCGTGCAATCGTACATGAAAGCTCAAAGTGTGTGTGTCTTCTGTATTGGTTAATACCAAAAGGGCAGGTATGAAGTTCATTTATGAGGGAAGATACTGATTGACGCTATGAGGAAGACATAGATCTATAAGTTAAACATGTTCTGAAGGATATGGACTGAAAAAGTGCTTTGAATGTTACATGCTATATATTTAATATATATTGACAATTTGTTCTTTTCTTGGAATATTATAATGCACTAGATGAGTCATTAAATATATGTTTATGTCGTTTTTATATAAAATATGATATTGCATAATTTAAGGACACTTTGTACTTTTAAGAATGGTTCCTTTCTCCAGAGTAACTACATAGTAGATGTTATATTTGTATGAAAACCATTCATAATCAGAATACTTTTTGTAGATCGAATACTTGTATATGCCTTATTTCGGGACGCTGCAATACATTTAGATACTGTGTTGAATTTCACAACCTTGAGATTATTAGCATTATCTCCTTGACAAGATGAATATGTTATGTTATTGCTGTTATTGTTATGTATATGCTATTGTTAAATCAAAAGGATTCTGCGTTTCGTTTTAAAAGGAAAACGATTAGTGCTATATTGATGATTGATGATTATCACGTACTACATGTATATACATGTATGGGCACAGTATCAACTGTGAATCATGAACTTAGATATGTCATGTACTTAGGGTATTCACCTGCCGATATCTATATTACTGAACACTTGTAAATCTAATACTTCATTTAGCACTTAATTGTTATTATTTACTAACAGACGCGTTATGTTATAGAGAATCAAACTAATTGCTTACCTTTTTATCAATATTCTAAAGCCAGTAAAAACATGTTGTTGTCCTCAATCGATGCATATAATCGACGTAAGACCAGACCATTACATTACATATGGCTTGGGTTGCTTCAAACAATTAATGCCAATTGACATTGTCATTGTAAGTAATTTTGAGTTCACATTTCAAGTAGACAAAAGCCTAACACTTTTTCAATTTCCATGACAACTAGATGTAAACATAATACTCTCAGTTTCTTCATAACAAGAGGACGATGGCCTCATGTCTTAATTTCTCCATGACAACAAGACAAACGTATAATACTCATTTAGTTTTTTTTTATGACAGCGATATAGATGCATAATACTCATTTAGTTTCTCCATGACACCTAGACAAAAGCGTAATACCTTTTAGTTTTTTCATGACACCTAGACAACGAGACAAAAGCGTGATACTTTTTAGTTTCTCTATGACACCTAGACAACGAGACAAAAGCGTGATACTTTTTAGTTTCTCCATGACACCTAGACAACGAGACAAAAACGTGATACTTTATAGTTTCTCCATGACAACGAGACAAAAGCGTGATACTTTTTAGTTTTTCCATGACAATGAGACGAAGCCTAATACTCATTTAGTTTCCCCATGACAACTAGCAACTGTCTGACACTCATTGAGTTTCCCCATGACAACTAGCAACTGTCTGACACTCATTTAGTTTCCCCATGACAACTAGCAACTGTCTAACACTCATTTAGTTTCCCCATGACAACTAGCAACTGTCTAACACTCATTTAGTTTCCCCATGACAACTAGCAACTGTCTAACACTCATTTAGTTTCTCCATAACAACTAGCAACTAACACTCATTTAGTTTCCCCATGACAACTAGCAACTGTCTAACACTCATTTAGTTTCTCCATAACAACTAGCAACTAACACTCATTTAGTTTCCCCATGACAACTAGCAACTGTCTAACACTCATTTAGTTTCTCCATAACAACTAGCAACTAACACTCATTTAGTTTCCCCATGACAACTAGCAACTGTCTAACACTCATTTAGTTTCTCCATGACAACTAGCAACTGTCTAACACTCATTTAGTTTCCCAATGACAACAAGCAACTGTCTAACACTCATTTAGTTTCCCCATAACAACTAGCAACTGTCTAACACTCATTTAGTTTCCCCATGACAACTAGCAACTGTCTAACACTCATTTAGTTTCCCAATGACAACTAGCAACTGTCTAACACTCATTTAGTTTCCCCATGACAACTAGCAACTGTCTAACACTCATTTAGTTTCCCCATGACAACTAGCAACTGTCTAACACTCATTTAGTTTCCCCATGACAACTAGCAACTGTCTGACACTCATTGAGTTTCCCCATGACAACTAGCAACTGTCTAACACTCATTTAGTTTCTCCATAACAACTAGCAACTGTCTAACACTCATTTAGTTTCTCCATAACAACTAGCAACTGTCTAACACTCATTTAGTTTCCCCATGACAACTAGCAACTGTCTGACACTCATTGAGTTTCCCCATGACAACTAGCAACTGTCTAACACTCATTTAGTTTCTCCATAACAACTAGCAACTGTCTAACACTCTAGTTGAAAGATGTTTGTTTGAAACGTTATCTCAGTGAAGGTAATGCAACTTATTATGTCCCATATAAACTGACGGACAAAAGAAAGTATAACACTCGCTTGTTTTCGATAAATTCAATATTTTAAAGAAATGAGATGCATTTGATTATGGCACGATACACCTTTCGGCAGTAGTTTGGATGACTTAATTGGTGACTGTAATTTGTAACTAAAATATCATTATTTAAAGTAGACAGGGGTAATAAATGAAATTTACAACAACATAAACCCCTACCATGTTAAGAAATATTGTAAATGTTGGCATGACAACACACATTTATTGATTTCCACATAGAGTATGTGTTATATGTCGATGAACAGTTGTGTTTTATCAAAATTAATTTTGGGGAATTTAAAAATTTTAATTTTAAATTGTGATATTTTGGGGGAAAACTGCCTAGAGGTATTCTTTGATTGATTTAATGTTTTGGACCTATTTCCCAAAGTAGTCAGTTGTTTAATACGACGTCGAAAACTCGAGATATTTGACTTTGAAAATTATTATGATAAATACAACTGAATGATATATTTTTCTTTTCGTCGGTGTATACGTAGTTGTTGGTGGTGTTGGTATGTTCTGAAGTGTTTGAACGAATACACCGTGTGTATCTTCTACTTATTTTGTAAAAAGCATGTTGGGTTGCAGCTGTTCATTATTGTTCATGTGTTGAATTGTATAGAGATTGTGTGAATTGAATTTGATGGCCTAACATCACACAAATAGAAATATCCATAACTCAAATACACGTATGTTTGTGTCTATAAGTGTGTCCCCTTTACTATGTCAAAGGGTAAACACGTTTTCTATAACAGAGGACTTAATCTGAAATTGGTTCTATATGAAATCAAACTTTTCCTTACCGTAAAAATGGAATTTCAGTTAATATGTAAACTTTTGTTTGATTAAAATACTTGTATGGTTGTATATCTTGTTTATTGGTTGTCGAGTTTGTTTACATTTTGAAGTATTATACTCGATCCAGTATTACAAATTTACAATGAATTCACAATACAACTGTAAACTCAATTTATCATGTGTATAATTAACTTGTTTTTCAATGTTAGATAAGCTATTGATTGTTTACCAATACCTCCAGTTCATGTGTATATGTTTAAGCCGTATTGTTTCATTTTTATCCCCCCACTTGACCTTCATTTCAAGGTCACAACGAGACTTAGTCATTTTACCCTTGTCAGCGGGATATCTCAATAACCATTCGCTGGATTCTCTTCTTATTTTACACATAGCTTCTCCAAGGAAAGATGACGAGCTGATTAGGTTTTGGTGACCGTGACATTATTTTCAAGGTCACAGCAGAACTTTGAATTTTTCGACATGTTAATGTACATGTAAAGCTTGTCAGCGGGATATCTCAAGAACCATTCACCGGAATTCCATCATTTCTTACACAAAGCACCTTCTAGGGAAGACGACGGGCTGATTAGATTTTGGTGACCTTGACATTATTTTCAAGGTCACAGCAAAACTTTGAATTTTTCGACATGTTAATGTACATGTAAAGCTTGACAGCGGGATATCTCAAGAACCATTCACCGGAATTCCATCATTTCTTACACAAAGCACCTTCTAGGGAAGACGACGGGCTGATTAGATTTTGGTGACCTTGACATTATTTTCAAGGTCACAGCAGAACTTTGAATTTTTCGACATGTTAATGTACATGTAAAGCTTGTCAGCAGACTGTCTCAAGAACCATTCACCGGAATTTCATCACATCTTACACAAAGCAAAAGGACTGATTAGATTTTGGTGACCTTGACATTATTCTCAAGGTCACAGTGGAATTTTACAATTTTCGACATGTTGATGTACATGTTAAGCTTGTCAGCGGGATATCTCAAGAACCATTCATATCTTACATAATGCACCTCCTTGGAAAGACAAAGGGCTGATTAGATTTTGGTGACCTTGACATTTTTCTCAAGGTCACAGTGGAGCTTTGACTTTTTCGACATGTTTGACAGTCGATTTTGCTGATCTTGACATTATTTTTCAATTTTGAAGTATTTATTAGTGACAACTACTTGTTGTAAAGCTCATTGAACTATACAGACTCAAAATGATGCAATATATTTACTATATAAATAAGATATTCTACGTACAATTGTTATGACTGTGGTGTAGTTTCTTAGTGAGGTCGTATATATTTACTTTATAGGTCTCCTACCATTCGGCCTTATATGTGTACAGAAGCGGATCCCATTTACATGTATACTAGTTATATGACATTAATGACATGTCCTTGTAACTTTTGTTTCTAGTTATCATCATGATCATTTAGAATGGTAGTGCTTGTGTATACTCGCAATCAAATATATTTCATATGTTGTTCTTGAATTTACCAATGCTGCCTATTATGACGATGTATTTATATTTTGAAATATGCTTTTGCATTGATTTTATTGCATTTGTTGTTCTAAACGTTGTTGCAAAATACATTGTAAATGCTCAACGGTTTAACATTAAAAGGATACCATGCTACTTTATCTTTATTCTTACGTACAAATATTTCAGTTTCAGGATAATATGAGAGACAACTTTATGAATATATTGTGAAGCTGGTGTGGTCCATGTATTGCAAATAAAATGATTTGTATCCGAATCAAATAAACTGAATTTAAAAAGTGCATTTTTCGTTTATATACGTTTCTTTTGGATTCTTGAATTGTTTACAGATATGACATTTTTATTCGTGTTCTTATAACGTAAATACTGTTTTATTAAATACATGAAATAACTTCCTTGAGTTGTAATTACCATTAAAAACATGATATGTGTTTAAATTTCCGTGTTACATAGTTAATGTTTTGTTCAATGTTAGTATTTTCTTAGACATATTACTTTGAATTACTTGACCTCATTGCGGCATTTCAGGCATATATCTTGAAAAGTTTAACTACCTAATTGGGCCATCGAACCACATCTCTCTCTCATTTTGAAAGCGGATCTGCCATCTGCTGTAGTATAAGCTAAGAACGCAATAGTTGCGGTACAGTGGTTAACAAAGGGCGACGATTTCAAGGGAAATTCTCTTACATAGCGTGAAGCCGGAACGATAGATAGATGAACACAAAGAGATTACATGAGTTGTCCATATTCTCGTTTGAAGATTTACGAAACATAATATTTATCTTTGTAAAATCTAGACATTAATGATGTCATGATAGACTGAAAAATGGTTGAACACGATTAGCTGTTCGTTTCACGATTATTTCAAGGCAATTTCGACTGCTAGTGAGCACCCTCCCACATCAGGGTATTGTATACGTTAGACAACTCCAAATTTCCTGATTGTGTAAGACGGGTTTGACTCGTAACGGTAAAAATAACCAGCCAATGAAATGACTTAACGACCAATATTTGCAGTCCCAGGTGAGAAGCTGGATGAACGACCACCAACTTTCAAATAACGAAAACGCATCAAGCCGTTAAGCGTTAAGAGTGAAATCCGTTTTACACAATCTGGAGATTTTGGAGTAGTCTGATTGCCAAAAATGCTCTTATGGACTGGAACAGATTGATTGGCAAGTCAGCGTTTCATCAAAGTCACGTTGGCTGCTTAGTGTTGTAACTTGTGAATAGGGGGCATATATAGAGATTATTACCCGAGAAAGTGTGACTTTTACGAAACGAGTGTTAATTTTTTTATTGCCCGAACGAGAGCGAGGGCTATACACACATTTGCATGAGTTTCGTAAAAGTCATATGACACACTTTCGAGTGTAATAATTTCTTTATTACCCATTTTATTATATACTCTTCTTGCGACGGCAAGCTACAGTTACGTCACGAACAATCGTTTTATGACGACACAAACGACAAAATAGGGAGGTCGCGGTGAAACAATGGTTGCTAGGCAAACGTGATATGTGCACATGTGCTCATATCAATAATATTAACTCGGTTGTTTTCAACCATATGGGTAATAAAGCCTTGAACTTCGTTGATCTTACTGAACTACAATACCGTATTGAACCCTAACATTACCGTATGAGGCAAAAGTGTGTCATGGACAGAAATGTATTAACTGATTTAACCCCTGACGTACTGATCCGAAGTCCACAAGTGAATCATCCTGTCTGGGACATTGGCAATAATGTGTCTACGCCACAGCTTCTCATGTAACAGGAACGTTTATTTCAACGAATACGGAATCCATCTTGTTCCCCGCCGTAAATCGGAACGGTGAACTATTTATTATTAATCGGAAATCCGTCCGTTTTGTTGTTAGCGCGATGCCTCGTGAACCTTGGCATCCAATATCTTCCAATTTTATGACATCCTATATTTGCACATTATGCACACACCACTCGCCTTTTGGTGACCTTGAATTTTACTTTTACTTTTAATTTTGGCCTTCTGACCAACTGATACAAACTAATAAATGTATCTTACTTGATGAAACGATAGCGGCGGAGGACAACGTCATGTTATTGGCTAAAAAGTATTACTTGAGTGTAAATTTCTCGTCTCCTCATTTTCCAAAATAATGGGAAATCTGTCGTTGGAAAAAAACATCAAAAAAGAAAAGAAAAACTGGCCTGTAAAGGATGCTTTATTCAAATCATGCAGAGACGACTTAGCCCTTCCCTGTATTTTGTCAACATTTCATTCACTTCAGTTTCAATGCCATATTATGTAAAACGAGACATTTTGTTCAAGTACATATTGTCATCCCTTGAACAATACGGGTTGATTAAAGTGTTTTCTCAAAACCCGTTTGCACACATCACTTGGTAACATTTAATCAGTAATTACTAAACACAAACTATGTTTACAGTTTGGGCAATAGTAGCCCTGTCGAGACAGGATATTTGGATTAGATTCTGAACACTTAAAGGGTGAGCAATTTAGAATAGCATCTATTGATTGACATTGCGCTCCAAATGCTACGACGACGGGTCGCTAGCCTGTTTATGACAGTGGATTTTAGCGTATTTTCATTTATTTCATGACCATGTTGACTTCGGTAATAAACAAAATGTTGTATTCGTGTCTATGGCATACTATGTTTATGAATCTCGTGCCTGAATATCGGTATATCTCTCGCTGTCGCTCGGATGTCAAGATATTCGTGTCGTCAATATAGTATGACATACAATGTAAACACTCATATCATATCCGTTGTAGAATTTAACTTTTACAATGAAGGATTACAGCATCGGAGAACTCGTTGCTCCAAAGAACTGCGTTTACTTCACACAAGGACGTTAACAAAGCATATCGCAAGCCGACAAGACACAGAAGCTTGAAACTTGACATTGCCAGGCATACCTAACAGAGCGTGAAAGACACATGTGTGTTGTTTATCGATTCACCACATGAGTAACGATATATACAATGAAGTTGAAGTAGAAACGACCATGGATTTGATACTAGTGAGAAATAAGTCTCGTGTTGAAAATGACGCAATACTGGTCATATGTGAATTCAATACACCGCAGCAGGAGGAATGTATTTATACACAACCTCTCCGTCAATACCAAACCATGTACACGAGTGAAGCTGAAGCAAGTACAGAACGGATGTACGAACAGTCGTCAGTTGATTTCTAGAAAGATATTAATGTGCAAGACATGTGTACGTTACGCTATGAACTGACTCTTTCAAACTGTAAGTACTTCCATTATAACGTTGATTTAATTTCTTAAACGCTTTAAATTCAAGTTAACGACATCCATGTTAGCCTTTGTTATAGTCTCTCAAACATTATTTTCTTTGACTTGAAGGGAAATTTGCATTTGGGAGAAGTTATTTTTATTAAAATGGATTTCGCCTTATGAAAATGTTGTTTTCTTTACTTTATAAAACCTGTGCTGTTTGGTGTCGGTTAAATATTTAACACAATATCTTTAGATGAATCAAGGATTTATATAGATCTATCTAAATACTTTGATGAATCAAACTGACTTAATAGACCTAGAGCTAGGCCTAATCTGGTTTTGGGGCTATCTCGAGGGATTTTACAGTTACCCCTGGTGAACGTTGTGATGGTGTAAACATTTTTGGGGAAACACCTCATTACACAATGGAAACTATTATGGAAATAATACTTAATGGACACTTAGTCACGTGCCCTATTATAAATACAAACAAACACGCATGTGATCAACACAAGGTGGTAAGCGACATCATTGCGTCATTTGGTTGAAATCGAAAGTAAGCGAAAGGAAATATTCCTCCAGCACTAATAATAGATTATGACTTGTTGTGCAGTGGTCCTTGTTTACAGGGTTACTGCATGTATAATTAGAGATTTCCAAGTAACGATTTGACTGCCTCGGTACGATGTAGTACATCTCACTGTCATTAATGACAATAGGGTTATGTTTGGTACTCTCTTTTAAGAGTATTATAGTGTGCTATTACCAATTCCTTTCGATACATAAATTTTGTATATTTATATTTGAAAAATTATATCAGTCATTTTATTACTAAATGTGTTATGATTTGGTTTTTTTCTTTCTATTTCCAGGTTAATTCCGATAACGAAGAATTTGAAGATATATGAATATTTCTGTGTATATTATTCTAGACTATTTTCCTGAGGACAGGGATATATGAAGATCTGCATAATAAAGGACATATCTTTTAAATTTTAAATTAATATTTGTGATGGTGAATGTGATACTGTGATGGACTTGATAAACAAATGGCTGTGTGTCATGTGTCAAATGTTATCGAACTTGTAATCTGTTCACTCTTTTTACTGTTGTGCTGACACCTAATGTGACCATTGATTTTCATTATTTCAGGGTACAATGTCAATTTCTCCTTTGGGCACAACTGCGGTAATATGTAAAAACAAAGCTTTGGAAATTCTCAAACAAGATATTTTACGAACTTTAGATTTAGGAAATAGTGTCATTGATTATTATTATCAACACACAACGTTGTCAGACAATCTGCATGATGAAATCTTGTCAAAAGAAAGTAGGTATGAGCAAAATGCTGCTTTTCTTGAAGAGGTGTTAAGGAGTGGCAACGTTGATGTGTTTGTGCAAGCATTGGAATTCAGAGGGACTCACGCGGAACTAGCAAGGAATATCAGGAACTTTATCCATCGCCTCAGACAAAATAACCCTTGTTTTTCACCGAAGCGAATATATACACAATGCAGTATGAACCGCAGATTGGTGACCTTCAACCACAAACTTCGAGAGATAACCAGTGGAGGGAAAGACTGCGAACAGAAATTGCTGCACATAACATCCTCCATGAAACGAATGTGTAGAAGGAATATGGACATCTATTTCCACATGCTTGATGCAGAGGTTGCTTTCTACAGAGTCTTCTATAAGCAAGAGAGATTCCATAAGCAGGAATCCATACTCAACAAGATGGAGCTCTGTTGGAGGAACACCAAATATCCTGAAATTAGCCACATGGTTTATCTTGCCAGAAAAGGGAGCTTTCTGGCATCAAAAGGTGACATGGGAACTGGAATACAATATGTGGAACATGCCAAAGCCTTGTCTGAAACATTCCGACCTTGTAAAGAGACTGGTATGGTTCGCTATATTGAGGTCAACCTTCTCCTTCAGATCTATAAGAAACATCCTACCCAGGGCACCAAGGGGAAGATTATTGATGAAATAATTCACTCAATACATTACGATTTTGCTCAAGTTGCTTCTGAGAAGGTAAAGGAAGATTACATTAAGATGATGTATTTGAAGCTGGCATTTTGTGCTCTTGAAATTGGATGTTTCTGTGAAGTGATCCAAGGTCACCGTTTAGTGGAGACAGATAAGGCATTGGCAAAGGAGTGTCTCGCCAGGATTGATGAACTGCCAGGTCAACTTTCCAAGAAACACCTTATGTTTCATTCTTTCACCAAATCCAACCTAACGTTGCTTGCGGGTGACAGGTCACAGGCACTGCAGGAGGCAATGAAGGCCTGCCATATTGCTGAACAATGTAGGTTTGAGTCAGAATTGAAAAATATAAAACTTTTCTTGGAGAGCTTGTATGGGGCAGGTGTAGAGGAAGAAAACAGTGGCTCGGTTTAACGTTTATTTGTGTGTGTTCATCTGTACAAGACCTCATCAGCGTCACGCTCATATAATCACTGTCACTGGTGTATGACATATCATTAATATCGTTATTTACTGATTTAGGTTGACATGTGTTCATTAGAGATCTAGAAAACGCCTCTTGTTATGTAACGTTATCAGATAAGCGGTTTGGTATAATGTTTTCTTTTCGGAGAAATTACATCGTTAAAGATTGTTCATTAAGTATTGTATCTTTAAAAGTAAAGTCCTATCTGTAGTGTCATGCGTACATGTGTTCTTATTCTCGTGACGTTCGTAGCCCGGAGGAATCTTAATTTGGATCATAGTCCATGTTTTAAGAACGTGTAGGTTCTCTTTGCTATGAACAGTTCGGGAACAGCTAATTGCAACTTTCATCTTAAATATGTTGATCAATATTTTTTTTGTTCGTTGAAATGACAAGACTGGAAAAAGGTAGGGAAAAAAGTCAACCAAGAGTTTGATTTGCGAATTACTTATAATAACTGTTATTCAACTTATTAGCATAATAAATATATCACAATCAGTCGATATGTTGGTACTGAAATGAAAAATACTGTTTTAATAGGATAATTGGCTTTTTAAAAATTGGTCAGAACAAAATTAAGGCAACGGCTGCACCGATACTTTGAACCCATAGAATAGTCTCATATGCCTACTTATATTATTTATCACGGCAAATTTTGTGTACAATTTAACTTTTTTAGTTCTTTTTGTCATGTCAGAAACCTTTAAAATGTATCATTTATTTAAATGTATGTTATTCTTTATTCTTTTCAGCAGTTTTATTTTTATTTTCACTTATTTGTCGATGCAACTGTTTTAAAGAATATGTCCAGATGGGTACACATCTAGTTTTATTGACTAGTTTAAATATTTTATATACATTTGTTTTGTTTTGTTACGTGGAAATGTATTGCTAACCTCTTGTTTTCGTTTTTATTGAATAAATCATGTGTTCGGACATGACAGATTTGAGTTTTCAATAAATACTTGGCAAAGCTACAGATGGTAGAAAAGTTTTAAATCAAAACACATCTACACATTTGTCGATATTCAAACAAGGCCGTCATATGTCAACCGGTTTTCAATGGCTAACAGTTTGATATATATCCCCCGGAAAAGCTATTTCCGAGAATTTGCATCGATGTGCACAATATTTACATCAGGAAAATATTTGTAGATTTTTGTTTTAATTGCTGATTGGGACTTTATGAATCATTACACATGCGTATTAACGAAGCAACGTTCTCCTCACGAGATTAATGGTCTCATAATTTCATAGATGAACTAGATAATACTAGGTAAATCTATACGGCACATCCAAGAAAGAATACAAAGTAATTTATTTCGATGTCACGTGCTTACATACATTTCACATATGGCATAATTAAACAATATTCACATGATATAAAAACATTCCAGATAAAAAGATGAGATACCGTATTACTTTGTTCATATTAAAATATAGATAAATATGGATATAAAGCATTGAATAAAAGGATGGAGTAAATATAAAAGTTAAGTGAGTTCAGTCCATACATATTAAATGTTAGAGCAGCCAGAGGCTAACATAACCTACTGCTAGATAATACATATACAGCCTTGTAAGTCGGATTGAGATGTAGAAAGGAAGGATCAGCAGAAGATACAGATTTCCAAATTCATATCTTAAATCTGAGTACAAATGACCAAAAGTGAGAAAGTGAATTTCATCCTCTATACTCTTACAGTTACAAAATTTACAAAGTCTTTGTCTTTGTCATAGTCATCGGGGAGGAACAAAAAAACAAAGCCTAACTCCTTTACATTGCTACCGACACTGCGTGAATCATGTATGGGGACTCCCGGAGGTGCACGTCATGCTTTGATACTATATTGTGTCTCTGGTCAGAGGCTGGTACTTAGTGGGACTCGTGGTTATTTCAATGTTGAGTTAAATGTACCCGTGCTTGTTTGATACTTGACGCCATGACATGTTTAACGTGTGACCAAGAGTTTTGTCAATGGGGTGAGTTTCGTTAAAAAGAATTAATTGCATACTACTAAAGTAATAAACCGTTGTCCAGGATGTGTTACGGATGGCTCCGTACAACATTTGAAATTGAATGTCAGTTAGTGTGTTTGCAATGGAAAATAAATGACGTCACAAACTTCTTTGGACCACGCGAGTTTGCTTTGGCATCGTTCATTTTCCATTGCAAACACACAAACTTATACTCAATTCTTATAATTTCCATATTTGAAGTTTTGATATTTTGAAAAAAAATCAATTCCAACTGTTCGTATGTGTGAAATAGAAGATTTGATTTAATATTATAATTCGTATAGTATGTATAATGTCCGCGAAAATATTTAAGATAGGACAACCAAATTTGGTGTGTGGCTTGATGGCATTAATACATTGTTGGGGTTCGAAAATGAGAACCGCACAATTATGTTTTGCTGAGTTGGTATATTCCGTATATGAACTGGTTCATGGTATCATCAAAGGGGACAGGTTTTCTCAGAAACTATTTAAGATAGGATAAGCAGATTTGGTGTGATGCTTGAGGGTATAGATACCTTGGTGGAGTTCGAAAATAAGAAGCGTGTGATTATTTTTACCTGAGTAATTGCCCTTGATCCGTTTTTTGACTCTTCCATGTATCTTCAAAGGGGACAGCTTTTCTCAGAAACTGTTTATGATCAAATTAGTTGTGTGGCTTGAGGGTATCGATACTTTGATGGAATCGGAAGTGCACACTTGTTTCTTCTCGAATTATTGCCCCTGGCGGGGGATGATGGTCACTATGTTTTCTTGTTCTATTTAAAACAATGAGAAACATGAAATAATTTCACGCTGAAGAGAATTAAAAAAATAAAAAGTTCGAAGTTAAAAACATTGAATGTCAGTTTGTGCGTTTGCAATTATTTTGGAAAATGAACACAAACATTGACAGTTCTTTAACTAAATATTTATCCATGAGTTATGGTTGGACGTTTTCTCATATTCGTAACCCTGTTATCTCATGAGATGAAATATACGAATCATGTAGAATGGTTTGTTCATAACTTTTCCAAAATATCATTTATTATGGAGTATACAGAGTATAACCTCACGCTGCTAGTCAGTGACATCATCGATGACGTCATATGTTTTAAACTTGTATTTCATTCAGTAGAATACATCTTACTGACGAATAATATTTCAGATACCATTGTGAAATATTGTATTTCCATTGCAATTATAAGACAAATTTGTCAAACTTTTAAATTTTTATTTGAAAAAAACCAAAACAATTTTGCCATCTTTGATATTTAACAATGGAAAGTATTTGGTTTTGTTCTTATTGGCAAAGTGTATATCATATACAGGATCGAAATGTTCCTTTCAAATAACATTCACCTATGTGTTAATGTGTAGATTTTGTTCAAAACTGTTTCCGAAATGTGCGTGGCTATTTGCAAAGAATTACGTGTATATGCATTTATTCATAGCGTAATACCCCAAATACGATAGTTAGACAGGAAATACCAATTGACGACTAAGATAAATAGAGAACGATTTCTAAAGAGGCGTCACATGCTGCGATATTGCGTGACGGCTACAAAACAGAGGTTATAAAGTCAATCGTACATTGCGTCGTGTAACTCAACTCCTGCTTTGGCTGAGTAGATTTCTCGGATAAAGTACAGGTAAGTGTGAGTAAGCAAATAAAAGCCAGACAGGCCATAAACAATTCACGCTTTTGTAATGGAAACAAGGTATAAAATGAAACATGTAGCACAGTTGGGTTTGATTACCAAGTCGCGTCATACAAAAGTTGTTGTTTCCTTGCTTGGCGCTCAGCAACAACGCTTGAACTGGCGCTGCACAGTGGCTGTCGGATGCCATTGGCACAACCCGAATTTCCAAAATTTACCTTGAAATGAGGACAATAAAGTGTGAAAACATTGCAAATTACTCATGTAAGCCCATATCATCTCACTCACTCACTGAATATTCATCCCCAAGTATGAGACAAATACTTGTTTTCAAGGAAAGTCTGTCAACGGCGTTATATGTGAACGTGTACCACTCGAAATAATACTCCCCATTTACTTGTATACTAGTTACAGTATAGGGCCTCTTAAAATCTACCAACCAAAATATGTCTTTGTGTTTGCTCTGGTAGCCTCGCCCTCCCCCCTTGTTCCTCCAGTCGAAATAGGACAGTCGATCTAAATGTATTTAGATTGCTTGTTCCTCCTTACGTCATTTGAAATATACTGATCACCTGAATAGCCTAGACATTATGAAACAGATTCAATAAATACGCTTTATGAAAATAAGAGTGTAGGTCAAGACCTGCGAGGCCATTATTTGGGACCTTAGGGTCACCAAATCTACAATTTAGGAGACCTATTCACAAGAATACAGTCTTCACAACAATAAATTCTTCTCGGTCTTTTCTGTCCAGAGAGTCTATAATTTAGAACCAACATTAGCAAAATAGTCTGCACAAACTATTTTAGCCTGCTATGCCTTTTCGTCCTAGATAAGAAGATGAAAATGGGTTTTTTTAGGTCATGGCCTGTGAGGTCCTGATTTGGGACTAAGACACTTCTCAGGATGAAAATGATGAACGTCAAACTGCTCAGATCGCCCATGCTCATCGCCCCCTCCCCTCAACCTAGCGATAGATTATGAATTGTCCCTAAGTTGCCAACAACACGTTTTCCCCCACTGGTGAAGGAGTGAGCATATACTCCGAAACGTCGTGTATTTTTACATTAAAGAAGATGTTATCCAGAAAATATTCCTTTTCTTGATCACGTTTGATTAATTAGAAAGCGGACGGTTGTCGATTTACACTACTAACATTATATATTGTCACCATACTCATGCAACTGATCAGCACCAACATGGTTATTTGCCCCAGTAGATAGTACGTACTTCCTGATAAAACATTATTAAAATAACACCGTTGATAACTTTTGAAACATAAGACTCCAACAAACTACTCTGTCCATGAAGAGCATTAAAAATTCAACCAAAAACGAAATTTCAATGATGATTTAATATTTTCATAAACTTCAATGAAATGTGATGAAAATTAACATACACGTAACATGATTTATAAATGAAAAAGGTGTAAACATATAACAGATTGACAAAATAAACACCTTGACGTCAATAGAAATAATTTAAAAACAAAAATATAACTTAATGTAGTCAATGAGTCATTGACTTCGCAAATCATTCATAAATACACAGTTGTAACTGATAAACAAAGTATTTTACCAAAATGTCTTCTGATATCAAATATATAACACTCGGCAATCGTATATCTGAAACTGTTATCAAAGTGTTGATTTATTTGATAGCATAAGACACTTGGGCGAGAATCTCAACAGTTCTCAATGAATAATGTCTCTAAACATAACATGTCGGAAGACTTGCAGTGCAGTGAGGTCATAACATTGTGACGTCATATTTTGGTGATGTCATCGGCATGACGATGCAAAACCATTGTGATGCCATTTACTTGATGTCAAAACAATGTGACAATATGCTATCAAAACATTTGGATGATAAATTTGAATATGTTTCATTTAAAACATAAGTGAAAATCGTTTCATGTCTTCTTTATGGTAAAAACATTAAGTAAAAATGAAAAACTTGGTTGATCTTGACAGTTTGAACTACCGTGGTTTTGACTGCGGCTTGAAGATATGGTTCAAGTTAAACTATTGCTGTTCACTCAGCAATGTAAATTACCCTCTGCAATGTTACTCAACTAGCTATGGTCGTAAAGCATAAGGTTATTATTTATGGATTGAAGGAAAAACCAAAGTGGTGATATCTGACTCCTAATCGTTAGATATAGTAGGGATGCGCAATCCCTTTTAATGTGGAGATTTTTAAAATGACAGTTCATGAATCTTTAGTCAAGACAATGATGCATCCCTCCTCTTCCGAGAGAGACGATACACATACAACGTACGAATACTATAGTTTCATTAATGACAATATGTGTGTTACTTTTAGTCATACATCATCCTGCCGCTCAATGAAGGAGATCGTTTCTATAACATATCCGTTCATATCCTTTTACACGTTGTCTAAATAAATATATAAAATAATTAGAGACGTCATTATGCTACGTTGACGCTCCTTACCCGCTGTCGTATGTCCGCATTCAACATTCTCGCCCTCGTCTTACGCCTCAGGCTGTTGAGGGCAAGATATCTTCTTCTAGAATCGTTTTGACCTTTAGAGCCTCGTTCTGGGCGCTTAGCAGTATGTCTCTTACGCGCATGCGTGTTGTTGCCAGCCAGACTCATATCCTCTGTATCACAGTCCGTGATCTCTAGTTCAGTATCGGTAACTGCCTGCACAGAGTCCACAGATATAGTTCTGTCTGTATTTTTCACACTGATAATCCTGGAGGTGACCTGACCCTCATTATCTGACGCTGCGTTAGCGTCAACATCTGTAAAGTCCTCGATAGGGTCAATGTCTGAAAAGCAATTTCTGTCTTTGCCAAGAACGATTCGAGGCGTGAATAACTTCTCTTCCTCTTTCTCCCGAAACTTCTTCTTTATTTTCTCCACCTTTTTCGGGCTTATAGACGTGTTATATCTGATGTTCATGTCATCGGCGTACGGGGTATTATAATTAGCTGACTTGGACAGAGATTTACCTCCCTTTCCTCTCGGAAGAGGAAGTGTTGAGCAGTGTTTGCGTTCAAAGGCAGGTAACTCTGTAGTGCGAGGTCTAATAAACAATCCATCGTCATCATCATCATCATGATAATACATGTCACCATCACCACGAAACCCTCCGTTGATTCGACCCTGTTTCGGTATTTTTGTTCCCACTGGATTTTTGCGGCCATCGTTGGTACTAGGGCCCATGATATCATGTAACATTTTATCAATTCGTTTCTGTTGTTTTGCATTGACCTGCGGTTCAGGTGGCACCGTCGATGGTTCAGGATGGGTATCATATACGTCAATACTGAATTGTTTGTCTGGGACGTAATTATCCAGCTTTAGCATTTGAACAGAATTACGCACATCTATAACGTCCTCATCTTCAACAATGATTGTCTGCACCGTATCCGTATCATTATTGACCTTGCTGTAATTCACTTTAGCTTCTTCCTCCACGTGTGGATGTTCAAGTGAATAGGTAGCAGGATGCACTTCGGCTTTAACGTCTATAACACCATTGCAAGGTAAGGTATCAACTGTAGATTGGCGTGCAAGGGAATCGTCCAATACATCATGATCAGCAAACTGTTCGACTGCTTCCTCTAGAGCAGACGTTCGACGTTCAACCTTTTCGGTCATACTTGAAGTCTGAACTGTTGCCTCAATGTCCGGAGGTTTGGACACGGGCAATTGCTGTCGTGGTTTACCGTAACGTCCCACACGGGTGTCCTTGCCCCCCATAAATCGTTCAAGAATTGATTTCTCTTTGACTTCCGAATCTGATGTTCTTGACACAGGACCAACGTCGTTGGAAATTACACGTGCTCTATCTTTGTCCTTGATGACGCGTTCATACACAGTTGTCTCTCTTGTTGACGCTGGGTTCTCCTCCTCCCCTCCTCGTTCGTTATCCTCCAGGTCTATAACGCCGCAGTCATTCCGCCTCGTTTTCGGCTCGTCCTGGGTCTGGGTGCCTTCAGTGAAGGTCACGGCGCTTTTCTTCTTGGTTACACGTCGGGTACTGCTTGGCACAGACGCTTGGGCTTTCTCTAAAACAAACATGATTTTTTAAAGGTTTTTTTTTACCGTAAACGTTATATAACGAAATATTTTTCAATGGAAATGGAGCCTCTGAGTTTTCAAGAGGCACACTGGTTTTGTGCACCTTCTTTGTGCATTTGATGTTTGATCAAACACAGGACAATGTATCCCGGCTGACGGACCGTACCTTTGGAAATTTATCTATATGTATAGCAGATAAAAAGACACATTTGGACATGTAAATGGGACGTGTAGTTTCAGCAATTCAGTTTTTAGAGGTGGCAACACCGTGTGCTGTGCAAGTGCTGTGAATAACTAATCATTCCATTGTGAAATGTAACAAAACACATAATAACAGAGTTAGCATTGATATCCTATGTTTATGACACTAGGTTATGAAGACGCGTTCTACGCGACTTGTACATGTGGCAATACTGAATGAAATTCCACTACATGTATGTTTGTTTCTGGTTCCAAACAAAGAACCGATACTACCATTTCAACAGAGTCAAACACAAAATATTTCTGCCGGATAAAGTCGATTTTGAATGTCTGTGATGAGAATACATCTTGTAAAGAGGTGTACACAATTTTATTCACGAGAGTGTGATATACTATATAATAATATTTCATATTTGTTCGAACACATGGGGTGCTGAATTTGTTATTTCTAAGGTTTGTTTACATAATATTTGGCAAAGAAAGTAAAAGTTTACGAAATATAAAAATGATGTAAGTAAAAGACTGTCGGCATATGTTACCTTCTTGGACTTAAACTTGTTGACGTATCATTACTGTAGGGCGTCATAAAACAAACCCAAAAAAACTTGTTGACGCTCCGAGCTCGTCTTGTTATTCAAATCGTGTGTTACTTAGATCAGATCATGTTTTGAAATTTCAAATTTAGCTTTGTTGGCTTCTGAAGACATGCTGTATCTCTATTCCAGTCGTGGATTGAAATATCTTGTTTTTAGTATAGTTTTGTTTCTTTTGGCCCTGGATCTATACTGCGATAACGCAAATATGATTCAGCTCTGTAAACCCAGGTCAAACTGTGGAGAGGATTACTTCCCTTAGACCACTGTGTATCAAAAGTATTATACTGTTACCTGCATACGCCTGGAGCTTGGTGTTACCAGTACAGAGGAGAACCTGCTCCTCGTCGAAGGAGATGATGTGGTCGTCGTAGGTGGACTTTCGTTGCATCTTGGAACAAGATATAATACAGGTCAAACAAGATAATAATTCGTCTTTGTCCTGTTACGTGACATTCAATTTACTCATGCTATCACGGGCTGTTCTACTAACACTTCTGCGATTGTCATAAGTATCTATAATGATAGTCCACCGAAACTGATAGTGTTCCTGATACTTAGTACATGTACAGCATATACACTAAACGCCAAAAGAAACGTTACCCCACTTCTTTTTTTAATAACTTTTTAAGTATCAAAGATATTTGAGAATTGAATGGTTCAAAAGAAGAAGTGGGGTAACGTTTCTTTTGGCGTTTAGTGTATATATATATATATATATATATATATATATATATATATATATATATATATATATATATATATATATATATATACCAATAACTGTAGCTTAAGTTACTCTTCAATTACATTTACTACACATTAGATTGACAGCGACACCACGGCATCCAACGTTGTTCATATTTGGTACAGCAACTTGTTACTCCTCCTCCTCCTCCTACTACTACTACTACTACTACTACTACTGCTGCTGCTGTTGTTGTTGCTACTGGCACTACTACATCTCCCCCGTCTACTACTACTTCACATATAGCAACTTCTACTTCTACTTCTTCTACCAATTTTGGTACTACTACAATCGTTAGTATTGCCATTGTCACAATATTGCTTTAAGTGCAGTACTCACTGCTACTATTAATAATAACAACAACTAGTACTGCTACTTCGGCTACTTCTACTTCTTATTGTATGTGAGTCAATTATACTTGTATTTATTTGAACCATTCGAAGTAATTTCACTTAAACTACAACTTCAAATCCTTACTAGTAAGTTACTACTTCGTCTTCTACTAATGGCTTAACGTTTGCTACTAAATAGTGTAATAAATACAGCTACACATCCGCCCCACTAAAGTGAATATTACAACTAAGTTATATTGCTAGCAACATTTAGTTAAGAACTAAAATTATTGTCTAGATACACATACACCCAAATAATGCTACTGCGACTCCTACTACTTCTACAATTTCTACTACTTCTACAATTTCTACTACTTCTTCAACGTTTCTTCCACTACTGCTACTACGACTATTATTACTACTAATTCTACATGCATTATCAACCACTGTGAACCATATTATATATTATATACATAGCATCAGAAACCTTTTCATTTATACTCGAATGTAGTTACCGTTTGTGCCCTTCCGCGTAAGAGTTTCCAAGGAAGACACAAATAGTGACAGCAAGCATTTCTGCTATCATCTGACCAATCAACGGGCTCGTCACCATTTGTAATCACGATTCTTCCGCCCTTTGCCTCGCAAGTCATGTGTAAAACCTCTTCACACCATTTCTCTACGCTCGAGTTAAAGTCCAGCTGTACAAATATTGAAAGACATGATGTGAAAATTGACATTTTGAGAAAATGATTATGAAAACGTAGGGGCAGTAAATATTACCTGTTACACTGTACGTCACTGCAATGCTGCTATTAAAGAGCCATCACGGATGTTGATGAAAATATCAAAATTTCTCCAAAAATCTATCTCCGTGAAATAAATACACTTAATTTTTCCCTAATTTTTCCAACTTAAAATAAACCGAGAAATTGCATTAATTAGTAAAGGTATTTTCCAGTCTAAATATAGATATAGTCTATTATTTTCAAGCGCAAAGCATTATGGTCTAGCTCACACACAGTAAACAAAGACACGAAAGATTATAAAAAATATGAGCAATGAAAGAAATCGAAATATATAATTTTTTGATGGTTATTTATTTACCATTTTATTTAATTATGTATTTGCTACAGATATTGGAATAATTGTCTTATCCAACTAGGTATTTTGCTTGAATTTTATAATTAATGAGAGTAAAAATTTGTCATAATTTGCTGGTCTTATCTGAATAAAAAGAACATTAAACAGGAAATAATTTGTATATTCTCAGGACATTTAGAAACATAGTTTGTAAAGCAATCGTCACATTCAGTAATGTGTGACAAGGGTACTTTGCAAGAGCGACGCGTGAAGCACGTGCAGCCAATGGGTTGTTATGGCGACTTGCGCTAGAGACGAGCCTTCACGCTTCGGAAGCGCTTGCTGGTTGTGTAGTACGTATTACGCAAAAAAGGGGACTCTGTTTATATACGTCAGATACCTGTAGCGCGCGCTAGTCGAAGTGATACTTCTCTTTGAAACCAAATTTCAATACATTGTCGTGATATGAAAATTATTGAACATATGCCATGTTGTACATAAAAAAATTCTCTGGCGAATGACGTTATAAGTATATTTTCCAAAAATTTGAAACACTAACATCCGTGATGGCTCTTTAAGATATCCCATCTCTTTACAATTGCGCAAAACTAGTATTAAACTGTTAATTGATAAATAAGCATGCGACTTTTAAAATATTCTCGTATTTGTCGAGTTGTAGGTTCTTGTCCACTGTAATCAGTCCTCAACGTTGCCTCGTGCAAGGCAAAGGGACATGTAGCTCGGCCACTGTATAATTAATTTAATTGATATCATAATGATATTACTGAATAGGTTTACAACTGCTGACACAACGGATCTGCTTCTGTCATGTCACAGTTGGCTAAAAGAGTGAAATGAAAGATAAAACCGTGGGCCAAGAGATAGTGAGAACTCTTACGATGATGCAAAAGTGACGTTGTCTGAGAAAAGAGTCCATTGCCAGAGCCATCCCGTTTTGTATTTTGTCCTCGATTGTGGAGAAAGTTGGGTCGATCGCTAATAGGCAGCATGCTGTGGAAACATAATTGGGATAAACGTTTTACATATACATTCAGTACCATGGTTTTCAAAATACTAAATTCAAATTGTTTAAGCCATAAAATCAGAGATTTGTGCAATATGGTCTTCGTTTATGTTTGTTGCTTCAAGGATTTAAAAGAAAATGTGGAATGGGAAATATTTGTAGTAAAATAAAATACTGTAGTAATTGCTAAAGCTTATATGTTATCATATTTGTTTCGATAATCTGTAATCACTCAGCAGTAAAGAGTGGCTAGAATGTTCCAGCAGATTTTCGGATTAAGTGATAATAAGGTATAACATTTGCATTTACATTTGCATATCATTTCATTATTTGATTCGAAACTTGTGGCGGTGTCAAGCAAGTGATACATATATATTAAAAATGCAGGGGATTATATTGATGAAACGTATCCACAAAATAGTTTTTCCTTCTTCATCATTTCAACTTCTAGTACCCTATCTATTGTAGAAAAAGTTCACATATATTTAATCCCCTGTAATGTTTTATATGTCGAATTTGCCTTACAACTACAATATTATATATGACAAAACGCCGCCTTTACACGAAAACAAACTGTGTGTATCCATAAAATAATTCTTCATTCTTCGTCATATTAACTTCGATTCTAGACTGCCTACCAAAGATGATGAATAACATGTTTAACATTTACCTGTAATTATGACTTCGAAATTCGCCAAAGATCAAAGGGAGTCTTACCTGTAGATCCCAGGTTCTCCTGCCTGGTGTGGTTCTTGTTGTGTAGTGTGACGGTCAGCACTGACACCCGTTCAATTAACCAGTTACGGATCGACTTCAACTCATGGTAGTTCTCGGCAAATATTGTCCTGCAAACATACGAATCGTGTAGATGATATGGTGAACTGTGATGACAGGTGAAGACTATGGAAGTTGTGGCTAGTGCTGTCCATCACTGTGTATAAAATAAGAGTCTTCAGTTAGCAAGACGGATACACATGCAATAAATAGCAAGACTAAATCGCATTATTATAATTGCTGCTTTTATTTAAATAAAGAAAAAATATGTCATAGACTTAAGTCTAGCCTAGCTTGTGACGAATACTGGTGTTCTCGGGTCAGGTCGGATACAGATACATCTGGATATTTTTGGTCACAGCGTACCTGTGTATGTCTACATTTTGCATTACCAGTTGAGAGGTTGTACTCGTTTCAATTTTCCTACCATTGATATCCCAAATACTGATTGAGTAAAGCATTTAATTAGAAGTTGACAGTTGATCATTTTTTAGAAAATTGTAAAATGAAATGAACAATTTGGAAGATCGTAAAAGAAAATGAACAATTTAGCTACAACTGACAAAATTTGATGTAACAATCGGTTGAACAGAACATTTCATTTTCGTCTTCATCTTCTAGCATTTTTTAAGTAACGTAGCCAAAAAAATCAAATATACGAAACATCAGTTTTAAGTTCTTCCATAATGGGTATACGTAAGGACCATCTATTATTGGAATCATTATAATTACCATGATTTCCCCGTAGGTGACTGCGAGCCCAAATTTGTCTGCATAAGCCGTGCATCTTGGAAGAAGACGTTCATCTTGGACGGTTCATGTGTGATGTACCCATTCTTCTCTAAAAAAAACTGTGCATTCAACATACTGGGCACTTCTATAAACTCATCCCATGTTATTACACGAAGTCCATTCGGAGGAGAATGACCACTTTGCCATTTCTTCTTTGATACCTTCATTGAATCAACTTCCGGTCTCTCAGAGTCAAAACCGGAAGTCTCAAATGTTTGCACCAGAGTTGTGTCGTCATCTGATCGGGTCACGGAGTCCAGTTTGGACAAATAACTGTCAACCATGACAGATTGGGGTTTGTCTAAATCCTGCACCATATCCACGTATTCAGGAGGAGCCCTTTCTTGCTCCATTCTTCCTCTATCAAATGATGACGTCACAGTTATTTCGTCTGCTCGTGAAGTCATAGGCCAGCCTTCAGATCTCGGGGTAGTTCCTTCTTTTCCGTCCAGAACTGACCAATACATAATCATATCGGGAAGTCTCTCCGAAGCAGACGTGCTTGGCTAATCATTTGTCGTCTGCTCGAACCGGGGGGGTCGTCTTTCATATAATTGAGGTCCAAACTAATGAAGCGTTACGCATGGCGGATCGTCCATTCAAACACCCATGTAAAGATTTATAGCTTAAGGTATTAGTTTTCGAAAGACTCTATAATCAGTCTGCTTGTGTGACTGTTCAAGCTTGAAGGTAGAACACTGAGTAAGTCCAAGCTTATGAATTCAGTGAGGACTACATTGACCTGACTAAATATAAGAAATCCTTTACATTCCTCGGTGTCCAGTGTTTTAAAGTCAATATTATATATCTCCAATGTTTGACAAACTTATTGCAATGTTTGGTAAGCAAGGACACTCAAGCCCTGGACAAAGCGTGCTTATCAAGGTGGTCAAATAAATATCTCGCATGTAGTAATCATCGAATCCGGCGTAGTGATAAATAACCAGTCAAAATCATTAAAAGAAAATTGGACACCGAATAATAACAAACCATTTCAAGGCAATAAACTGTTGATGTGTCGGTCAAATATCAAACGGTGAAGAGCACTCTGGAAACTTACTGATTTCATGTGATAATAGCTTTAGTTCAATATCCGCTGGCTTTTTGACAGACGAGTTGACAGTCAAATACCAGGTTGTCTTCAGATAGTATTATAAACAAACTCCACTATGAATGTATTTGTCCAATCCTTTCCTCGGCGAGAAGAACTTGCAATCTGTTGGATTTGATTACTCGTGTGAAATGCTACCCATTAGTAGTTTCGCCTGTTTGGATGATTCGCTGGCAGTTTGTAAAGTCCAATATAAAACTTCGTTAGTCCAGTGCGATTTGAAATGAACTGATCACTTCCACGTTCAAACACAAACTGGAAAGCAACATGTAACATAGAAACCGATGTTGACCATTTCGCCCAGATTAATTTCTTGGTTAATCCGTGATCCTGATTGAGCCATATCGACTTATTCGGTTACTTGTTAGAGCGCCAATTACAGTTACTTTGTTATATGAAGATTAAGTGGATTAACGAAATCGTTCTTTAAAAATCTGGAGCCTCATTAAGACTCATTAACTAATTCGTTTTAAGATTTGTCTGAGACAAATTGAGACATGTATTTTAGAGAGGGTTTGATGTGGTATGAATATTCATGTTGAGTGAAATTATTTGAACTTAAATCGGCACATGCATGTGTTTTTTGTTCGGCATGTATGAAAGGCAAATAAAATACTATTAAAATACTGTAAGCAATATGAAATATGATACATTTGGTAGATTTGATATAATATAAATATGCAGTACATATGGATAGTGAACTTATAATATCTACAGCATATGAAGTTAACAGCCATTTTAAAAAAAAATTATTTATTTTTTTTAGAAATTAGAGAACTTCCAGAAAGTATTTTAAAGGGCCATTTTAATAAAAGGGAACAATGAAAATGTACGTTACATCAAAACATGATGCAATTAAGAATGTAGGGCAAGGAAAAGAGTTAAATATTTGAATATTTGTAATTTTGAGAATAAATTTACAGAAATGTTGTGTATGCATGTGTAGCGATCCTCTATATACTATAAATTAAAACGGTTATCCTTTGGTAATAGACAATATTCAAACTGAGCTTAAATTCAGATATACATGCCGTTGAGAGAGTGGGAATCACCATTTAAATCTCAGATTATCTGTCATTAAACAGGTGACCCATCTGGTTATAAGCTGCGTCATTTATTGCTGAACATCACAGATAGCGGTCAACTGAGTTACGCACAACACCGCAGTTGTCATAAAAAGTAAAGAGATCACAAGAGGCAGCCCAGTCAAACCTCTGTGCTGTGAATATACAATTAATACTTAACTAGAGCAAACATAAATGAGTTTTATTAAGTCTTTTAAAGTTTTGTAAGTCTAGAATGAGTCAGCTATAGGCATGGGGTTAGATATTTTTGGTGCTCGTTTTAAATTTTGTTTTAAAGAATAAATACCAAAACTAAACTTTAAAATATCAATATCATTTCCAGGGACTATATTTATTACGTTTATCACATCGTGTTTGATCATTACCTAACGTTAATACATCCTCGGTAATCCAGGGTATACGTTGCGATAACTATACATTATATATTGTTGGAATGACGTTAATACGATGAATAAAACATGTGTCATCGTGACAGAAATAAAACTCTTATGGCTTTATATACTTTACGCTTGTCTACCTGAACGTCACAGTCAAACGTTATAAATGGTGTTATGTTATCGAGAAGGAGTGACTATTGCTGAAAAGTACCATTTGGATGATAATTCATACATTATAGACTATGATAATATAAAGGTGGGTCAATATTTGTATCGAAAGTCGACAATGTACCGCGGCTAGCGGGCACCATTTAGCCACACGTAATTTTTTAAACCAATCTATAACCGACAAAACTACAGATTATGGTTGGTAATGTTTTATATGGCACTGTGTACGTAAGTGGGACCTGTAATGTCAATTTGCGCACATATATGAGGTTCTTGCTAGATTTGAATAGACGACAAGTAATGATCATATATATATTTGGCGATTGGGTATGACATTTGAAGTCGAGGGAAATTTTTTGAACTTAAATCAGCATGCCGATGTGTTATTTCGGTACGTGTGACAGCCAACTGAAATATTATGGAACATATTACGTATTGTTACTTCAACAAACATATGCAAACTTGATCGTTTTATTCAAACAGTCCTCCTGATATTATTATTAAACGGTAACGGGACCTGCAGCTGCGAAGTCTTCTCGGTTGTTTTTCTTTTACGTATGTCGATAACAGGACAGTTTTATTAAAAATCGACCTTGTTCTGAGGATTAAAATTTGCAAAATAATGCATCTCCCGGGGTACGAACATGTTCTGAATATTCTTCTCCACAAGGTCTGATAGTACTCCGTATAGGCGTGTGTTCTGTACCTCATAGCTAACCAATCACGGCATGGCTTTAACGGTCACCGTTTTGAAATCATTCGGAATCATTCGTTAACACGTTCCTCAGCTTACAGAAACCGACGCAAGTATGACCTACAATGTATTTGCAACTTTTATCCCTCGGAAAACGGTCGATTTTAATCAGACAGATATTAGGAAAGGAAAATACTGTATGTTGAAGATATATTTTCCCTATCTAGCTACTGTAATCATTTGACTAAATATGCATTTACATGTCTGCACATGTACACTCAGACGAATGTGAGTCAGTCTGTCTAATAGTATGTACATAATCAGTTTCCTGTGACAATTTACAACAAGACGTACAAATATCACCATTGGCAAAATAGCTCGTTTAAAAAAACCCCATAAAACTAACATTTTGCAAAAGGATATGAGATATGAGAATTGTGGTCTTTTAAAAAAAATTCTCAATAGTATTCCAATTATAATTGTGGAGACACCGTTGTTAAAATGCAATATGACTGTCTACTGGAAATGCATGAAGAGGACCAATGATGATATAGCTATATAGGAACAGCATAGAGTTACATCTGAGAACATTTTGCCAAATAAATTGGCTCTTCCAATGCTATAAACAACTATTAAACATATACATGTGAACATTAGGATCAATGCAATATTTAGGTCATAAATGTAAATAAAAACGTGGAAGTTTATCAATATTTCCTCACTTCACTCTAGGAAATCACTGCTCAGCAAATAAACACTTTGATATGTAGTAAGATTTTAAGATGTTAGGAGGAAAACATAATCACATCCTTTTCATTCCATTTCCTTTTCAGTAACAATACACTTATCGAAGTTGAATCAAATGCAATCTCGATATAAAAACGAAGACGTTTTTGTTATGCAGGCTGAAATATCATTGTACACGAATACCGTATTCATTTGAGTTACATTTAACAAATCAACACTCAAAGTTGCAGAATATATATACACGTTCCAGGAAAAAGATGAAATTTCTAAAATATATACACATGTACATGTATATGCTACTGTATCACCAACCTCTGTTCTCAGTACTTAATACCAATAGCTATTCAAATGTAAGTGGAATCTAGTATTAGCTGTACTGTATTATTCAAGCAAGTCGTTATTACATCTAGAGAAATGACAAGGAGATTATGACAAACTGACCCATCTTTGCATCAACGACAATTCCTTCATAAGGGTAATACCGTTTTCAACTTAGCGATGAAATGTTGTCGGGAACTGACATGGGAAAATAAATTTTAAGCGGAAAAAGTGCATCCTTAGAGGATTCTTACGGCATTCTTTATTATAATACCACATTCTTTCGACTTGCCGAACAGTATGACTGGGAGAACTGAAATGATAAGAACCCTCGAATCCTGACGGAATCTATCAAATGCGTCTCGAATCATTAGGAACCGCATTCGAGAAGTATTTAATGCTGCCTTTATGTTCCAATCGTATGAACCCGTTTAAAGTAGAGCTTATTATTATTAATACAGCACGTGCGTTATATATGCAGCGGTTGTTGTCCTAGTGCATGCTATCTGTGGTAAGTCTATTGCGCGAACTATACATTTACACGTTGACTGCTGATTGTCATATTCTAATACGGCAACATGCTTCAACCATTGTATCCCTGTGAATACTGCTGAGTGTTTCATTTGTTAATGGTTTAAAAATAAACTTCAGTCAAGTCGATTATGTGTATGGATGATCGTGATACTGTTGAAGACGGTTGGGCTTTTGTATGTCAAGTGGATAAATAATTCTATATTCAGAATGCTGTTACTAGCATTATATGAACCGATATTTTTATTACGAAATCAGTATACATAGACCAGTGCATGGTCTAACTGTAGGATGCAACATGCCTCCTTGTTTTATCATCCCCGTTATAGCTTCGCCTGCAATTTGATCGTTCCTTGTTCAACAACATTTCATCTACTTCCAAAACATCCAAATGCGACGAGAAGTCTTTTTACAAAAAGAGACTACATACACAGACTAATAAACCCAGACACTTATGTGTCTGCAACACTATTGGCTGTCCTTCACGCCTCAAGTGCTGGCGAGTGAAGCTAAATATAGCATCCCGGGAAAACCGGCGATTCCTGCAAAACGCAGTCTACGTTTCAAGAATAGCGGCCATTGTAGTTTACACGAGACTGCATTTGATATACAGGAGGGTGTAAATGAGGCTCATATTGACATATGATCTCTTGATATGGTTTGAACACAAAACGGGGACCTCGTGGAGATGACTCATATCTTGGACACGGTGTACAACAACCTCCACTGTGGTTAATGTGCCGAATTAGGAGGTAACATCTTCTTGGAATACGCAGTGAAAATGTTGTGGTAGAAACGAAACGTTTCAACAACATCGTATCGAGTGCGATGAACTGAGCCTCGAGGACGTGGATATACTTCGATATACTTGTACAGTATTTATACCGTGCTGGATAGGCTATACAAAGACAGACGATCTTCAGTGGCATGTTATAGGATATGCTGCAAGCACATGTTGTGTTCAGCGGTTATGTGATCTCGGTAGGAATACGACAAGCAAGTTAGACGTCTCACGTTCCGAGCATTTGAATAAGTGTTCATGGGATATGAAGAGAAGACAGTCCAATGTACGTACTTAATGGAAATCATCATTTACAGAGACTGTTTTCAAAACAATTCATTAATAACGAAACAGTATGATATATGGATTGGAACATTATCAAGGTAACTCGAATTTGAATCCTCCAAAAACAACCAATGGCAAGGAATAGAAATTGTCTGGTTTTTATTGTCTAATACCCTAAAAAGAAAAGTCTACATCTAGTATATATTTTTCCTCTCATGCAGTTCAGCAAAATCGATATTTGATACGCAGCCACTGTGTCATCATCGAGAGAAAATCTCCCCTTGTCCTGATTTGAATAGCCATATAGGTTGTTGCCAGTGGAAAATCCGCACTCATCACAGTCCAGCCATGCGAATCAAGGCTATGTATATATAACGTTATTATGGTATGTTGATTTAATATGCGAAAGAAATATGTAAGATGTATCATTTCTAAACACGATACATAGATTCACGTATATTTGACGTTGAACAACAAACAGGATTTTTTAACCACATAAAATACAAGTTTATGATTCACAGTCATATGCAAGGGTACAGCTGTATGCGAATACCGGTATTTGAAATTTGAGGAGGTGGATTTTATTGGCCAGTATATTTCACAAAGGTTACCTAAAGCCTGCATGGCTGTGCTCAAAATAGTACATGTAACATTATATTTTGCTTTAGGACGCACATCATAGATTGCGTCAGTCATCTGTGCCACCTTTGTTGTTAAACTATAAGAAGACCCCTGAGTTATAAAAACACCATTAGTTATAACCCATAATGAAATTAAATTGGAAATTGAAAAAGAACGTCAAGAGCATTGGATTTCACATTGCCTAGACAAGCGTTTCAGACATGATCGTGTTTCGGCTCAAGGAAAAGGGGGTTGATATACCGCATTATGAGACTATGTGTAAGGCTAGATGCATATGTTAATGGATGGGCAGAGCAAGCTACCGTGGATAGCTATAGACATTTATGTTATTGCAACATGACACTGTTTTCAACGCTTTCAATGACAAGACATTGAAATCAAATAAACAGCGGTGATGCACGTATATGCATAATCACTGAATTCTTATCATATCACTTTTATAAGCCAAGACTTCGTTACTTAAAAAAGGTAAATTCGTGTATATTAACTTGATTAATATCAAAATGAATAAAGACGAGAGACAAGCCCTTCAGGAGCTTCATCTTAGATTCATGGATGACCTTGACCCATGGGAGATAATGATTGACTTCCTGCATGAAAAGAAATGCTTCACCTCGTATCATCTAGATAGGTTTCAGAGTATCACTGACAAGAGACAATGTCGACGGTACTTCCTGGAATTGGTCAAACAGAAATGTACACATGAACTATTCATAAATGGACTTAATTATCAGCAAACCCACAAACACTTGGCTGAAATGTATCAAATAAAAGTGGAGGAGATAAAATCCAGAAACGTATCCTTAACGTATGAAAATATTTGTGAAACAGCTGCAAGAGGCCATAAAAGAGAACTTGACGACAGTTCAAGATCACAAACTATTAAGAAACGAAGAGAGGGATCAACTAAAGACGATGACACAATCGGAATAAAAACACAAATTCAGGCGACAGAAATGGAAGAATCGATTACAAATCTAAACTGTTGTCCCCTGTGCAAAAAGCCAAATCGCATTAATATTATGGATTTGAAGAAAAAGCGAGTTGTTCGCATTCAACACCACTTAAAGGTATTATCTCATGACGGCCAAACATCCAAATTCGAATCATTTATCAAGAAAATGTTCAAACGACACAAGAAAGATCCTGACATTAAGTTTGCGCTTCTTGACGCCCGTGTTGGGAGAAAGAAGGTTTCTGATAACATTTTGCCCAATGAAGATGTGTTCAGCAAAATGGAGAAGGAAATCCCCTATACAGCCAACCCACTGGCAGCAAGCATGTTGTATCTATCAAGAAAAGGTTCAGCTATTGCAGAGGTAGCTCCTATTCAGGATGGTCTGCAGGAGCTGCAGTACGCCAAATCTCATTCCGAGTTCATTCAGCCTTGTAAGGACACAGGGATGGTGCTGTATATTGAGGTGAACCTGTTGATGAAGCTGTTTGAGAAGAAGCCAAGTCAGGACCTGAAAGACAAAATAATCAAAAGAATATCTGAAGCCATCAACGTCCATTTTGCAAATGAGCAACCGGAAGTGAGGGAGGATTATACTCGGATGTTGTATTTGAAGATGGTGTTCTGCTACCTGGGTATAGGTGTTGATGCGAGTCCTATCAAAGACTACAAACCCTGTGATGAGGACATCCGGAATGGCGAGTCCTGTCTTGCATTGATTGATCGACTTCCGGCTATGCTGGACCGCAGACGAAGGATGTTTTACCATGTGGCAAGATCTGTACTGTTCAGGTTAGTTCACTTCGTTAGAATGCGGCAGCTCGAGTGTTTTATCTACCAGGTTACCGTGTTCTGGATTGTGAATTCCTGATAAGTCATTTTCGCTTTTACCATAGGTAGTCGGTGTTCCATTGTCACTGTCATACAGGTATTTGTATGATCTTGCCCTTGAGTAATATCACTTCATATCAGTCTGATAAAACAGTTAGAGGACGTGGACCTTTGTTGACATTGGAGTTTCAACAACAAATAAAGTCAGGGATATTTTGATTTCCAAGCATGAAGTTTAACTTAATCTTAAATATTTATGTTCCATTAATGAAATGTATTCCAAAGACTAATTGAATTCTCGAATTTATCTATAGATTTTTGTTATCACCTTTGAGTCCTTTTCAAAAATTTCAAAAAGCAACTACATTAAGCACACTTTAATACGATCACATTAGTGCTTTTTGAACGTTGGCCTGGTGTCTTTATTAATCACGATTACCTTGCTTTTATCATCAAATACGTCTCATCCCCAGATACACGGGAGTGCTAGATCTAGCCTGGGACCATGTGAGGTCTGCAGCCGAGAAGGGGGAAGAGGGACAGTTCCAGAAGGAACTCCGCTCCATCGGTTCTTTAGCTTCCGTCATCAAGTCGGAGATCGCAGCAGGGGAGGCGGACATCGAGAAGCGAGGGGAGGAACTCCTCCGAGAACTTGGGGAGGACCCAGATGCTGGTGCTGTGTCTGACAGTTCTGATGAGGACATATAGCAGTGTGTTATAGATTCACACTTTGAGGACGCGTAATGATTGTTATGATAAGAACACACTAATGTAAGTCGTCTCAAGCCCAATGACAGTTTTGTTGCTTTATATTTATTATCGCGTTGGTAACTACATGTATTTAAGAACGATTTCGTAAGATAATTAGAATCCTACCATCGTGTCTAGTTTTATGAAAATGTTGCTTTAATCAACCTGGTGCTTAGGAAACTGGATGATATTCAACATACTGAGGTGCTCTGGTAGTTATGATGAGCCCATTCAACAGTATTATAAAGGGAAACTAGAACCATTTTGAGATTAAAATGTAGAAATATATAATGCACAATGCAATGTGCTTCCGAATAAATATGAAACAGAATTATGTGGGCTAGAAGGACAATATATTTACCCTAATGCCACAATATCTCATTTAAATTAGATCGAACGTAACACTCGTACCCCGCTGCAAGTCTGATCTGAGTACTGAACCATGTCAAGTGACAAGTGTCACTCTAGCCAATCAGCGACGAGGCTAGAAAGCCATCGGACCGATTGAATTGACATATAAAAAACCCACATTGAAAATGGAATATCTAAGAATGTCTCTGACTTGCTTAATTAATTGAAGGTTAAAGGTCACAGTGAAGGTCACCTGATATGACATCTGCGGGGTAGTACTCAGATCGATGAACGAGTTTTAGGTTCGATCTGATTTAAATGAGATTGTATCCCTTGATGTTAAATGTACCCTCAAGCCATAGTCGTAACATTGACTTACGATCGCATTAGTCAGTGTGATTTGTACAAGTGAGCTCAAATCTTCTTAAGACATTTTGAATAGTGTGCAATGATGATGTGCAATACCGGTCTTTTATTTTTACTTGCATGTGGCGACATCGTATGAAATTCCAACCTGTTTTTGACATTATGATACTTTTTAAATGCAATCATGGCTATGGGATATATCGTTACATGTATATTTTATGGCTGCTTCCCACTACCACTCAATAACGTTATCGTATTGAAATATTGTAAAATTCGATGGAGAAGGTTTGGTTTATATGTTAGTTAGTATTGGTGGCTTATCTTGAAATAAAAACATCTTCTAGCTATCATTTGATCTTTTAAAAAGTACAGACATTATATACAGATACGCTAAGGTAGATTTGCTTATACATGTATGCAGTCCCGAGCAATTTCATGAAACGTTTTCATTTAATTTTCCTTCAGGTGATACTTACAACCTACTATTGCTGCATTGTCCGGTTAAAATTATTAATTTTAGATAAACACAATGAAACTTTTTTAAATTCCAAGGCTATTTTAATAAAATTTAATAGAATAAGCTAGAAACTTTACAGACTAAAAGTGTACTTAATGAAAGAATTTGCCTTAATTGGTGAAGCTATTGCACACAAATTAACATTTGTAAATTGTTCAACATACAAAAGAAAAATAAATGGGTAAAGTTAGTCAATATTGAAGTTGATCATATAAGTTAAATGCGCATATATGACGTATGAGAGCGTAATTTGATGGCATATTTCATCGAATTATCATATTGTATCTTTTATATATTATTCATTGTTTTACTTAAGCATCTCAACAATGGGGAAATACAATGAGCATAAAACGGAAACAAGTTGAATTGAATTGTTTATTGTAAAACTGGTGTGGATATTTACTTCAACGTTAATGAAAAGTAACAATTAATTATTAACATTTTAATTTCGATATCTTGTGATACTAAATAACGGGGAATGCTTACCAAAATCTTTACTCTAATTTAATCTATTATGTTTCGTGATTTCATATTTTCTGAATAAAAGTTTCTTTGATAAACATTGTAAATACATAATGCTTCTTGGAGAATGGTAAACAAGTGTCTACGAAAACCTAAGAAACAAAATAACACTTTATATTGATATTACATGATTCTCTAGTATATACATGTATAAGATAATATGAAACCATGACTATCCCTTACAACATCACATTCCTATTTGCTACCGATAGACATCAGTGTTGATAAGATGTGTGTGATAAGGTTATACAAAGCTCTGACTGTTGCCTGTAGTCACGTTCGACTTTATTTCAGTTGTATAAAGACATTGCTCAATAAACAGATAATGTGAATATATTGGAGAGAAGAATGTTGCGGTTACAAGATATTCAGAATACATTAACAATTTAATCTTTGCCATATTTCCAACTTTCCTGTACTAGTGTAGTGTCATGCTGCACCTGACATTTATAATGTGCTCCGCTATACCAATGTCAGCCAAAGAATGTTAGTTGAGGAACTGCGACATGGTTTAAATTAGCCAGTGATTGAGACCTAGTGCCAGTGCCTATGATACTATGTTGCCTAAAGACTTAACTACCTTAACTACCTCTTGAATAAAAAGGAGCAGCTCTTAAATAGTTTAATAATTTCAAAGTTGTGAGTTGTGCATTCAATGTCACGATATTTTAGTACAACTATTGTCATGATTAAACCTTTGCCAGTCATACATGTTGTGTCACAAACATTGTGAAACTACCGTTTACTTGAAATGTGTTTGAAAGACCGATGTCTATAGTGGTTATTAATTAGTCACATAACAAACGAGTTTACATATATATATACATGTGCCTCAAAACATATTTCTAAACTTGAAGGTACAACCATGTAGTCTCATACGGCATTTTTCGTCTGAGACGTATTTTAGTTTAGGTCTTTTGAGGGATTTCCCGTTATATAAATTTAATTTTATTGTCAAAAAGTATTGTCTTTTTACCGTGTAAGTAACAAAATAAAACATATTCTGCATTCATAAAAACACAAATAGTAACTGGCAACATTCAAGCAGTATTTTATTCTTTCATTTACTCTATATGCCCGAAGTTATGTTATCCCAGTAGACTGGCTATTGCTTCTAAGATGAACGCCCAACGAACTAAATTGTCCTCGTGTGTCTCATGTGCGAGATTTTTAAAGCAATGTGTCCGACAGCCTGAGGGTAAGACACCAACATTTGTGTATAGGTACATTACACGTACTGTTGTTCCACACTGATAAATAAATAGATACACACGGTCAGGCATGAACCGTTTCCTGAGTGATGAACTTCTATCAATCTGTTTTCTGTATAAATTTTACAACAACGTTGTTCTATCACCTCTTTCAGTATGCATGAATATTCCACACAAAAAGTTAAAGGTCACCTCAATTAACATCAATAAAGAATTTGATAATTCATGTTATGATCCATATTATATATAATTCATGATCCATATTGCATAATGCGTTTGCCCTTAAGCTTTTCGTTGAATATACACAATACACCGTTTGTTACGTCTAAGTCTTCCTGACGATTACGCGATGAATCAGGTTGAATATAACAATATATATACTCATGGTAAAAATGGTTGACACTCCTAAACAGAAAATGGAATTTAGCCAATTAAATGCATAGACAATTCATTAATTGTTCGATATCATGGCATTTTCGAAATTATATGGCACAAACACATGATGTAAACTATATAATACTTGCCATGTATGTATTGTGTGCGAATGAGACTCCGTGAAAGATTTTGTGTATACTTGGGTTCAGTAGAATTTTTTGTCAAATGCAACTTTTCACTATTTATTAGAACCAAAATGAGAACACCCAAACACTGTACACTAATGCCAAGATCTCAAGACACAAGGAACGGACACTTTTGAATAAATTTCATTTTTCTTAGATTACTCTTCTCTTTGGTATTTTACAGTACAAGTGGAGCAATAGGAAATGCTCAAGGACTATTCACAAATAGACTGTCAATCATTATTACCATGAGTATATCAAACTATGAAATAGTCACCATACACCTACATGTAAACATTTAAATATTTTATTAAAATAATTATCCATTATTATATATTTTATTTCTATCTTTTAGATGGAGTCGCGCCAAAACAAACCTGGAAAATCAGAAAATAGCACATAAAAGCATACGCTTCCCTCACAGGACCCAGTCATACTGAATTTAGAGAGAGGAGTTGTCTCCCATTAGTTACAAATTTTAATCCTAATCCCAATAATGCTTGAGCTTAGTCAATCAACATATACCTGTTTTTTTTATCACATCCAAAGGAGTTGAATGTTAAAGACTTGTCGTATTATTAAATAACGATAGCCCCTAGAAAATGACATTTGGATAGAATACTGAACTTCATGGTTTTAAAGTGCGGTTTCACGCGATGTGTATCATGTACAGTTTTGATGTACGTTTTCAGTTAGAACGAAAGAGGAAATGAAACGTTTTTGTGAAGGTAAAATGTGACACGTAATTTAAAGACATTTATACTGTTTTCTGCCATGTCATGCCAGGTAAAACAAATATTTACTCGTATGTTGAAAACAGGAGAATAAATATTTATCGTTCACAAAGTATACCCTTGCAGGATATGGCATGTGGGATAAATACATGTTCTATTTTCGCGATACACAATTTAAAAAAAAAAAAATTTAAGGACTACATGTATAAGCCAATGTTCAGCTCGCATTTCGTATCTTTACTTTATCTAACACTGAATTACATTATAATTTTAGAACAACAGACATTTTACCTTTATATACAAATTGTGCTGTTATTTCATCTTCAAATTTTCTTTATTTGCAAAAACAAAATATCTTTTTTGCATGGCATGGCGTGGGGTCTCTCCTTCCGTCCGTAAACTATTCACTCTTTCGACTTCTTCCCCAGAACCAGTGGCTCTATAGAGCTGAACTTTTATGTACCGACTCCTTGGTCAATGGAGATTCTAAATTGTAGATCTGGTGAATGTATTCAATAGGCCTTTCCTGAGTTTGATTGCATTCGATAGACCCGTGTTTAGTGAAGAAGTACTCACAATTTAAGTCATCCGAGTATTATACTTTGAACTAAATTGATTTTTATTTCACACTAAAGGAAACAACCAAGATTAAATTATTTAGAAATTAATTATTTGAGATAATAGAACACAACTGAAAATAAGTTTTAAAATAGAGAAAATTACATAAATTAAAAATGACAATACTTACTTTTTTAACAATACGATTCAAATGATTTTTATTTTCAAATATCAATTTTCTTTATGCCATTTCTTTAACTCATTGGTTTATCATTATTTACAGAATATCATTTGTAAAACATTGAAATAAGAATGGCGAACACGTACACAATGCAATCATGAAATGCTTTCTGATTATAATAGCTGATTACAATGGAAAGATTCTATCATCTTTACGCAACTCTTTACATGGAACCGACACATGACCTTTTCTATCTACTTCTTCATATAACACACCGGCCATGCATCTTAATTGGTGAATTTATTACATAAAAAGGTCCCTCGAACAATGGTACACAAATTTAGTAGATGTTATAATATGATACCGCACATATGAATATCCGATACAACACAGATAACCTGGGGCCCGAGGGAGTTGGAGCCGTCTCCCGAGGCTTCCACCCGAGTTTATCCATAGATCTTAATTACGGGTGCTTCACCCTATATATGTTCGTGGTAAACCTCACTTCTTCATCCGGCCTCTTCACTGGTACAACTCCAAGTACATTCAAGTATTAATACCAGGTAGGTACAAGTATTTTATACAAACATTGTGAATATGTCCAATTTTTCAAAATTTATTAGAAAAGAGATTTTCTGGAAAGCAACTTCACTAATATGACGTTTTGGAGTATATACTTACTACTTCATCAGGTTGAATGGGACTCGATCCAAACATATATATTAATGATGTCGTATTCTATATACCTAACTACTTTAAATCAATGTTGCGAATTCGTTATTTGCGTTGATATGTTATTTTCTAAAAAGTATCTGATAAAGCAATTTCATTGTATGTGTCTTTACCATACAGGATATGAAAAAGGTGAATGAAATTGGTTCAAAACATTTATTAAGTGCGAAGAATTCTATATATTTTATTGGTGTATTCAATTTTCCGAATTCGTTATTTGCGTTAATAAGTACATAGCAATTAAACAATTGAATTGTGTGTTCTCATTACAATATATCAGGATCTTGGGGAAACAGTGTATGTCGTTGCTTTTTCATATATATATAGATAAATTACCCGTAAGGTAGCTTTTATTTCAGTGAAGCGATGCTTTGATTTTCAAATGTAAATGTGTCGGTCTTTATGAATAATGTTGATGGTGTATATGTTTCAAACTATTACATGTTGACTGCTAAATAACACTTCGATGTGTTTTAGGGTGGGTATTTCTTGGTGTATATACACTAATAATGTATTTATTATACAATAATTACAGTTGCTTTTTGTTCGTTATTCAAATCAAATCAAACCATATTTTTTTAAAGCATGCCTTATAAATTCCCTCCTTTTCATTACAGATTTCTTACAATGAACTGCTGCTTGATTCTGCTGTATGCAGCTTTGCTGCCCCTTATATCGGGTGCGTGTCCTGCTAATATTCATTATATAAATATATATATATATATACTAGTTCACTTAACGGTACTCGGGCTAACCTTCATTCGACCTGTAGCGGCGTATACCTTCTTTCCAAAATCTCTTGTTATTTATTTGTATCGATTTATCAATCAGTCAGTTCATATAATATTTTTGAAAACTTGTGATTGTTGACTGCCTTTCCGTCTGTTACTGATATGCCCTATCAACAGCAGCACATATAAACACAAGGAAACGTTTATCCGTTTAACACAAACCTATATTGTCGTAACTGTTAAACAGTTCAAATATCCAACAATTTTGAGTACAAGAATTGCTTGATTTGTCGATTGACCTGATTATGTTTATATGACAAAATTTCAGTTGATCGTTAAGTTTACCATGTGAGACAGCAACTTGAGTCCATATAAATACACCAAGATTCCGATGTTCACATATATGGACATTTTTTGGTTTACTATACAGTTTTGAAGGAACATATCTGATAAATCTTCCTTTCATCCACAATTTCAACTACCTTTTCACGCATAGCAATGCAACAATGCGTTAGCTGCCTTGTCCTACCCCTATCCATGATGTGAGCTACTGTTTAATGGTTGTTCTTGTCCCTTAGCTTCCTGTAGCATGAAGAGAGTGTGTTACTTCACCAACTGGGCCCAGTACCGGTCTGGAGGAGCAAAGTTTGTCCCTGCTGATGTGAACCCCAACCTCTGTACTCATCTCATCTACGCCTTCGCCAGGATCGACCCTTCCTTCAACCTAGTCCAAACCGAATGGAACGACCTGAGTAAGTTTATTTACAGCGAGTACAATTAAAAATATACATATACACAATGTCATACATACGACTGTATCAATATCAAGTCAATAATCTGTTACCTTATTCATCATAGTACTAGTGCCAAGCTCAAATAAGGTATGATAATTTCTACTAGACATTAACAAATCCTCCAAATCTCTTATGTGAGATCCAAACCATATCTCCTAGCATATAGTGCTTTGACAATAGATTTTTCACAATACCCTGCGATAGTCAAATACAAGACGTCACAATGCTTTTACATCATCAAGTAATGATTCACAATGATATGACGGAACAATGTTTATGACATCCCAATGCAATTACGTCAACATTTCGATGACGTCACAACGCTATGAAATCACTGTCTCATGGGATCGATGTATTCAGAGCTGTACATGTTTCATAGACAAATAATAAACATGATTTTAGATGATAAATAGAATCTCACTCTCGTGTCTTCTGACATTAAATTTATCAGCACTCATCGATAAAAGTAAAAATACCATTGCCAAGGCTAGGACAAGTTTGACTTGTATCTACTCTTGGTATAGTTGCTATTAGTAGACACGCGGATGAGATTCTCTATACTCAACGACAAGAGTAAGTAAATGTAGAGCATCAATATCTCAAACTGTTCCCCTTCACCACCTTTTCAACGACATACCAATGTGATGCAGCTCTGTACCCGCAAGTGATGGCTCTGAAGAGCATCAACCCCGACCTGAAGGTGCTGCTGGCGGTGGGAGGATGGGGAAGGAGTGCTGACTTCATCACAATGAGCATGACAGACGGAAATATCCTGCAGTTCGCCACAAACACCATCTCCTACCTCAGACAACACGGATTTGACGGCATCGACCTGGACTGGGAATATCCATCAACCTCGGGACAGATCGAAAGGCACTCAGCTCTCATGACGGTGAGTTTTTGAGTGACTGATCCGCATGGACATGTTGCTATTCCTGTTCTTATATAAGCCTCTTTCTGGGAGTTGAAGTGTTTAATGATATCAAGAGCACTTTTTTGGATTACTTTTAGAATTGATTTGTTGTAATTTTCTCATTTTTATAATCAATCATCCTCCATTGTAATCTTATTCACATTGGATAACATTGAAGCGCTCGTAAAATAACATCCATAATAATCACCCCTTCGTCATAGTTTGTTCCATATGACTAGTAAATGGTTCAGCGATGTCATGCCGATGTCTGAAATTGATACCCTCAAATGAGTCAATGAATAATCTCGCTAACCATACGATTTATCTTTAACATTCCTAAATGCAACCAATTTACACTCCTGTTTTGATATCAGATCCTGAGAGCAGAGTTCGAGAGTGAGATCAGATCAGGCCAGGACAAACTCCTACTGACTGCAGCAGTATCAGCAGGGGAAACCACCATCGACAAATCCTACAACATCAGCCTACTCAACCAGTAAGTCTAACTGTTGATTTTGTAGTGAACATTGTCACTAATCATTCTTTTTTATTGAAAAGTGAGGCTTCAACGCCTCCTCATAATTAACTAAGATCTCAAGGCTCAACAAGTAAGGTTAACGAATAGGATTGAAGGGACCATCGCCATTCATCATATCCTTTATTGAAATCAAACACGTTTTACAAATCAGAATCAACGTAGATAACTAAGCCCTACACTAGTGAAATGGAAACAATTGTTGACTGCCATTGAAGCTATAATCATTCAAAATTTGAACCATAAACTTTGATATTCACATGCAACGGCTTGTGCAATAATCAGTTAATCCTGCCCATTATAAACACAATTATTGGGTTTGGGGCTGCACCTGAACTTCCTAATGCACGTGCTACGCTAAAACAGAAAATGTAACGATATGCAGCAAGGTTTGTGATGGAAACTGGCGCGAGTATGTAGTGCTTCTCAGTGATGTTCTCAAACTTGTACAAATCATACCCTCGTATATTTGTTATTATCGTTGTTCGCCGGTTATGATAACCTTATTCCAAAGCTAAAAATCTTATTAGTTGATTTTGTGACCTTGACATTATGTGAACATTGAAGTGAATTGTATGATATATTTTGAATGTGAAGGAGAGGGATTGTTCTACGGGGTAGAAGTAGCACAGCGATTTCATAAGAATGTTAAAATAACAAGGGGTACGAGTACACCTACCATTGAACACATTGGAATTTGTAACTGTGAATTGTGTGATAGACATGTGCCTGATTTCACTCCAGAGTTGTGGATTTCCTCAACGTGATGACCTATGACTTCGTGGGGACGTGGAGTCTGACTAGAACTGTGGCTCATCACAGTCCACTGTACTCCAAGATCGGAGATATGACGGAGAGAGTCAACTTCACTGCTGTAAGTACTTTAGTATTTAAGTGCTTTAATAGCTTTGCCAGGGAGCGCGTCGGGTAGCCTCGAAAATCAAAGCCCATTGATATAAGTACCTATCATAAACAATATGTATAAACTTCATGTTATGATCAGATCATGACTATTGGGTAGAAGTGTGTTTGCTAGATTCACCTTTGGTATCAAACATTCTACATTACGGTATGGTTGCCGGGTTCTGACGTAAACTACTTTACCTTATATATGCTTGTGCATTGTACCATACAATGAGTTACCTAGATATATATAACCAAATCTCTCATAAATATAACCAGGTCTGGGACAAGACACTGAGTAGAATGAAATTATATCAACATCTACAAGAAGAATATAATTCACGCTGCAAAATTTGGCTATGCTATATTGAGAAGAACAGGATTTTAACTCATGATTTCACACCTACCCGTATTATCATGCATGTATATATATTGACATCCTTTAATATCTAACTGCAGGACTGGGCCATGAGTTACTGGGCAGAGCAAGGAGTTGACCCCCAGAAACTGGTTCTGGGTCTGGCTGCATACGGTAGATCCTTCGCCTTGAGCAACCCAGCTGACCCCTCGTACGGGGCTGCATTCGCCGGACCCTCACAAGCAGGACCCTACACGAAAACGCCCGGCTGGCTCAGCTACACTGAGGTAACACTGAGGGTCTTGTTTAACATTCATTTATGCCCCCAAAGGTTTCCTATTCCCTTCTTGTTTTACTAGACTGTTGGAGCTTGAGTGCGCTTTTCATATTTCTTGTAGTTTGCTAACTGTCTAACATAACTTTTAGAACTTATATTGCGTTAATGATCATTAGAAGTGTTATCCGTATCTCACAAAGACTTCGGAAATCAAGGTCCACGATTTTTGTTTTAAGATCAATCAATCCGTAAAAATAAATGAAAACTTTATTACGTATATCCTTGGTGGTACATGTTATTGAGGTGGCATAGTTTATTCTGTACAGTAACGTATCTAAAACAACTTTCGATTTCGGTTCATACCTTGTCCGTCTTACTAACTACCGTTAATCAGATACGTTATACGATTATTTGTAATTGTTTGCTGTAATAGATGTCTCGTTGAGCAAGATTTGGTCACACAATGTAACCGTGATGATATTCTGTAATTACTTCTATATTACGAAAGTATCTAGACTGAAGTAGCGTGAACAATAGAAACTTGTAACGTACTGTTATATATGTTGTATTTAACTAAAATAGTAAACATTGTAAACATTGTAAACATTGTCCACAGATTTGTCCCCTGGTTGAAGACGGTACACTCACAGTTGTTCGCATGAACGATACAAAGGTTCCTTACGCTTACGGCATGGTGGGCGGGGTGTCAACCTGGATTGCTTACGATGATATTGACAGCTTCACCGAGAAGGTTAGAGCAATGTCTTGCTGACCAGGACCTAGATTTTCGAACCTCTCTTAGGTCGTAAGCCAATGTTAATGTATGGTTCTGACGGCTGCTTAACGCTAAAACAGCTTCGAAAATTTAGGCCAAGGGCCTTAATTCTCGAAGCGTTTTTAGCCGTAAGAATTCTTAACTTTGATCGTAGCCCATGTGTAAATAACGTGTCGAGAGCAAGCCACTAGGTATGGGCACAGTTTCTTTCATCGATCTTTCTTACAGGAACTTGTAGTATCAAATGTACAATAAGTGTAAACAAGGACTTCTTGAATTACTAGATAGCTCGAGGTTAGGAATGAAGACATCCATGACCAATAATAGTTAAACTAAGTTTTTTTTAAATATTTTACACAATAACTTTTAGATCATTCCGAACTAATTCAAAGAAGCCAATTCCGTTTTGAAAAATTAATCAGCCTTCGTTTCCACTGAAATTCCATTGAAAGAATGTTATTTGCTGCATTTAAATGTATGACCCAAATGTATTTAAGAAAATAGAAGCATATCGAAGCAATCCCTATCATTGTCATACAGTTTGAAATGTGTAAGTTGTAAAGAGAAACAATAACCGTGTATGTCCATTCCTCATCTCACAGCTTCAATACGTCATGGATAATGGATATGGTGGAGCCATGGTTTGGTCAATCAGCTATGACGATTTCAACGGCGCCTTCTGTAACAACGGAAGCTACCCACTGCTCTCCCTGTTCAACGATATCCTCGGCTGTCCTACCACGCCAGCTCCAACCACATCACAACCAACAACATCACCAACGACCTCACCGACAACATCCCAAACCACGTCACCGACAACATCGATTACAACATCAGCGACAACTTCGATGACAACATCACCTAATGCTGTTTTCAATTCAGTGACAGGTATGTGCTGTGTCTTCGAGTCATCATCAAAATAAACAGTCTAGGTTTTACTCCACGTTTATAAATAGTCATTTTCTATTTTGGAAAAGAATCTCTCAAATTTGGTTTACAACTTACAACGTAGTGTTTTCTGATGTAACAATTCAACGCCATGAATATATCAAAATTGAAGCTATTCAAGGAAATAAATAAAAGCACAGGTGAGATACACAATTCATTCATCACGATCAAATTCGTATTTAAATAGCAGATAGACCCGTAGGATGGAGTTTAGGATTTTATTGAACTATATATGCAAACGTAGACGGAATGTTAAAGGATTTAACGGACCGAGTGTGTGTCGTCTTGGATTCAGCATATTCAACTATTTTATTCTTGAACTATGTTGGAGGTTTCTAAGTTAAGAATTTACTTTATGATATGATATGGACGAGGAATTTCTGAATGAATTTTCTGAGCACTACACTTTATGTGAAAATAACGAAATCCCATGAATAAATTGGTCATCTATAATGTAATTTCATCTCTGAATGTATATAATGCAACACACATTTAAAACGTAAAGCTTCCTTGTCTTAATGGGCTTGTTGTCTAAGGAGCACTGTTTGTATGGATTGCACTATGAGATAATATAAACAAATGAACACATTAAGAAATACCGATACAGATGTTTTGCTAAGTACATGTAATCCATCCAAAATGTCACTTTTTCATTAATAACTCGGAATGGGTCCAATTTTCACAGCGTTATTTAAATACAGTGTACTAATATAATAATAAATGTGGCGGTTTACTGGGATGTCGGATTAAAGTCAGTTCACTGTTGTTGAATTAATATCGCGAAATGACCTCAGTTAAACGCGTTCGGATTGCAAATACGCCGTAATAGCCATGATGAATGTGTTTTTCAACTCATATAGAAGTGTTTTAAATGGCGCGTCAGACAGCCCCAACCTGGTCACCTTTTGAAGGTTTTCAATAATTTTTCAATTTATCACCAAAATAACACTTTCGGATTAACTACGTAGCTGTTTCAAGCGTAATTAATGTGTATCTTTCTTCCTTGATTCACAGCGTTACAGTCCTCGTGCAGCGACGGCGGGTGGACCCACGGCGGACTCTCCAGCGACTGTTCCGTCTTCTACAAGTGTGACCACGGCCAGGTGGTCAACTTCACCTGTTCGGCCGGACTCGCATACGATGCGCGCTACAGCGTTTGTAACTGGCGCTTTCTCGTACCGGGGTGCTAAAAGTGAACCTAAATGGTGTTGAACATCCGCTGGGACACTGAATGGCAGTGTAGTGAATCGATATTGAAATGTCAAAGCTTGGATCTAGATGTGGACAACCGGAAGTTCAATTGAAGTTCGATAGTCATGTGTTAAACCAAATGAAGAACATGGATGGTGATTTGTCAAGTTCGCTAAATGCGCTAAGATAGCTCTTAGTATTAACACTGGCTACCTTTGTAAATCTAGTTTGAGAAGTTGGATGGAAGTTGAAAGTCTAGAACACGGATAGTGAATATCATGGTTCCTGCATTGCATACATGGCATTTGTACTTAACTTTCGGTTGTTGATAAAATCAATAAAATATATCATATCACAAATGCATTCTTATGTTCTCCTGTTGCAAACTGATGAGGTACTCTGCTATAAGAAATACATATGCATCCTGATAGTTTGTTTACCTTGCGTATCTTTATATAAATATAATTTGTGATGTCTTTGAGGCAACATATTATGACAAACAAGAAACCGACAAGTTCGTGTTTTATTGAGAAGTGAAGATTGAATGTACCATATAAATCTATCCCAATTCTTATCTCAGCACTTAACAGGTTTGGCAGCGCTTTGAAGTGACCAGCGGTTAACATTTAGAAAGCTCTAGATTATATGTTTCTCTGTAACATATCCAATAATTTACCAACAGCATCAAACACTAGTCATATTTTGTTCCATACTCGTTCAAAGGATTTGTGATGATTGGTTCATAAATTCGAAGTAAGAATTCGTAATTACACACAGTAACTTTCAACAAATTGTAAGCATAGCGTGGAAGGATGTATAGATGTACAAAATCCATAACGATATAACAATATTGTACAACAGCATACTGAAAGTTCACCTATACGTGTATCTTAGTGCAAATATCATGTAAATTGACGTTTATCGTAAAGACACATCAAATACAATGACAATGAACCATTATATATCCATGAGTACAATCCTCTTTCCCAAACGTGTCCTATGATCGTCATGTAATTATGAAATAGACAGAGGGGGTCACATTTGGAATATTCACCTTTCATTAATTTTTTAATAAATTTATTCATATCGACTAAATGAGAACGATTTGACAACAGATACATTGAATGAGTATACGAGGAAATATATACTGTGTGTTTGATTCAGTTGATCACTTACTGAATATTTCACAGAAGAAAATCAAAACTGAAGTTTTGAAAAGGATTGAATCTTTTTAAAAAAAACAATAAATACTACTGTACTACTACTCTAGAAAAGCCTTTCAGACTTCTTTATACAAATATTATACATTAAGATATTTAAATGTCCTGTAAGGTAAGATTTTATAAGATCATTAAAAATAACACTGTCTGATATTGACTTTTATTTACAATAGTTGCCTGAAAAGAATCTATTCAATCTGTAACACTTTAGACTGTCCAATTATCAGTGGAGTGACGCTTATTTGAGAAACGGTAATCAGTCAGTAATTAATTACGACTTTCAAGGCAATGAGGACTCTACATGAAATGTTGCTTTCGAGGCAGACCATATTTCAAATTTGGCTTTCACGGATGGACACCCTTTTGGTTCCTTCACAGAGCCGGCAAAACTGTAACTGTTTACTATGTGGTGCCAAATCAGAATGCGTCATAGAACACTCCAATATCTTCTCATATTACATAAAAAGCGAAGTGATCGGTCTTGTTTTTTGCTTTGATAAGATGCTTCAAAGACATGAAACATGTCATGATATTTTTCTGAAGTACACAGGATGAGGAACAAACTTTCGGTATGCAGCTGTGTATGGAAAATAAGAACACATATAAAAAAAGGCCGAGATACTATGAGGAAGATTATACAGTCAGATAGATGTAACTCTATTTGTAAAAGGAGTTAGAATATGTGAATGTTATTATTTATTTCGGGGTTCAGGAATCAGAGATGAAAATCAGGTGAGAGCAGTGTTGAGAGAAAAATTAATTCAATGTTTTCAAGTTGTTTTCAAATACTCTATCTTTCTACAGCTTAGGGTAGCACGACACAGCTTTCATATACCAGATTAACTCACCTTCAATAACACTAAATAACTAATGTTTGTTGGACTTGTTTACTGCGGGGAGCTGTTTTGTGTTATGTTAAGAAATGTGACTCACAAAAATTCTTTAAATTCCCGTGTTTTGAAGCCAGGGCGCTGACAATGAAATAATTGCCTATGTTATAGACCACCAACTGAAAACATTATGCACGTGCTGTTTCAAAACAGTCGACCAGGCTAGGAAGAGGTACTTCGCTCGTCTGCACGTGATGCAGTGTTAATCAGTGTTAAAGGTACAACACGATCTTCTAGAGTTTTGTGAAAAATAAATGCAAGGGGCAATATCTGCTTTTGAAGTTATACTTTTAGCCGGTCTTACACTCACGTATTTGTTTTCTAGATTTTGGGCCATAAAATATATATTCATAAGGATGATAAAGTAAAGTATCAACATCAGAATTCTATTCTCCGTTTAGAAAGCTAATATCCGAAATGTGAAATATGAAATGTTTCAATTAATGGATCCGGATAACAGATTTGAGGTTAACCTATGGGCCCTGTATGTCATGTCCAGAACCAATCATTAAACTGTATATGGCGGCTCAGGTCCAAGGCTTCGATGTTTATGACTGCCTTCACCAAGATAATCTTCACAACTTCAGTAAAACGTAACGAGAGCATGCTTCATTTATCAGCCCTTATCAACTGTGAATATGCACTGAATGCATGCTTCCTTTCATAACCCTCTACCACTGCATCCGTGGCTATTAGCGTTAGCGTTAGACCAATGAACTCCCCTCCCAGCATCTGGTTCCAATTAGGACTGACCTGCACCATCCTGTACTGAGTCTGTGTTCATTCATAACCCTGGAGTATCTCACCTATTGTAACTTACTCTGTATTCACTGTAATCAGAAAGATACAGGTATTTGTTGAATGCCAACGTTCATTTTTCATGGATAATTTGATGATATGCTTAAATAATTTGGAAGTTGCAGCGATGAAAATAAACAGACAGCATTTACAAAAGTCCCTTCCTTATCTTGTAATAACAACTAACATGTTCTTATAATTCTTCAGAATGAATGAGGGATGAAATGTGAGATACCTAGTAAGAGATGAATGAAGCTGAGTATATTGTCCCCTGTATGTGAACAGTGTGTTAGGCTGACATTTACCATTAAAAGAACCCCAGAGTGTAGAGTAAGTAATGTTCAATATCTCTACAACTTCAGTTGAACATGTTCCAGGTATACATCCTAACACTAGCAAGTGTCCTGCTGAGAATGCTTTGAGCCAACAGAGATGTAATTTGTTACATGATAAGAAAGATTGGGCCTGTCCCACCTTGTAGAAATGATACTCTGCAGATGTAGCCAATTTGATTTAAATGGAGACTTTTTATGAAACGATTTTAGCGAAACAGACAAGCTAAAACAGTGTTTTATTCCTATGTAGAATGTTTACTTAAAATACATAAAATGTAAAAACTATGCAAGAATATAAGTTATTTTTAAAAAAAAACCCATTAATGCCGTTTCTATTTAGCTAGGATATTATCATTACTACATATGAGAAACGTTCACATGAAGATATATGTTGACATCCCTTTCAATACGTAATATTTGTTGAACATGATAACATGGTAACAAGGTAACATGATATCAATATAAGAATGCAAGAATGACTCATGAAGGGATGAAACGAAATGATCATTTCATTGACAAAGTAATGGTGTTATATTATAAAGATTCTACAAACGGCTATTATGTATGTGATTTCTTTTACTTTTATATATTAATCAATTTGATATGTGATTCCATGACAATTTCTGATTGTGTTCAGAAACTAAATCTTTACATATGGTCTTGAAGATTTCGTAGTAAAGAAGTCGTATTGCGTGGTTCATGTTCAAACAGATTTACTAGTACATATAGATTAGCGCAGATATTATACTACAGATTGCGTAGCACACATTCCACGAAAACTTAACTTTCCTCAGTTTTTCTTTCTCTTTATATCACGTAAGTTCTTCTCTGTCAGACACGTGGCGGCTATCTTCTATCATGGCAACCTGCCAGACACTCTTTTTGGATTTCCGGGAACACTCCCGAATATTCAAGCTTTTTTTACAGTGGAATTTCTTCTCACTTTAAGTGACTGGGGCAGAATGACATTCATTTTGCTCTTCAGGGGATGAATCTGTAAAGATACATGGAAAGGAGAAGTGAGTGAAATCTGTGTGTATAAAGCCGCCTCATACTGATTACCAGAGACGACACAACACTGCCCAAATCTTGCAATAAGTGTTTAAGGAACTGCATTAAAATATTTTTAGATAATAGGAGCCGGTGGTTGATTAAACCTCTCTATGTAAAATTTTACCACTACTGTCAATTATGTCGGTTTGTGTAAATGAATGGTAAGATTCAATCAAGAAAAAACTAGAATTCATGTGAAGTATCGGGACCCTTCCCAAACCCCTTCACCGAAGTGTTTATGTTAAAAATTCCTTCTCCCCCATCTTGTGATAAGCAGTGGAGAGTCTCGCGGTCAGGTGACAGCTAGCACACGGGTCGTGATTAATGAGCCCCTCTCACAAGCAGACGATCTTTTCCAAGAGCAGATGACATTATTATGACAAAATTGTGAACAATAATGAATTATCATTTTGTTTATAGATGTAAATGCTTTTGATTATATAACATATAAAATAAGCCAAAAATATTAACTTTAAGAAATTATCGATATTTTCAAAATCAAGATTGATACATGTACTTGTGTTAGGAATGACAATAACCATAGAGTAATAAAGTACAAGAGCATTTGTTATGACATGTGTTTAAATGCAACTAGTTCCTCAAAATATAATCTATGCATTCAAACAATTTTCTTATACATTTAAGTAGACAAACAAATAATTTCTTTCATATTTAATACCATCACAGTAACAATTCATTTATGAAGCATGAAATTAATTATTAGCCTTTTAAAAGATAAATACACCATAAAGCCATCCCCAAATACTCTTATATAACACAAGTAATGAAACTTTGAAACTGGTTTAACTAGTAGTTTTACAGTCATGCATATTGTCTTTTAAAGAATGTATTATTCATATAAGAACACAAAAGCAGTTCTCTCACATTTGAAAGCAATAATCCTAAAATGAAAAACTGTTCTGTAGCAAAGTCAATATATCCACAATGACACAAACTTGCACCATGTATTTTTTACGTTTTTTTTATAATTATAAAACAAGTGGAGAAGCGGGCACAGCTCACATACCCCTGCTTCTAAATATAGTTTGACATAATTGAAAATAGGAAAGGCACATCTATGGGAATGAACATGTAGTTCCAGAGATAACTGTTAAGTCATGTTTCCATGAAAACCGCAAAAAATAAAATTCAGAAATCCTTCTTACCCTCAAAAGTCACAACTAGAAATCATGGGCAGCATGTGTAGTAAGTTTGGTGAAGCTAGTATTTTTTTGGGGGGGGGGGGGGGGGGGGGGGGGGGGAGATATGCTACGCACAAAATCACTTCCTTACAGAGTCACTGTTTTGGTCATGTTACCATGGAAACCGCAAAAAAATAAAATTCAGAAATCCTTCTTACCCTCAAAAGGCACAACAAGAAATCATGGGTAACATCTGTAGCAAGTTTGGTGAAACAAGCATGTATAGTTTGAGAGATATGCTCTGCACAAAGTTTTGTGACGGATGGACAGACGGACGGACAGAATGAACGCTATATACCCCCGCTTACGCTGTAAGGCGGGGTATAATAAATATAATTTTGATCTACAGAGCAAAAACCTTCACATTAACAATTGATTATACACTGGAAGGTCATCATGTTTGATAATGAAACAGACAAATGTTTTCCCAAACGATACCAGAATGAATAATAAAATAGAGTTATGGACTCTGTAGCCCATCAGGGTTTATATTGTTTGATGTTGAATACTCTCAATATAATGTACAACCCCTAGCCCTGAAAACTTGCAGTCTTGAAATTGTCAGTGCATAACAAAAACATGACTCGACAATAAATTTTGATAAAATGGGTTGTCCAGCTATCACAATTTCTGCAAAGATAGTGAAGAACAGGTGAAGCTCCCGATTAAAATCAAATCCCCAAATCATCATTTTAAATGTTTTCCTCACACTTATTTATTTTTCTGTACTGGTGAAGAAGATAAAATAGGTACAATTATTTAATTCCTCTTCAATTTATCTCTTGTGGCCTGTCACGCCGGACAACGGCCAATGACGTAAGTCCATCTGGCCTTTCAGGCCTGATGAGCTAAAAAGTCATGGGTTCTGTAGCTCATCAGGATGTTTACTTTTTGAGGTAGAAAACTTATATAAATTGTTCTGAAAATAATGCACAATCCCTAGCCATGAAAATTCTCAAAGTCTTCAAAATTGTCAACATGAATTGACACCTATATAATTAATTTGGATGAAAATGGTTCTCCAAGTATCACAATTCCTCCAAAGATAGTATGTACATGTACCTATACTGGGGTAGAATAACATTTAATTGTCTCAGAAATAAGTTTGTTCCTAATCAACAACAACATTTTACAGACAATTCAAATAGATACAAAAATCCCTAAAGATGCCTTGATTTCCTAGAACTGTGGAATCTAGACTTGCTATAATTCTCAAGACTGGGCTGACCGTCAAATGAATATGTCTTTGCTTTGTTCATCATGGCTCATAGACATAGACTTTATTAGGATACAAGGAATTATTTGTTTTTTTTGTGGAATTATATTCAAAATAGCTATTTTTAGTAGGTTACTCAATTGACAAACACTATATGTATAGTTGAGTATAAAATAGTCAATCACATCAAATAACAACTTTAGTTTGTTGGACTGTGCTTGTTATTAAATGTGAAACAAAAGAACTCTTGCAAATCTATTAACAATGGTTCGTGGCTTTCTGCCCCATAGGGAAACTGAGTGTCTCTGGGCTCCCGAGACCTGTTGGCTGTAAACTGATAAGTGGTGTATCACTTTACAGGGAGTGGGGGAGTATGGGTGAAGACTTTCGGGTCCCGATACTAACTGATTAATTTACATGCTATAACTATATTATTCAACTTCATACTATCACCTATAAATGTAATACATACATATATAAATGTATTGTTCGGCAAGATCTCAAGAGTACAATCTCCATCCAGTAAAGAAAATTCACACCAATGATAAAAAAGGCCTCGTGTACACAATTGGAAGTATCGTTAATCAAGTTTACATTCAATAAAGCTTGTTGATGCAATATAAAGAGATTGATTTAGATAAGTGAGATACACACAATTTGAGATATCCAAACCAAAAGCAAGATGTAAACTGTGGACAATCAAGCACTGTTGTATAAGTATAACTCATTGCAAACTTGTGGTATTTAACAGAGAACATACATACTTAATAAATCAAGTAATTCATATTCGTATTAAAGTGTTCAGAAATGTAATAAAATATGAAGTGGTATTATGGAACTTTATAATAAAATATGAAGTGGTATTTTGGAACTGTCGACGATCATGATGCAGACAAGTGGAAACTACGTGTACTACAAATCATCAAACGATAAACGCCATTGTAATACTTTCTTGACGTTAATTAATGTATGCCATTTCCCTTGTTAAATATCATAAGTTTGATCTGTGAGATGACTGATAAAATATACAGTGCTGTTATAGTACTTTCCCAAATAGACAAGCTTGTGTACACCGTTTCAACACATGTTAGCATGTAAGTACTGCTTTTGATCAAATGACACAAAGCACCACTCACAATTCTGAGAAAGCAGTGTGTAAGAAACAAAGAAGATGATCAAGTGTTTCACAAGTGTTTGTCTTCCTTTCAAACACCATGTGCAAATTCAGTGACGTAACCAACCGACATTCCAGGATCTCTTCAACTCCTGGTATGGTGTAAACCATAGTCAAGTTAAGGTACAAGCAAACGAAGGACGGCTTCACCAACATATTTGAATAAAGATTACAAAGTGTTAAGGATATAGCTTCCAACTAACGTCAAGCAAGTAGGTTGCTGATCCAACATTGTCAGGTCTCTGATCAATTACTGAAAGTAGATACGACTACTTAAACACGCTTTAAATAAGATCGCTGCTACCATATCAGTTTCCACATCATTAACAAACCCTATTGATACTAATATTTACTGTCAAACAGGCGCCATGTCATGCTAGTGTATAGATCGACTTGATTGCTGTAGAAACTGAACATTGATAGTTTAGGTAACATATCACTTTCATGTTAAAACTTTCAAAACATTCCGATTCTTACTAAATTAACTATTTAAAAGTTTATGTCAAATTTGAACTGCCAGGCATTGATGTGATTTAAATAAAATGATTCTTACCTTTATTTTTATTATCAAAAGAAAAAATGACAGTTTGTTATCATTATTTAATTCCAACATAATACAATAAAGGCCCAAACTCAGTTCGTAAAATCAGAACAGAGGTATTTTCCTAGTACGATTTGCCTTCTGTAGTGCAGTGAGCCAACTACAGCATCCATAAAGGTGAAGGGAAAGACAATCAGATGAAATGATAGAATTCAAGCTCAGAGTGTCTTCTGTGGCCTTTCAATTTTTTCCTTGTCAAGCTGTATAATTTGAAATTGCAGCACACACAAATCAAGCTCTTTATTTGGTAAGGGAATCTTAACTAATGCATGTTTTGAAACAAGTAACAAATACATATTTTTCAATAGAACATTTTCATTTTATAGTCAAATAAGTATATTTTATGGACAGATTCCAACCCCGGAACATATGAGACCTTAAAATACCAGGAGATTTGATTCATAAACAAGGTCATGTCAACCACGAATATCAAGCGAGGACAATCAAGTCCTTCATGTCAAGAAGTGATGCTGATTTAAGGTTCGGTACGTTTTAATGATTGCAAACAGCAATCCATGTCTGAAATGAAATAAAGTTAGTTCAGAATATATCTTATGAAAGAAGGATACATTAGTGTCATGTTTCTCTTTGCTGTGTAAATGGGGCTTATCTCATTGGCCAAAAACTATATCCAAAGAAATTGAAATAAACACTAATTTAGTAAAAACAATCAGTTGTTACATTTGTAATGCTAATTTCATATATAATTTTGTCTTTGCTCTGCATACTTAACATATCATTTCTACTTACAACGCTGTATTATATCCTGCAAATCAGACATTTAACTGTCACCACAACACTACTGGCTTATTGATTGTCCTTTATTAGATTTAGACATCATATTACGCGCCCTTGGGGGAATATCGACCTCATAGATGTCTGCATACAGGGATATGCACGTTTGAGATTCGGTTTTGCATTTTGATAGAGACAATTGTCTGGTCCCGATGGGAATCGAGAAGGTTTGAGTGTTTTACGAGGTTTGGCAATCCCATAATCCTATCACAAGGGTATACAAATATTGACCAATGGATATATATTAAAGAGAAAAGTTTAGACAAATATGGCAGGAGAATATACTGTTTACTATAATCTAATTTGTCATGTTACCATTATGTTTCTATTCATATTCATCCATTTTGATCAACAGAGTATAAGAATCAAGGAAATTAAAAGCGTTGGACTGATATTAAGTATGATTTCGTACATAAAACATGTTAACTTATTTTTATGATACATTTTATTTATGTTTTATTTCACAAACGATTGTATGCTATGGCTCTACGCTGCAACCAATGGCGATTCGAGGTCAACTCCGCAAAAACTTCAAATCAGTTATCCAATTAGTTGAAAAGATGCATATATTGTATAAATTGTCTTGTCCGAGGCTTTCACAACTCATTGCTGGGAAGATAATCAACCAGCAGATTATACAGATATGAAACGGGCTACCGTTCAGCGAACTGGCCCATTATTGCTTAACTTAAACTGATTTGTTACAGTTTCAATAGAAACGGAATTTAAATTCACCAGGAGGACATAACTCAACAATCATGAGGCCGAACTCTCAGTGGTATTTGGTAATGGAAAACGTTGTCATTATCCCCTGCCCAGCAATTATGGTATAGTATAGCATAGGTACGGTCATCCATTGCACAGAGCTTTTCACTAGATTTTGGTGACCGTGGCTTTATTTTCAAGGTCAAATCCAAGCATATAATCACATGTTAAGCCTGTCAGCAATCCATTGACATTGTTATATTCACCGTGAATTTTAAAAATAATTTTGAGTTCAGAAGGCACACTTAAGGTAACAAGTAAGTTAAGCTGTATCATGTTTCTGTTTCTGTGTCAGTTTTGGTAGTTTCCAAGGATATTCTTCACAATGTTTTGTCAGAGTGGTAGATATAGCTGACTCTGTCTATTGTTTACAATGCCCACTTTGTCTGCTTGTTTCCAATTCTGAAATGTTTTACTCAATATAAATTAGAAATAATATTTGGTGAATGCAGAGGACATACATATTTCAACAATTGCGTCTCACCTACTGGTACATATGGTACGAGTATATTGCTTCCAGTGATAAGTCTTGTAAGTATTGGATTCCTTGATTGACATCTTCTGTCTTGCAAGCACTGTTATAAAATGAACCCTTCCACTTGACAGTTTGTACTGGATGCTAATTGAATAACAACTCAAGACAATATAATATAGTTGCTAGACTGCTACTCGATCCAACACGTGGTGACGTATGTGATGGTTTAGGGAAGATTAGGAAAGACAATTGTATTCTGGTTTTTCAGGGTGTACTGGCAAACTGTCCCAGATGACCACGAGGCAAAGCTATGTTAGCTGCAATAGGATGTCGTATCGTGTACATTTTCTTTTAAGTCTGGTCTGTGGGGTCATAAAGTAAATGGGAAAGTCTTAGGATCAAGCGAACACTGGAGACAAAACACAGTCATGGATACGTCATTAAAACCACTCAACAACAACTTCACAATAATACAATTAAGCAAAATCAAATTTGAACACATCACATTTAGGGATTGTGTGATCTATTTAGTTCATAAAACCTTAAGATAATAATGATTAACAGGAACAACGAATGATGTTTCTCATGACGTTCTCTAAGTGTTTCCATATGACATGTACCTTGAATGATTAACACATGATAAGTTCATTTCTAAAATCAAACACATACGTTAGATCGTTAACTTAAACAGTTTATCTTTATGATACCAATAAAGGATACAAAAAAAATATACTACTACATTGAAATCATTTAGAATGTTGTCATTGTGAATAATATAACTTTCAAAAGTTGTTTTTATTACTTAGCGAGGTTGACCTCATGTCCATATTACTGAGAATATATAGGATGACCTCACAAGTGTAATGTACTGGTTACTCATTACTTTAAGGCGCCTTTTACCTCATTATTAATCACACGGTTCAGACAACATATCTTCGGTTCAGTTCAGGGAATATCTGAATGTATCGGGCATGAAATCGAGACCAGATTCTTGGATTATTCAGTTCCCCTTCAGATAGGAATAAGTCTACATACCTCATGGTGGCCACGTGATTCTCGTATCTGGTTCCGGATGCATATATAATTAAACAAGAAACAAGAACCATCAGAAACTGAAAAAAGAACGTAGGTTAATTTTCATTGATAGTTGACACAGCCAATTATCATTCATTTGACCATTTGGTTTCATATCCTAAACTAAACTAAGTCTGAACGGAGATTATCAAACTTATCACCGTCAAAATCAATATCCTCAGACATATCAGTAATTCTGTGAAGAGAGTATCGTATAATTATAATTCTGATTACACTATGGTATGTTCAATAATTCCAACAATATATTTTCTTAACAGACAACTATAGCATCTGCACGAAATGGACCTTAATGGTCACATGAGAATGTCATATTCTAGCAATACTCGTTACATAACTAGTGTTTTCAGACATTTGAGTAATGATGTTCAAAGAAAGCGTCGATAAATATTTTAGAAATGTGACTGTAAGAGTATGCAATGGACAACATCAGTCAAACTAAAACATTCCAATAGCTGCCCAGTGATATACCACTATTCATTCGACTGTTCACATAAATAGACTGTGTTAGGTCACATCGCTCCAGTAAGAATGGTCAACTGAACAAATATCCTTCTAACACCTAAATATGAAGTAAAATATATAGGTACGTGGTCTAGGCAATTGAACCTTGACACCTTGACACTGTCTATGTGATTTTCCTTCATAAAACATCTCGAATGTAGAGTTTCATGAGGGTTCTTCAAATTGAAAGAAATCTGGAAGGCTGTTGCTGATAGCGTTGTGTGAGTGGCAAGTTACCATACAAGAAGATAGTAGCCATGTGTCTGTCTGGAAACTTATGCCAAGAGTTCATGTGTAATAATGGGGAAATATGCAACTGAAAATAGAGTTACATAACTTAAATCGTTTTGAAACATTCTTCTTTCTTGTTCAATGCCAGGTACAAAGAACCATTTGTGTGAACATACTTTATGAATAGACAAAGAATTAATCACAGATCACCAAAAAATGCAATCCGAAGAAATAGCTTAACTCATTAACGGTGGGATTGTTAATAGGGGTACTGTTGATAAACGTTCTATCACAATGTATGGGTATTTTTGTCCAGTCGGATGAAATAACGCCTGGTCATGAGATACTGGAATAAACTATTAACAGATGTCAGTGACGTTTCAATGCTTTATCGGTGCATAATTGACGTTAAGATATAGTTTCGAATTACAGAATATAGGCACTGTTTGTGTTGGACTTTGTAGATAACATGCATTTTGTTAACAGAAACATGCTGTAAACGTGCTCGAGTGTAATGTGACTGTTAACGACTCTGTTAATGGTACCATTATCTAAGCTAAATATATATTCTACCTTTCTCAAAATCTACATCCAAATGAATGTTTATCTTCCACTCATTCCTTTAATTACACAATTTTACACCGTTTACATCCAATAACCCATTGAGTGTGTTTTATGTGCTATAATTACCATTATGTTAACACCTAGATCACACCAAGCCTTTGAAGTAAGCCAGTAGAAGACATCTCCAGGACATCTGGTAGTAAAGGTTGTTCTCCGACTGACGTTTGATCAAAGATAATTGAACTGCCTGTTCATTTGACAAAGTGCACCTTGCTATTAACATACTCCGTTGAATTGCTTTAATGTATAATTGTATATGTATATTGGGAAGCTTGAGTCTGAACGTTTATTCGATATCATTAACCTTGCGTATTGTGTTCTCGTTTTCAACTGTTTCGCTTACACAGCAAACACTTGCTTCTTTACATTTGACACATACGCTAATATCAGAGTTAAAGTAAATGTGTTTCACGCTTCAATTGTGTATATGATAATCAAATTCAATATTAGAGAAGCTCATTTCGTGATGGAATCATCTGACTGGGTGTTCAATTTTTATAAATATACATACAAAATAAGACATTTATGCAAATTTACTTTTCGCCAAACAAATTGGTTACAGTTCAGTGAATACATTCCTTTTGATACTTATTTCTTAAAGGTATGGTAATAAGATGTTATAGCATTAACAAGATTCATGACATACACAATACCTGCTATAGTAGATTATCTCTCACCACTACATCTCTGAAAACCATGGTAAAATGAATGGTAAGTTCTTTGTCTGATATAGGCATCGTCTGTAAGAAAGTGAATTGTATTGATTGTAAACTACCTTTGTTTGATAATGTTTTAATCGTTTGGAATGCAATCTAGTTCAGGTTTTAAGTAATGATTAAAATTTAAATAAATCAGTGATATATTATCAGCACAAATATTGACGTTATGTATAAACCAGAAAGATCCCAAACTTCCAGGAATCCACGGTTGTAATACCTTTGTCTGTACAGAAATATCAGTATGATATATGACTTCACTGTGGCAATATGTCTCTGAAAAGAAACTCATCTGTAGCTCTGTAATAGTGAATTGTGTTGCTGTAAACAATCCTGGCTGTCAGATGGAATCAGTAGTCTCGCTGGATAGAAGTAATTCTATGTTATAAGAAGGGATATATATGTTGTGAAATATATATCGCTTATGTTCACAGTGAGTTTTGATCGATTGATTATTGAGGAGAGGCACTTTTAGTTTTGATATCATTGATTGTGAAATGTGTAAATACAATTGTTATAAAACTCTGTGTGTCCTTAGCCTATAACTTAAACTCATATGTAGGAAATAATCGTGGAATAATAACACAATTTGTAAAGGTAAGTTCTACTGGACAGAATTATTCTATCTTACATTTGTGCCTTGTGGAAAGGCAAGGACGATATATGAGATATATCACATGTTAGCCCTTTTCAGTTTGTTCCCAACAGTGTCGCTGTACTCACGGTTGGTATTTAAGAAACAACAATAGACAAACACTCATCAATTGGTCCACAGCACACCTGTTCCTGTCTGCAGTAAACACTGACTTGAGGGCGTTTAGGTTGTTCTGTTTGGAAATATCCTGGAATGTTTGGTAGTTATGTCAAGTAGTTTACACTTGGGGTTTTGAAGGAAGGATTATATTTATGAAACATTTTACAGTATTATTGTTTAATGACATTTTGTTTTCTTGGAAAATACAAAGGTAAAGATAAAACTATTTAAATAAATGCAGTTGACAGTTTTCATTTAAAAAGAAAATTATTATTTCAACATGTGGTTTTGTTGTATTTTAGGTTTAATACAGGTGACAGGTAATTAATATGTTTATTGCTTTGAAATGTTTGTCAAAGAAATACTTTGTTAAGAGTGTTGTTCTTTACTTTTCGTATTTCGTGGATATGATAAGAGGTGTGAAGATCACGACTTCATGATGCCAGGTCTAACTCAGTTTAATAGTACATAATCTCTACAATCAAAAGATCTAGAAATAGTGACTGTCAACAATTACATGTAATGAACAATCTATAACAATCTATAACAGGTATTACATAAATAAATCTTACTATATTACAAATTATGTAAGGGGTTATAAATGAACAATTAACATTGAGTTCGAAGAAATACCTATGCTGTTGTGATTACAGTTAATACGGAGTAAGTTCTCAGGGGTCAAATATGCCATGTTTATGAATGAACACAGACCCAGTACAGGATGGTGCAGGGCAGTCATAATAGGTACCAGATGCTGGGAGGGGAGTTCATTGGTCTCATGAAGCAGGTATATGCTAACACTACTAATCAGGCATGCTGTTGGACCAGGTCACATGCATGTGAATATATGAACAAAGATAACATATCTCACATGTGAATATGTAAGGATGGGAATGTTGAAGGTGTACATTTTATTGAACTTTTTTAATGAAGTTGTTATGTTCTGTCACAGAATATAACATTTAGATTGTAAACATCCCTCATCTTCCAATGTTGATACTATAAAACTGTTGACCATCGATCAAGTCTGACCCTCTGTGTGTCCAAGCATAAATAAAATGTTACTTAGTTTCCTTTTTGCAAGTCTGGTTGCTATGTGTAAATATATAAATCATTTGAACATTTTGCTGAACTCAAACTCAAGACTAAAGTGTAACAAATGAGGTACATTGACTTATATCAATGGAGTCTCTACGTTACGAAGGAATGGACAAAAATGGGCTGAACAACAGAACACAGTGCTAGTTCATCCCTCAAGACGTTCTCTAGATCTGTTTTTGTCTAAGGTGCTGAGTGACAGAACTACTCTATCCGTCCTCATCAATCTGAAAGTGTACATCAACCTCCTGTTACTCACTCTTAGAAGATTGTGATGATGCCATCATGAACAGGAATATACAAGCAAAATAAAATCATTAATATGTTCATGTTTTCCTCTACTGTTTTGACTAACAAAGCTACTCACTGCCCCTCATAAACAAATACGTCCACCTGATAAGTGTACACAAAATAACTATGCCATGAAAGCAACATCAAGACTATACTCTGATTCCCGGATATTTATGTATCGTTTTCCCAAACAACATACGGTAGTCCTACGTTATCTCCTAGATAAACTGGTCTTTATTTTTTTCCCCCAGCTTTCTCACATCATTCTAAACATAACGATATTCGATTACCATATCATATGTAATTGAATGGATAGGTATATATGCTATGGTACAACAAAGTCTTTATTACAAGATCAATAAACAAAATATAAACAAGATCCATGAATGACAATAAAAGATCATCTAAGAACAATTTGGGACGTAAGAAAAGTTTGATTTTATAGTTTCAAGATCAAACTGATATAAAACTTTATTAAACGAACGTGTTGCCTGAATGTGATATGTAAGTTATATTTTTAGATTAAACTTAAACGTATAAGTATATTTCCCCGAACTTCTGTATTTCTGCGATATTTCATTATCCAAGACAGAAAGTATATGTAGAGTGAGGCCAATTTTATATATATGTATATAATAGTTTTATGGTTGAAGGATAATGAAATGATTTCAGAGGCGCGTCTTAAATTCATGTTAGATACGTTTACACACATATTGAATTTAATCAAATGTGTTATCTAAACCATGTGATGTGATGATAAATGAAATGCTACGAACTTTCTAGCCATCACTTAGCATACACACATGAGAAACTTCACTAAGTATATCATGAATACTTTTAACCATGGCTATTACAGATTTGATTGGGATGTTGAGAAATGTCAAACAGCGAAGAGTTGCATACACATATTTCAATCTTTTGATATTGAAAATACTTAAAATGTAATCAAGAATTATGAATTACATTAAGTGATTAAAAACATACACTGAACATACTCGTAAATGTGAACGGTAAAATAAACATAATGAACATAAACAAAACGAATATGGATAAGCACACTGTCTATGAGATGAAGCATTAGGATTGTGAAAATTAAGGAAATGTGTGGTTGTGTATAACGTTTATCTTATATACTATACTAACAAATACATACAACATATGCATTGTATCATATACTATACATAAACAGATGTATTGTCTTCCCATAAAGGTTACTCCACTCAGTTCTTCCATCCAAACCTCTGTTGCATAAAGGTCATATTTCAAGATTCTCACAATATACCCTAGCCTTAAAAGTTGATACTCTGGCAACGTCCTTATTTTTTGTCCAATCAAATATCGTTTTACATCTGCCACCGACTTGTAAACAATAGTTGCGCATCGCACGGACGAAGAAACTTTATAATCAACAGTTTCGGAATGTTCAGTGTAAGCCACGGTCAACTATTTCGTCAATTTAAGTTTGATGCAACCAATCAGGATTCTCTGATTAAAGCCCAAACTGCTCAATTTGCAGCAGAGTTTCTGATGAAGTGAGTGGAGTAACGTCTGTGGGAATAGAAGGAAACATACAAAAACACAGAACTAAGATTATGAGCCAAGATTTACTAAGATCTCCAGCATGAAGATACTCTTTTGCTTATATGTGGTACAACAATCTACATGCTTAATAGGTTGATGTAATAGTTAAACATAGAGAACCGTAAAATGAAGGAGAATAAGTCAACTTTCTATTGCTAATACCTTCTTCTTTAATACACCGTTATCAAGTGATATCCTATTTGTAGTTATATCAGCATCCTCTGAAAGAAAGCCTGAAGTCATGCATTTTCAACGGGAAAGTGACAACTTCCGGCGAACACGGAGCTCTACAGGATTCCATCAGATCTTGGATGAGTGACAACCCAAATACGTCTAGCCTTAGGAACGAATCAAAGATATGATTTTAATGAGATTGCTTCTTCTTTAACACAACGTTATCAAGTGATATCCTATCTGTAGCTATATCAGCATCCTCTGAAAGAAAGCCTGAAGTCATCTTCTTAAATATTCTACAAACTTGTACCTGTTCTCCTAATAGTAATGTGTCCAGCAGTAGATACTTGTATCTAGTAATGTAAGTATCCTAGCTTATATAGAAATACTATGTTTCAATAATCATAATCTCACTAAATCACCTTCATCATTGTGTGATGAGTCGAGTGACAGTCAAACTACGTTATTTGATTGTCTGGAGTTGTTATTCAATTAGAATGCAATAGAATATGTCATGTTTAAGAAAGGACGCGTTGAACTTGTCAATAATCAAGGAACATGAAGTCACGTGAAGAAATTTACAACTACTAGGAAGTTTTATCATAAACGTAAAATGGTTAGGTATGAATATCCTTGTTACGTGTTATTTCAATAGCTTTATTTTATAAGATAATATAAACTGTTATGTAAATATCACCTTATTTTATGCCAACCACATTATCGTGATAAAAATGTCTAAAATAAACATCGTTCAATAGACATAAATGTGAATATTCCCTCTTAAGATGTTCTCTTGAGAGTTTGGCAATTGTTCAAATGTTGTTTCAGTGATTCTCTGTTAAGATACAAGTGAAAGGCTGTCATTATTAGCTCATCAGGTCTGAAAGGCCCGATGGGTTAATGGCATGCATGCCATCCGGCGTCCGTCCACGAAATCGTATGTGCAGACTCATTGGCCAATGGGGATTCTAATAAAAATCGTAGATTTCGTGACCTCCTGACCCCAAATAGGGTTACAGGGGTCACATCTTTTCATCTTCTTCTCCAGTTCCAAAAGGTCTAGAGAGCTGAAAAGTTATTTGCAGATTATGTATCAGCCTTCATCAGCCGTGAATATGCATTAAACACATGACTCCTTTCATAACAATCTACCACTGCATCTGTGGTAAGTGGTGTTAGCATACCTGCTTCATCAGACCAATGAACTCCCCTCCCAGCATCTGGTACCAATTAGGACTGACCTGCAGCATCCTGCACTGGGTCTGTATTCATTCATAACCCTGTAGTATCTCACCTCTTAGAACTTACACTGGTATTCTATGTTATCGTAACAGTGCAGGTATTTGTTGAAAACCAGTGGTTATTTTTCAAGGATAATTTAACTTCTCTGTGTTCATTCATAAACCTGGAGTATTTCACCCCTGATAACTTACTCCGTATTAACTGTAATCACATCAGTACAGGTTTTACTTAAATAACTTACTTTAATTACTTAAATATAAGTAACAAAGACCAGTACTAGTAGTTAGTACTTATCTTGTATAACAACAACATGTTCTTATGATCCTTGAGAAAGAATTAGCGAAAGTGATTTTTTAAACATAAGACACACACATATATTTATATGTTTACATATATAACACATATGAATATATATCTCTATACATGTATAATAAAAATGAGTTGCTTACATATATATATACATATATATATATATATATATATATATATATATATATATATATATATATATATATGTGTGTGTGTGTATGTGTGTGTGTGTGTGTGTGTGTGTGTAAAGCTATTTATAATGTAAGAGATGAATAAAGCTGGGTTTATTGTATGTATTGTATTGTATGTGAACAGTGTGTCAGGTTGACATTTACGATTTAAAAAACCCATGTTGTACAGAAAGGCGATGTTCAGTATCTCTACAACTTCAGTTGAACATGTTCCAGGTATACATCCTAACACAAGCAAGTGTCCTGCTGAGAATGCTTTGAGCCAACAGAGAGGATAATTTGTTACATGATAAGCAAGATTGGGCCTGTCCCACCTTGTAGAGATGATTCTCTGCAGATGTAGCCAATTTGATGTATATGGGGACTTTTTATGAAACGATTTTAGTGAAACAGACAGGTTAAAACTTGTTTTATTCCTCTCATATGCATCGTATATTGTCCTTTTCACCTTGAAATTATTGAGATCAGTTGTCTGAAATGTTGTACCCTTGTTGACATTATAAAGCCAAAAACCAGGAAATCTTTCACATGTTTAGTTCAGTCAGAACAGTGGAACAAGCATTCATACATGTACTAACATCATATGATCTATTAAATGATATGCAGTACATAGATTCGACTCTTTTAAACTGAATTCACCTTAGTGATACAAGCAGGTTAGACTCATATGGAATGAGTAACAAAGGTAAAGGAACATATAAGTAAACGTTTGCTCTCACCTGACAAAGTGGGTCACTAACTATATCCTACAAGGATTGTATACAGGCATTACACTGTATTATCACAGTGCTTCAGATGATATTCAGAGACGTATTGCAATATGTAAGTATTAAGTATCTTAAGTATTTCTTACAACCGAAATCTAAGTCTGTATTCATGATAAGTGTTAGATAGTATAGGAGGTAAGTGATACAGTTGTGCACATCGTGATGCAAGCATGACATTTGACATGACATACCCTCTTGCAGTTTTCCCACTGGCAGGATATCATACTGCAATAGACCTTTTGTAATGGTTGTAGTAAAATAGGAATGTAAGAGTTTTTTTTGTTTTCATTGATTCATCGGGTATGAAGCAAAATGATCACGTTGTTGACAAACCACTATAGTATCGGGTTAAATTGATTTTACAAACGACTACGTGTATGTGAAATACTTTTATATATTATTAGTTATGTTGTCCATAAAGATGAACGGAAAGACAATCAGTCTTTCATCCTAGGAAATTATTGAATTCAAGGCTGAGAGTGTTTTCTGTGACCAATCGATTGTTTGCTAGCCGAGCTGTATAATTTTAACTGCAGTACTATCTCTGATAGAACAATCAAGCTCTTTGGTAAGGGAAACTAAACCTATGTATGTGTCGAAACAAGTAACAAATAAATAGTTTTCAATAGAACATTTTCCTTACATAAAGTCAAGTACTTTTCACACTTTCATATTGCGGACAGATTCCAACCCCTGAACATATCAGGCTTTAAAATACCAGGAGATTTGATTCTTAGACAAGGTTATGTCAACCAACAAGATCAGTTGCAAGACCAAGCGGGGACAATCAAGTATTTCATGGAGCATAAAACACGCCCTTAAACAATAACTCGCTTTATATTTAAAAAATTGAGATATTATGTTATTTGTATAAACTATATTTTGAAAATATTAATGCCTCCCATAGTAGAACACTTTTACTAGCAGATGAACAATCAAAGTATTGTAAAATGTGACGTCATATGCTGAGCAACGCTCTAACTAATCACGAGCATGTTTTATTGTCTCATAAAGCTCGCTGTCTGTCCCAATGACCGCCTGTGTTTTATTGCCGTGGTTATCTTCTTTTTCACATTACGAATATTTTTATGTGCATAACATCTTTTTTTTATCAACAGAGTATAAGAATCAAGGAAATTAAAAGTATTGGACTGATATTAAGTATGATTTCGTTCATAAAGCTTGTTAACTTATTTTTATGATATATTTTATTTTTACTTTATTCCACAATAAATGCTAAGGCTCAATGGAGTTTCATTAGCCTTATCTAACCCTTGCAAGGTCAACTCCACAAAAACTCCACATTAGTTATCCAATTACACGTAGGTGAAAAGAGGCATATGTTGTATAACTGTATAAATGCTTTCACAACTCATTGTGGGGAAGAAAATCAAACAGCAGATTACACAGCCATGAAACGGGTTACCATTCAGTTAACCACGCCCATTGTTGCTGAACTTAAATTGATTTGTTTGCCCTATCGCTGTCAAGAAATTGATTTTCACTTTCTGAGATTTGTATTTATAACAGTTTATAAATAGAAACGAACTTGAAACTCACCAGGAGTACATAACTCAACAATCATATGAGTCCTAACTCTCATCAATACTTGGTAATTGAAACCGGTGTAATTATCCCCTGCCCGAAATTTTGGTATACAGCTGCGTACCGAAAGTGTGTTCACCTACTATCGATTTTGGTGCAAATAACATGTAATTTGACATGTCTTTGAAGCATCATACCAACACTGAAACTAGACCTGTCAGTTTGCAGTTTTGCACAATAAAAAGGACGTTGATAGTTCCATATCATAATCGGATTTGATATCTCATAGTTTACAGTTTGAAGTAACCAGGGGTCAATCTTTTCAAAACTACAGTTTTTAATTTCTTTCGTGAAATAGGCAGTAAGTGATCAACTTGGTCTGACATACACAATGTTTTTCCTCTTATACGCATTAAATGTATTTGTGATGAATTTGTTCTCATTTAGTCAATATGAAAACTGTTATTCAAAAATGAAATTTGAATTTTCCAAATTTGACCCCTTCTGTCTTTTTCGTAATGCCAAATTTGTGAATATTCACCAATGCCATGATGATCACAGGGTACGTTTAAGAATGATTGTTTTACTTATGACAATATGATGGTTCATTGTCATTGCACGTGATGTAATTCTTTTGACGTTACAGTGAAGGTGAATTTACATGCTATTTGCACTATGATACACATGTAGATGAACAAACTTTTGTTCGCAGCTGCAGTATTAAGCAGCATAGGTCCGGTCAACCATTGTACAGATTCAAATAACTCAAGATCTGTTCACTAGATTTTGATCATCTTGTCTTTATTTTCAAGGTCACATCAAAGCATTGAATCGCATGTTAAAGGGGCAGTAGCACGTTTTTTCGCTCAAATAAGTTGAAATGTATTTGAAAAATAATGTCACCAATAGTAAAACACCCTTCTGTCTTCGGAAAATCAAGTTAAACAAATAGTTTACATAGTTCAGTAAAGCCTTTGGAATCGTTTTTGTAAATCGAAATAATAAATTGTATTCACAATAAATGGCCGCCATGCAATTTTTGCTCTATACACAGCATCCTTATTACCAATACGGATAATTGGTTTGTGTTATAAGATGTTTTATCCTCTAAGGTTAATTCAAATGACATAGACTATCATTATAAATGGGAAATTTGAAAAAATAAATTCTGCAAAAAACATGCTACTGCCCCTTTAATCCTGTCAGCAAAACATTGACATTGTTATATCAAGTTTACCGTGAGTTTTAAAAATAATTTTTAGTTTCAGAAGGCACACTTAAAGTAACAAGTAAGTTAAACTGTATCATGTTTCTGTTTGTGTGTAAGTATTGGTAGTTTCCAAGGATATTATTCACAATGTTTTGTCAGTGGGTGGTGGATATAGCTGACTCTGTCTATTGTTTACAATGCTCACTTTGTCTGCTTGTTTCCAATTCTGAAATGTATTACTCAATATAAATTAGAAAAAAGCTCTTTGGTTCATGTGGGGGACCTCAATATGTCAACAATTGCGTCTCACTGGTACATATGTTATATGAGTATATTGCTTCCGGTGAGAAGTCTTATAAGTATTGGATTCCTTGATTGACATCTTCTACCTTGCAGGCACTGTTCTAAAATGAACCCTTCCACTTGACATTTAGTAGTTGATGCTAATTAAATAACACCTCAAAACTGCTATTCGATTCAACATGTGCTGACGTATGTGATGGTTTAGAGAAGATTAGGAAATACAATTGTATTCTGTTTTTTCAGAGTGTACTGGCAATAAAATGAGAAACTGTCCCAGATAACCACTAGGCACAGCTATTTTAGCTGCAATAGGATGTAGAATTGGATACAGTTTTGTTGGAATGGTTTAATTAAGGGTGAAAGAAAATACTTGCAGTCTGGTCTGTGGGGTCATAAAGTAAAAGGGAATGATTTTGGTTCCAGCTGCATTGATGATATTACTCAAGACTGGAGACAAAACACAGCCATGGATACATTATGTCATTAAAACTACTCAACAACAACTTCACAATGATACAATTAAGCAAAATCAAATTTGAACACGTCACATAAGTTAATTGTGGGATCTATTTAGTTGTTCTCTAAGTGTTCCCATATGACATGCACACTGAATGATTAAACATTGAGATGATTAGTTCATTTCTAAATGCATACACCATCTTTAAGTTTATTATAATTCAAATAGTGGCTTGTAAAGATAGCATACTATTGAAACTACATTCAAATCTTTGCTAATCTTGTCAATGCAAATCATATTAAAAGTTATATTTTTCTTAAACGAATTTGACCTGGTGTCCATCGCGCATTTTAAAAAAGATATAGGATGACCACACAAGTGTTATGTACTGGTTACTTATTGCTTTATTTACTTCATTTGTCATCAACTCACACGGTTCAGACAACATATCATTCGGTTCAGATTCTTAGATTGTTTAATTCTCCTTCAAAATGGGATAATTCTAACTATCTCGTAGTGGTCACGTGATTCTCGTATCTTGAAGCACAGAGAATAACGCAGAAATAAGAAATATCAGAAACTGAACAAAAGAGCACGGGTTAATTTTCATTGATAGTGGACATAGCCAATTATCATTCATTTGACCATAATGTTTAATTTATATCCTAAATTAAACCAAGTCCGAACGGAGATTATCTAACTCAAATACAAGTTGTCCTGCTGACATTACATGTGCGTAGTTTGTGTATAACTAAGATTCTTCTTTGTCATTTTGTTTTCAAATTTGCCTCGGGAAAAACAAGAGTATGCACAATTTCATTCTAAACATATTATGGAATCGAGAGGCTTAAATATCTCATGTTTCTTACTCTCCCATCAAAGATAAACTGAATAATAGTTATACCTTAAAATAATACTATTGAAAAGCATCTGTACATATCACTTCACAGTGATTTACACGTACCAGTTATTTGGCTTAGTTTGACTATTTGACTAATGATGAAAGTATAATGTCTACTCATTGGTAATGGTTTCTACCTGTAACATCTTTGTTGGTGAGACTTTAGACCTAAAACAAGCCAATCCATCACAAGCACACGCTTGAAGTCTTGTAATCATGGTTTATGGTTAACTTTCATAACTTCCATCCGGTTTTTTGGTTGAACTATCGACAACATGCACATTGCACATTGCTATTACTGAATGAATTTGCCTAATTTACTATCTGAGACAACCAAACAGTACTGACAGAGACAGCCTACTTGAGATCTTAAACAAGCAAATGCACCACATGCACACCCATTACAGTCTGGTACTAATGTTATACGGTAATATGATTATCTTTCATAACTTCCATCTATCCGTTTTGACAAGTTTTATCAGATCAGCCAAATGCATACTACCCTGGCAAGCATGTGTTATCAATAAAAGTAAATACACTTCATGTGTAGAGCACGTGTCTGTTCCTCTTCATATGTCATCATTGTATACAAACCAGGGTACACACAGCTGATACACAGACATTAGATAAAGATGTTAGTGAACATCATCAGATGTAATATTTGTAATGGTAAAGTAAGCTAACTACTTAAAAATGATATGGGGTAAGGTTTCAGTTTCATAATCATCCGTAAGTCAACCCAGACACTGCGCAGAGCATTTATATCAAATGTCCATTGGTTATCCATTGGTCCATCAATCGAATCTATCAGGATGCATACTCATGTATCTGGTAAAGATAACCTCTGATAGCCAGTATTGAGTATCCAATATATGTTCATTCTAAAAGGTTTGCATTTCACATGTTCCACACAGCTTAGAGAATGTTAGTGTTGATGTTGTAGGTGTGAGAATTATTTAACTGTGGAGATGAAACCATCTCATTTGACAAAATCAAGGTGAATTTGTACAGACATATCATTATCAAGCATAGTACCATCACATACGGTAGGATCCATTGATTCATATGAGAGTGAAGCCTCGTGTGTTTACAAATTCATAACAGTACATGAAACAATCATTTTTTGCAAATGATGAACGTGTCTCCATATCCCAAATATGATGATATATAGAATAGATCTTCGGTGGTATTTAACACCGACTAAAATCAATATCCACAGACATATTAGCAATTCTTTCAAGAGAATATTATATAATTTAATTCTGATTACACTATGGCATGTTAAATTCAATTATCCCAATAATGGACTGCACAATATATTTGCATAACAGACAGCTATAGCTTTTGTATGTAATGGACTTACATGTATGTAACATGAGAATTTAGAAATGTGACTGTAAGATTATGAAATGGACAACAACAGCCAAATTAAAACATTCTAATAGCAGCACAGAGAGATATCACTTCTTCATTCGGCAGTTCAAATAACTAGACAGTGTAAGGTCACATCGTTCGAGGAGGAATGGTCCACTGAATAAATATCCTTCTACAATCTAACTAAAAAGTAAATTATACAGGTACGTGGTCTAGACAATATAACATTGACACAAAACCCGTCTATGTGATTTCCATTCAATATCGAATGTTGGATTTCATGAGGGTTCTTCAAATTAAAAAATTCTGGAAGATTGCTGCTGAAAGCTTTGTGTGAGTGGCAAGTTGCCATACAAGAAGATAGTAGCCATGTGTTTGTCTGGAAACTTATGCCAAGAGTTCACCTGTAATAATGGGGAAATATGCAACTGAAAATAGAGTAACATAACTTAAATCGTTTTGAAACATTCTTCTTTCTTTTTCAATGCCAGATACAACGAACCATTTGTCTGAAGATGAATAGATAAAGAATTAATCCGAGGTCACCAACCCGAAGAAATAGCTTAACCTCATTAAAGGGACACTGCGTCGACGACTGTTAAAAGGGGTACTGTTGAAAAACATTCTATTGAAATATATTGGTATTTTTTCCAGTCGGAAGAAATAACGCCTAGCCATAAAATGTTAACAGATGTCAGTGACGTTTCAATGCTTTATTGTGTGCATAGGTGACGTTTAGATGAAGATGCGAATTACAGAATATGGGCACTGTTTTGGTTGGACTTAACATGCATAATGTGGTTAGAAACATGCTGACACATGCTCGAGTTTAATGTGACTGTGAATGACTTTGTTAATGGCACCAGTAGTTAAGCTTAATATATAATCTACCTTTCTCAAATCTCTATCAAAATGAATGTTTATCTTCCACTCATTCCTCTAATTACACAGTTTGTAGCAAGTGTGTGTACTGGTCATGGTACCCGTTTACATCCAATTACCCATTGTGTACCAATGTGTTTTATGTACTAAAGTTACCATTATTTTTACACATAGATCGCACCAAGCCTTGAAGTAAGCATGTAGAAGACATCTTCTGATAATAAAGGTTGTTCTCCAACTGACGTTTGATCATAGCTCATTGAGGTCAATCTGCCTATACATTTTACAAATTGCACCTTTCCATTAACATACCCCGTTGAATTGCATTTATGTATACTTATATATGGGGAGCATTTGTCTGTATGTTTATTCAATACATTAACTATGCGGATTGTGTTTTCGTTTTGCCTTTATTCAAGTTTGCTTACACAGGGAACAGTTGCTTCCTTACATTTGACGCACACACTTTGCGTGAGTTAAATGGAAGTATATAAACAATCCTATATTCAGAATTAAAGTTTTTTCGATTTTGTAATGCTTCATCTTTGTATATGATAATCAAATTCAATATAAGAGAAGTTCATTTTGAGGTTCGTGGATGGAATATCCATATCCATAAAAATACATTTATGCAAATTTACTTTTCACTTTACAAATTGGTTATAGTCCATTGAATAAATTTCTTTTGGATACTTATTTATTAAAGGTAGCGTAGTAAAATGTTATAGCAGTAAAGGATCCTAGATTCCATGATTGCAACCCATTTATCTCTTACACACAAAAATACATTTTGTAGTAGATAGTCTGACCCACCACATTTTCTCTGAAAACCATTGTAAAATGAATGGTAAGTTCTTTGTCTGACATAGGCATCATATGTGGCAAAGTGAATTGTATGGTCTGTAAACAACATTTGTTTGAGAATGTAACCATCGTTTGAAATTAAATTTAAATCAGGTTATAATTAATGATTAGAATTAAAATAAATCAATTGATATATGATCAGTACAATGATTGATGTTACATATAAATCCGAAAGATCCCAAACTTATAGGAATCCACGGTTGTAATACCTTTGTCTGTACAGAAATATCAGTATGATATATGGCTTCACTATGGCAATGTGTCTCTGACAAACATTATCATTTCTGACAAGAACCTCATCTGTAGCCCTGTGATAGTGAATAATTGTGTTGTCTATAAACAATCCTGGCTGTCAGATGGAATCAGTAGTCTCGCTGGATAGATGTTATTCTCTGTTATAAGAAGGGCTATATCTGTTGTGAAATATTTATCACTTATGTTCTTAGTGTGTTTTGATTATTGAGAAAATCCACATAGGTTTGATATCATTGATTGCGGAAAGTGTAAACACAATTGTTATAAAACTCTTTGTGTCCTTAGCCCATAACTTAAATTCATATATAGGAAATAATCGTGGAATGATAACACAATGTTTAAATGTAAGTTTGACTGGACAATGGAATCGGATTAGCTCAAGTTCATAAAAAAAAGAAGTTACAATTCTCTGCAGATTTATTCCTTTAATTATGATAACCTACCAAAACGTTTGTGTTGCATGATGAATGAAAGGATTAACGTGTAAGTCAATGGTATTGTTTGTCACTTCACTGCTAGTGTAGGCTGCAATCTTCTGGTTCTCCTCACCAAACTGCTGCTCTCCAACTGTCTGAGATAACTTCTCTGTCTGACACGTGGCTGCTATCTTCTAACATGGCAAACTGCCAGAAACTGGAAACACAAGACGTTCATTATTCTAGTTGGTTGTTCATAATTATTGTATTAGTGTTATGTTTTTGTCAAACGTAGATAGAATGATTTGATTAGTGCACTTTGATTGGAAATCAAGTGTTTTATTCATGTTAATTGTTTTGTTGTTGTAAGATATGGTTCCATATGGGAAGGTTAGAAATGCATTGTAACAAATCTTGAATGTCGAATCACGTTTGATAGTCATACATAACTTTGAATGAGTATGTTGCTATGGGTCGTGTGATGGCAATATGCTAGAACGAAAGATTACTTTCAATAAATACTTTTGAAATGAATCCATGACGATTATGAAGTTATGTCATTACTAAATATATTCTCCCATTAAAAGTAAAACAAAGACTCTGATAGAAGTTAATCGGCCATTTATACTTTCAGTAAGTTCTATCATATGTTTGTAAATGAGAACATTCATTATTTTTCTTCTTTTTGTTGAATTTGCACGTGTGTGACTTTGTATTTATATTTGTGTTTTGTTGAAAGGCAAGGACTATATATCAGATATATCACATGTTAGCCCTTTTCAGTTTTTTCCAACAGTGTCACTGTACTCAAGGTTGGTATTTAAGAAACAGCAATAGACAAACACTCATCAATTGGTCCACAGCACACCTGCTCCTGTCTGCAGTAAACACTTACTTGAGGGCGTTTAGGTGGTTCTGTTTGGAAATATCTTGAAATGTTTGGCAGTTATGTCAAGTAGTTTACACTTGGGGTTTTGAAGGAAGGGTGATATTTATGAAAACTTTTACAGTATAATTGTGTAATGACATTTTGTTTTCTTAGAAAATAAAAAGGTAAAGATACAAATATCTAGATTGATGCAGTTGATAGTTTTCATATTAACAGAAAATAATTTTTCAAAATGTGGTTATGTCGTATTTTAAGCTTAAAACAAGTGTTTATTGCTTTGAAACTTTTGTCAAAGAAATACTTTGTTAACAGTGTTGTCCTTTACTTTTCGTATTTCGTGGATATGTTATGAGGTGTGATGATCACGACTCAATGATTTATTGTGCCATCAGCAAAAAGAAAGCAGCTTTAGACACCCATCACACCAACCCTACCAACCTTAGTGATATCGATACAAGGTCTAACTCAGATTAATAGTGCATAATCTGGATGATCAAAAGATCGAAAAGATGCAATGAATGTGAATACATAACAATCTGGATAATCTGGATAAACAACAAAATCTAGTAATGTTGACTGTCAACAAATACATGTATTGAATAACAATCTATAGGTATTACATAAATGAATCCTAGTATATGACACTTTATGTAAGGGGTTATTAATGCACATCATTCATGAAAAATAAACATTGAGTTTACAAAAATACCTGTTCTGTTATGATTACAGATAACACAGTGTAAGTTCTAAGAGGTGAGATACTCCAGGGTTATGAATGAACACAGACTCAGTGCAGGATGCTGCAGGTCAGTCCTAATTGGTACCAGATGCTGGGAGGGGAGTTCATTGGTCTGATGAAGCAGGTATGCTTACTGTACTAATCACGTATGCAATTGTACCGGATTATGAAGAAGAACACCTGTATGTAAATATTCACTGATGATGAATAGTGATAACATTATTCTTATCTAGTGTGAATATACATGGCTGAATGTGTAAATGTGAATGTTATCATGTACTGTCACAACATTTAGATTGCAGATGTTCACCTCATCTTCAAATGTTGATTCTATAAAACTGTTGACAACTGATAAAGTCTAATCTATTGTGTGTCCAAGCATAATGAATGCTTCAGTCTTAGCTTGGTTGTAAATATGGTTGATTTGGTGTAAATATATATCATGTGACAATCTACGTTGTTCAGAGAGGAGATTGGCAACGATAGACTGAAATCACTTAACAGTACAGGTCATAAGACTCAAACATAACAATCTGTTTATGCACATGTGGTATATTTGACTTATATCAGCGGAATCCAGGGGATGGACAAAGATGGGCTGAACAACAATTCACCTCTCAAGAGGTTCTGTAGAGCTGTTTTTGTCTAAGGTGCTGACTGACAGAACTATACTATCCGTCCTCATCAATCTGAAAGTGTACATCAACCTCCTGTTTCTCACTCGTAGAAGATTGTGATGATACCATAGGAAATCATGAACATGAATGTGCAAGCAAACAATGTTTTTTTATGTTTTCCTCTTCTGTTTTCACTAACATTGTTTATTTGGATATTTTATATGATAGAACTTGCCATCTTTGTAATTGTTATGACATTGGTGATGAGTTTCATTATTTATTTATCTGTTCCCATTTTACAAATACAAGAATTAAATATCTAAAGCCATATTTTATACCAGACCAAATTTTCTTAAAATGAATACATTATTTAACAGTAAAAAGATAGGTACACTAAGAAGGCTGTGACGTAATTATAAGTGTTTTTAAAACATGTCGCTAATTGTAACCTCAACTATAATTTTTCAAGTTAATCATGTATCTTTTTCTCATTCTTAATTAGTATATCATACTTTATAATACATCATTCCTGAACATTGTGTGTACCTGTATATATGACAGTTTAAGATCAAATGTAAATTTATGTATGTTTGTATGTATGTATATAATGTAAAAATGTATCCTCATATGCCGCTGCCTGCGGCTTGAGTGTAAATAAAATTCAGTTCAGTTACTCACTATCCTTCAACAATACATGTGCAACTGATAAGGGTACACATACTGGCTATGTCATATACGCAACATAAATACTATACTCTGATTCCTGGAGATATCTGTAGCGCTTTACCCAAGCAAGGTATGGTGGTCCTGCCATGTATAGCTTCTCATAGATGAACTGGTCTTTACTTTCTTCCCCGTTTTGTCACATCATTCTAAACATAAAGATAGTCGCTTATCATAGCATACCTAATTGAATTGATTGGTATATGATATGGTCTTTATAACGAAAACATGATCCATGAGTGACATGCCATGTGCTAATTAGAGATCATCTAAGTACAATTGGGGATGTCAGATATGTTGAATTTATAGTTTCAAGATCAAACTGATACAACAATTTTGTTGCTTGAATGTGATATGTCAGTTGAGTGTAAATTATATTTTAAGATTACAATTAAATGTATTATTAAATTAACCTTTGAAATTCTGTATTTCTGCATTAGTCAAGACAGACAGCACATATAGAGCGAGGCCAAGTTTGTAAAGATGATTATATTATGTGAGGGGGACATATTAATAATAGACCTACGGTTGAAGGATAATGGAATGATTTCAGAGACGTATCTTAATTTCAGGCTTGATACGTGTACACGCATATTGAATTCAATCACATGTGATGTTATCTGAACCATGCGATGTGATGATAAATGCAGCATTTTGAACTTTCTAGAAATCACTTAGCATACACGCATGAGAAACTTAACTCTTGACACCATGAATACTTTTAACCATAAACAATAATTAAAAATTAAAAATTATTTACTTAAAATGAAATATTAATTACATTAACTGATTAATAACATACTGAACATAAATGTGAACGCTTATCATTTCTGGCATGAAACTCAACTGCAGCACTACAGTGTATGTTAATGTATTGAGTTGTCTATAATCAATCCTTGTTGTCAGATTTCGTCAATTGTCTTCAGCGAAATTTCTTCTTGTTCTATTGCAGAAATAGAAGATTTCATATATGCGATATAAACACTGTACATGTTATTAGTGTTTTGCATGTAAGTCCTTATGTGTTATTCATTGCATGGTAGAACGCATTTCTACTTTCCTCATGAAAGACAATATTATTGTAATATATTCAAATATAGCTATAACTATCATTGAAAGGTCATGGGGTGAGATGTAACAAATGAGATTAAAAAATAATTTTAAAATCATTCAGAAATACGAATGTGTTCTGCAAATCTAATATGCATATTCTATTAGAAGTATATTTAAACACTCGAGTTCCGAAAAGCTTCTGCTGTGTTTCAAGTGTTATTGTCTGAAGGTTATTGAACACGTACATTTGATTTATAGTATAACAGATTATCTGCTCTGTTAACTCAAAACATTTCCGACAGAACAATTAATTTAATTCGTTCAATATGTTCCTGAGCCATGTGTTAAATATAAGACCGAAGCTATAGAGATATTTAAACACTAGTGATGATGCATCCTGGGGTATAATTATGGATGTCACACTGACATAGTGCTCTGTATAAAGGACAGTAACCTTACAATTTGTAGCCGTAGTATGTACAGAGTGAGAGTCTATCATCATGGTTTATGCTATGTTCATTATACTTTTGAAAACTACTTTTTAATTCCTTATAACTTCAAACGGAGTTGAGTATGTCAGTTGTAATAAGCGACTAATATACCCAAGCAGAAAGGCACTGGAACATGGTATGTGTATCAATTGTGAAGTGATTGCTGTTTAGTACCAAATAGGGGACCCGCTCCATGTTTTAATTATCTTAAATACCTGACCCCCTGCCATGCACTAGGATATGAGTTGTGAGACTGGGGCAAATGTCATTTATTCGAATCTGACTCTGTTCACCAAATCCAGTGCCTTTACTGACAGGGAGTTGAGAGCTACAAACAATCTTAGGGAGAGTCCTCCTCACCATACTCATAGTGTGCCATATAAATGTACCTATACCCATCTATACATATACTTTTTAGAACAGATAAAACAATTGGTTCACACACCTGCATCAGCCTGAGTTGTTTTCCCCGCTGATATCCTGGAAAGTTATGTCAAGGAGTTTACACTTGGTGCTGTGAAGGAAGGAGGGTCTTTATGATCTGCATGTCGTTTCATAGACATTAATTTCATTAGATCATACACAGTGTATCAGTAAATAGTTGCAAAAGGTGCATTGTATGTTCCAGATCTAACATTATGTCGGGGTTATGCATGAATAATCTGATAGATGAAGTGCATGATACAGCAGGTCAATCCTAATTAATACCACGGGCTCGGAGGGGAACTCCATTGGTCCTATGACGTAAATTGGCCAACACCACAAATAACCTATGCTAAATGAAAAGGCGGATGTGGCAGTCGATACCTACCGATAAGGTATCACCTTATATTCCAGTCTTTTCATATCATTTTATTTCATTATAATATCATATATTCTTGGATTTTGCGCATGTCATCGACAAACCGTTTTCACAGTATTTATGCCACTGTTATACTATTTTCCTTTAATAATGTCATGTCGTGGAGCATGTTTATTTGAAAAAACAACATGTAATTTTTTCCAAAGCATCCAGTATGGAGGTTCTGCGTATGTCACAATTGTTGTCATTGTATTGTCTCCTAGCATTCTATCTTCAAATGCTAGACTACATATAATGGTTTAATGATAAGATGGAGTATCCCGATGTCGTCTCAGAGTAATAGTTAATGAACATGTCATAAGTTCTCTATTACAACCCACTTACTCCAATTAAAATCAATGAATACGACTATTATAAGAGAGGAAGTCTTGTATGTTACAGATATGGATTTGAATGGCATATTCAATATTGTCATCACGATTTGAAGTATCACACACATGTATGGTCTAACTATTCAGATATCACCCCAAATTATTCATCTGACCTTCGCCCTAACTAACTCCTGTACAACGAATCGTGTTGGTATTATGGGACTCGGTTGTATATAACCAACCCACTAGTTGTAATGGGTAAAGAATCCGGAAGATTTCCATTTGTTACCCTCCAAGTTAGAGAGCAGTACAATATCTACCTCCAGACCTCATCAATCTTGAAGTGGAAAGCATCAAGGGTTACACCTGTAGTAGTGATATCTCGAGACACATACTGGCTATGTTATGCGGAAGCATGCCACTAGAGTATTCAACACAAGAGATAGAAAACCGTAAATATTTTTTTTGACTGAATAGCATTTCCTCACAACTTTTCTCAAATGTTAAATGGTTCATAGAAATGAATCAAAGATATTGCCTTGTGTAAAGAAATCATATGTCCTTTTTTATTTAATCCTTTTCGTGTCTTTAAAATCAATCAACAGGTTTTATGTTTTCGTTAACAATAAAAAATCTAAAATAACCATCTTCATTTGTTTATATTAATCATTGAAGTCATGAGACAAAGATAAGTTTACAGATAAAAAAAATGTCTACGTAATGGATCAAAACCGTGTCAGAGGAAATCAAAGCCGAGGACGAGGTTTTGATCTTACTTATGAACCGACAGAAATTATGATTTAGATATAATTTCAATATTTTGTCTTCACGTGGCTTCATTGGCATATACTGACGCGAATCGCTAAATACGCGGGAAGCACATCCGCACGAAACGCACGTGCTGCATGCGCTATCTGCCTCGTGGAGTTCACATGATTGTCACTGTGGAAAATACTTCATTGTTCTGTCGGCCTGTATAGCCGAGTTGTCAAAGGCGCCAGTTTAGTAACCGGGTGGTGCAGGGTTCGAAACCAGGTATTCAAAGCTTATGTTTGTGATTTGTGATTTGTCAAAAATGTGATATTTTGTGATGGTATTTATTCGAAGAAGGACTTTGAATCAAAGTATTTCAAAACGTGTATAATTCCCAATCAAAATAAATTTCCGATAGATTCTAGAGTAAGTCCCGGGCATTCCTATAGAATGCCCCGGGCATTCTTGGAGAACGCCCGGCAAACTGACAATAGAGGTTTATCCGGTAAAAGAAGAACCTAATAGAACAATAGAGTGACGTCACTAGAGGTTTATAAATAACGTTAAAACATTAACAGTACAAAAGTAAAATATTTTAGTCCTATTTCTTCTATCATCACCAGTCAATAAACTTTGAACCAACATAGTACATACGGAGAAGTGTCAGTCTGTTTCCTCTAAGGTGTAGACTGGCACAATCACTTTTATCATCCAAAACTGTGTTCTACAGGAGACATTGCTTGTGTGAGATCAAATAATATCTCCTAGGAGATATCATTTTGACAGTAGATTTTGAACGATGCCCTGTCACCGTCAACTACATGACATCACAGTGCTTTTACATCATCGAGTAATGACACCATAAGGCTATGACGTCATAAACATAATGACGTCACAATGCTATGACATCAGCGCATTGGAAGCCAACCAGCAGAGTTTTGCGCAGAGATGTACACTTTCTCATTGAAACGTAATGAAGAATGATTTTCGATGATAAATAGAATCTCACCCTCGTGTCTTCTGATATCAAATATATCAACACTCGTTGATAAAAGTGACAATATCCTCGGCAAGCCTCGGATATTTGTAACTTTAATCAACTCGTGTTGATATATTTGACATCAGAAGACACTTGGGTGAGATTCTCTATATACTACCTCATACATCATGACTGGGAGGGGCAATATATGTATGGTACTTGTAGAATGAGATAACAGATAGCCATAATGGTGAAGAATGTAACTTTATGACGAAGCGTTTGAATATAAAGTAGAGTAGTCTCAAAACCAGATATGACTTAGAGTCAGGTCCTCACTCCTATGATATCTGTATATTTTACTGTTGATGATGTTCAGACTGACAAAATCATGTTACCCTCAATATCAAGTGGGACGTTCCTTTCTCATAACTCGCTTGCACATGCAATGGAATGTTGAATCGTGTCGTCCTTCTGGGTTGCAGGTATAAATAGAACTTTCTTATCACACTACCACACGTTTTAAACCTCAATATTTAGGAATGTATTATTTATCACATCATGAAAAAAACAAACAGGAAGTCAATCACGCGATGTACACACGAGAATATAAATAGTTCCTCACCATCACGATTTCCTCTCATCTTCACACCTATTACCAAACACCTCAGCTGGAGATGTGTACCAGACCTCTCAGTTCAGCCTAAGGTTGCACACCATGGCCAACGTGAAGAGTGAACTTCTCTTTCTTCTCCTCATCAAACTAGAACACAGGGCAACAGATAGATGAAGGAAAAGGATGGCTATAGTATACTTATGTGAACAAGTATATTATACACAAAACATTAATATGTATATGAATCTAAACTTAACTTCATTAATGTTGAAACCTTTGCTGCACTGTACAAGGCAGCGGGGTGCAATCGGGGCATACAGTTTTTCAGTTGATACATTAGAACATAAATAGATTTTCCCTTTAGGTTTTCTCACGTTTCCGACCTTTCCTTCACCGTAACGCATTCATGATATTAACATCATGGATAATTTATAACTGCATGACTTAAAATATAACCATGAATGCCAAATGCAAGGGGATTATTTCAGTGAAGAGCATTTCATCAGTCTGTAGGTATATCAGTTGAGACGTATGTGAAGGTTTTTCTTTGAGTTTTACTCACGTTTATCACCCTTCCAAGTCCCAGCTATTAGATAGATATAAATTGGTGCAGCTCCCAAGGCTGAATGCATTAGAAATACCGGTACATGCCATTTAGATAGTGGACAAATATAACATGAATATATTTGGGATAACACTACCTTCAATAGTTTTCAATTTATATCTATCAGAGGGGTACTGAATGTAAAATTAGCTTAACTATCGATTGTTGGGTGTTGAGGGTGTAGATTCGAATCCCACAAGGGACTCGGCCGCCAAACGTAAAAGAATGTGTACTATTGAAGGTAGTGTTATCCTAAATATAATTATGTGACATCATTCTTCTAAAGAACGTACATTTCAAATATGTGACTTTGCAAGAATAAAAGTCCTTAGTACAAAGAGCACGAAACACACCATAATTATGTTCTAAGGGTTGTGTGGGGGAAACTCCTACAATGCTTTAAACCTAAGTTAACTCATATGTTCTAGACACCCTTAGCTATCAGGGTATTTTATCCGAAAGCTATAACAAATGTTCTTATTGAATGAGAACCTTTCGCCAGTGAAAAGACGTATCGAGCAATGTTGGCAGTGCCCGGACTTCACAACAAATCCCGCCATTCCATTTTTTGATAATATTAATTCTATAAATAGTAATACATGTAAGCATTATGATTCAAAGGTGTTTCATGCAACCAGGAGATTTGTGGTAGCTACGGAGAAACAAATTACAATGATGGAGCAGGTTTGTGGTGCTCTGAATTGTTACAGCCATTATCAACAAACACACGTGTAAGAAACACTGTTAAATAACATACACCACTGCAATGTCGATGATCTGTGTTTCTGGAGCAGTTTACATGTTCAGCTTCTTTTGAAGGCTTGATGAGACCATGGCAGGATCCACCGACAGACGTTTTATCCAAAGTCGAGTCAGTTAACTTCCTACTGTGATATTACTCGAATCCGAAACCCAACCTTCACTAATTAACATTCCAATAGTATGAACCTTCGCACACAGTGAAAACTAAACAACTAGGAAAATAAATTGTTAGAAGGATAATGAAATGAAAATGTAGTTTATCTGTTTCTTCAAACTCTTACATTAACAAAGATGCTATGAGAAAATACAAACCATGATTAAAAACTTAACAGGAAATTCTTGTGAACGTCTCTATTTCAAAGTGAAAACAAATATTCTGATTTTGCTTCCGTTTCACGTGGTGAAATACCTGCATTCCGAATACCAGACATTGCATTTTCTCTCTCATCCACGTTGTGGTAGTGATACATTCACTATAATGAAGTTATCCTGAAAACATGATACAACAATAACGGGAAGGATTAGAGGAACGGCTTTCAGCATTCGGAAACTAACTGAGACCTTTAAGTTATGGCATCATATTCGCCAGAGTACGATGAAACATGATTATTTTTCACGAATTGGCACTGAATTAACTTCCTTTTGCTTTGATAAATGCCAACATGTTATTGAATGAATGAGAATCAGCCAATCAACGGCATATCTTGAACCTTCCTGAATTTTTTTTATATGTTTATATTTTTATATGTACAATGTTATTCTTGGGGACGGGTAAACAGCTCGAAATCTTTTATTTCAGAAAAAAAATGGTACAAAAACAAGTATTCAGATCAGGTATATTAGATTTTACATGTGAATTTATAACTACAATATCCTTCAAATATTGTAGTGTTTTAGGTTATGCTAACAATCCGGTTGGGATTTGTCATATTTGTATCTGTAGTTATATTTCCAACTTGATGATGAATATGTGATATTTATTTTCTTTTTCGATTTTCGTTGTCTTCTTTTACCAGCAGTCTGTGTAAATTGATGTGAATAAGCATGATAAAACAACTCATTTATTCAGCTTGACTTAGTTGAATTACTTGGTGAGCAATGTAAACCAGCCACGGATTTGTAATGAAAACTAATGAAGTCTTATGTTGTAAGAAAGATATCTGCTTACAAACAGTTTATATTTTAGAAAGAAGAGAGTTTCTGTAATGAACATTCCAATTCCAAGTTTCAAGCACTCTAATATTCCAGGTGCTAAAGCAAATAAAATGTTAAGGAAGCAATAATACAACGTATGTATGTATGTTTCTTCAAACCTCATGAGTACACAACGCAGCTTTAAAACTAAACAAACGATTTAAATCTGATTTTTTAACCTCTCCCTCTGAAATTGAAAACCTGTTGTTGATGTCTCTTCTAATTATCTATAACAGAAACCACTAAGTAATACAAGTACATGTAACTCTAAGTTTTACTTAACTATAAGTGGCAAAATAAACTTTATCCTATTTTCAAGGGATAAACACTTTCAAATGAAATAAATAGAAATGGATTTTTAACAGTTAAAATTGGCATCATTCACAGAATATTAACGGATTTTACATCACTATGAAAACTAAAATAATATGTGTGTGGGGTCAGAACATTCATACTACTTTAAAGAACTAAAAGAACATAAATTATTTATTTCAATTTATCCATTCACTGGAGAGTTCGGAGAAGATTGCAACAGAAAGTTTGATGTATAAATGCAACATGACAGATTCCTGTCTTTTTATCACCCATAATCGGATGGCTTGAAAAGAAGTGTTCCTGAATCGTGATATTCTCAAGGACATGCACAGGCATTGTGCAATGTGTCTGGCATCTTGTAAAGCTTCGTCTTCGTTTCTATTTTTTGACACTAACGAGACGTCAAATATGATAAAACAATTTATCTTTGTTTCGAAATATATCTTAAAATATAATTCGACAAATACTATTGCTGATAACCTTTAGATGACTCCATTACAGATAGCGACTCCCAAGCAAATTAAGGAATATGTTTATTTGTGAAAATCATTATATAAAACGTATTTTGATATAATTTAATATATTACTTCAGCTGGCATCTACATGGAAAACATGATACAGAGGTTATGCTTGGGATTATAAAAGCTGAGGTAAGAAAGCTGAACGGGAAGTAAGACTGAATGAAAGCCCAGCTTGAGGTCTTACTTCCCCAAAGCTTTCTTAAGCAGGGTTTTCAATCCCAAGCATACACGAGGTAGAGTGCTTTATCTAACTTAGATACCGTAAAACATAATTGTGAGCGCTTATCGTATATTGAGTTTTTTCTTACAGCAGAAGAATGAGCGGTAGTACTTTTTTTATATTTATAACCCTCAAATGTCAAAATTTACATTGTATTCCAAAATCCTGCCTTATAAAGAGTAGGTCTCCCGGACTAGCATTATATAGAGTCAGTGACAGTTTGACTGTAAATAGAGGAAATCAAGATTGTTCTTACGGCTTCCTCGGTAGAGTGGACGTAAGACGTTCAGTTTAAAAGCAAAGGGTGTCGAGTTCGATTCCGGCCATCTTCACTCTGAAAAGTTACATTTGTATACTTTCCGATAACAATTGTTGTCAATGGAGTTGTGAAAAAAAATCTTAGTCTCATTTTAGCTCTTACTTTCACAATAAAAACCTCATACAGGGTTATTATCGGAAGAAAAACTGACTGAGATAATAATGAGGGGTTATTACAAAAAAAACAAGATACCTACGAAACAATAGAGAAAATCCCTGATAGTTTTCAAAATTGTATCTAATTCATAAAAGAAACTTAATATTATTACAATGAATATATGACTACCATTATGAAAATGTTAAGAATATTACATACGACCTTGAGGTGTGATTCATATTAGGTGTGGGATTTGTTTAATGAAATTAAATACCCTACCATATTAAATATAAGCATGCAATCCAATAAGATCTTTTGCCACATCATTAGGAAAAACGTTGATTATAAAAAAAATCATTATCAAATGATCTGCGAAAATAATATTTTGCTTTTCCATAATTGCCAAAATGCATAATCTTTTCTTTAGAATGAATGTAAGTTATTCATGTAATGAACTAGAAGGTATAAACAGATGTATTTTGTCTCAGCTTTGTCAACAGAAAACTAATGCCTTTGCAGAAACGAAAGATGAATTTTCAAAACACTCCATGGAGGAGATTAGGAGAAGCAAATAACCGATCGTTTTCTACACATTGTGTTAGATTGTTTGTTCTGCTGAAGCTGAACTTGGTAAATATGTTCAACAGATGAAGAAGAAACAAATGATCAGGCAGACTCGTACATAAGTATTCTTCTCAACCTCTCGTATGCCTTTTTACGTCCTCTTTACAAGTGATTATTAGGAATAAAGATCATGCATTATTTTGTTAAAGGTTTCACGCCAGTATCAATTGAGAGGACATACCTGGATTCAAGATAAAGAATATTGCAGAGGATAGACGTCATCATGTTACATCAATTAGTTCAATAGCAATTTGCCTCACCTGAATAAATGATGTTCCAGTAGATTCGGCAGAGTCCGTCAACGCTTTCTGCATTGCTTTTGAAAATCAGTTTGGTTTCGGGTATTTGCAATACAAATACACGTACATTATTTCATGCTGACGTTGATCATGTTGCTATTCAATCAGATGTATTGGCCAATTCTCAACTTTAAGCAGTATGGAAGAAGCAATTTGAGAATATGAAGCTTAAATTTTGTATTAAAGGTACATAAAGGTACATTGCTGTTCATGTTCATGTAACTCTCAAGTCATTTGTTTTAAATGTTTTGTTTGTTTTAAATCATACATTACTACCTTAATAGTACCAACGGAATTATCCGATGAAATGAAATACATGCAAATACCATGCCTTCGTCCAATTGAAAATGTTTCAACATATTTTGCTTTTAAACTCACTGTTAGTACAAATGTACTACATCAGAAACTATGTACATCAAAAACATATACATTAATCCTTTCACCTTATCTCAAACACATTTTTAAACTTACTCGTTTCACCACCTTCTCTATCATATGGATTACTCTAACCTTTAATATTAGCAATAGCGGAAGACATAAGTTTCCAAATAAATAAGCAGAAACAGGTGTGTAAATATTCATGTATCTATTCATAACAATACGTGATCAACAGGCCTCTTAAATCTTTATATATCGTAGGAGTGTTCTATGCATTAGTATGAGACAAGGCTCTGGTGAATAAACAGGATCAGTTCTGTGCATATTCATAACAATGCTTGGAGTGTTACATGGAAATAACGTTTCAAAGGAAGACGCACAAAAGTGTCTTAACTTGCATGAACATGTACAAGGCCTTCAGTCTCGTCAAGCAATGAACGAAAATGGTTAAACATTTCCATACCTGTACATGTTTGTAAGTTCAAATCGGAGATGAACTAGGAAGGTTTGATGAAAGATCAAAAATTAAACCACGTTCGGGTTCGGATTATTAACTGGTGTCCAAGTGATAAATAATTTCTTTTAGTTTACAATGAATAGAATCTATGTTTTAATAACCTGAATAATTTTCATTATGTGGTCCCCATTGACGTTAACAATCTTCTATTAAAAGTCTGATGAAGAGTAAAATTCCTCCTTTGACAGCACTTCAAGGTCATATCAGAAGGTTGTTTATAAATAAATAATGTGTTCTTATATAAGAAGATATGAAAAAATTGACACAAGGGATGAGTCGAACGTTAGCTCTAAGTTACTTACAGGAATTGGAAGGAGCAACCTTTTAAGTTAAAGTTAAAATGTTATAGATGAAATCATGGTTTGTTTGATCATTCACTTTTGGATCAATTTGACATGTCGAAGTATAAAATCATATTTTCTCTTGCCAAATTGCATTTAAAGTAAATAATAGTATTGATTATGAGAAGAAGAGAGAAGAAATGCCCTGGCTATTTCATAGAAGGGGAATTCAAACTCATCAGAAATTGAAAATGAACATTACATGAAACTGTTTGAGAGGCATTCTAGAAGTTGGTGTGATGAAGAAGACAAATATTTATGGATGATCAACTTCTATATTAACAATAGCGACGTTTCGGTATAGATCCTTATACCGTTATCAAGCATATGGGAGAGATGATAAAATCAGAGGTTATATACATGAAACATTTTTGGTATAATAATGGGATAACAAAGACAACAAGATGAGATAACAATAAGATGAAAGCTGTAACAAGCAGGTAGTGATAACATGGATACCAGTGGAAGGTAAGTTAATTAAGTTGGGATGGGGATACAAATTTTGAGACATAACCCCTCTTTGAATAGAGATCAAGGCTATTTCATCCCATCAGCTTACAACCACTTAATCCACAAATAATTAATCCACTCTACTCACTCTGGTTTCCTTCATTATCCTCCACTGACTGCTCACCCTCACTGCTGCATTGTATCCCCATCCCAACTTAATTAACTTACCTTCCACTGGTATCCATGTTATCACTACCTGCTTGTTACAGCTTTCATCTTATTGTTATCTCATCTTGTTGTCTTTGTTATCTCATTATCTTACCAAAAATGTTTCATGTATATAACCTCTGATTTTATCATCTCTCCCATATGCTTGATAACGGTATAAGGATCTATACCGAAACGTCGCTATTGTTAATAGAAGTTGATCATCCATAAATATTTGTCTTCTTCATTACATGAAAGGTCATAAATATGTGTATCATTCCAATGAAGGACATACAACAACACTTATCTACACCACCTTTTAACAAATAATTAACAAATATACATCTCGACAATGAATAAACATTTCTGTCAGTGGTATGGTTGACTTGATGGGTGAGGAATGCTAATTCTGTAAACTAGATAAAAACATTTCATTTTCAAATCATGTCAGTACCTACTATAGCATAAGCTGAAGTAATACCTCTACCATTTGCGATGATAATATGAAAAGAGCGCTTCTCAGATCTCTAAAATCTGGCAGCCCTTGTTAAACACTTGCAGGTTTCTGTGTTGAAGAACAAATTCTCCTACCAGTGAGAGCAGTGTGGGAGCTACATAATCTCAGACTCATAACAATCACTAATACATGTATTTGTAAACCTTTATTAAATCATATTAAACCGAATACAAGTGTTTCATGTTATGCATCCATTAAGACCTTGCCCTGTATCAAATAAACTATTATAATTTTATTACTGTTAATGCCCCTGTGGAAATACCTGAAACAAAATACCTGACATATATTCTACGTTTAGAATATTCAGCATTGCCTTTGGGATTGTGTTTATCTAGAAGGAATTTGCTGCACCCACGCACCTGGTTTTATCAATTTACGAAAATATTTCCAAATAATTGAAGAAAAACAACCATTGTTGATGAAGCCCTAGCTGAATACTGGATATTCAAACATTCCAAATCTGAGCTTTTAGCATGCTTGGTGTATGGATGAATGTGCTTTATAAATACATATATTTTTCATTATAATTACATTATTTTCGAAGGTCATTAAACGAGAGAATGTAATTGGTTTCTAAATTAACTTCAAATTTTGAATGCAGGCAGGGTGTTTTGTATTTATACTTTATGACATGGAAATGGTTTTCACATTTTTAAGGAACGATAGTTCAAATATATTGTAAAAAAACTTGACTGTATATTATTGTTAATACCCTGCGAATATTTGACATTATGTTTGATACTTGGTCATCACTTATTTGCACCACTTACCCGTGTATACTTGTTCATGTATGTAAACTCTATATACTAAATCAAGAATTACTTGTCTTGTGTTGTGAGTAGATACAATTGACGCAGTGAACATTACAATAATTATTGTAAAGGAAATCTCTCGAACGACTGAAAACAATCCATACATCTGAATGTGTGATGACAGAACATTCAATTTGAGCTAGTAATTGTTTCAGATTATTTACTATACCTAGTACCTACTTCATATGTTTTTTCTTAGGTAAAAATAACTCTTCTTAAACAATATGTCACTAAATCAAATCAAAATACTATATAATGAAAGCATATTTGCAGATTGAAGCTACCTACTAATTCTCCCTATACATTTCAATGCATAAAAACCTGAAATACTCCCGGTAAAGATACATATGATAAAACAAAAAGAGAATATATTCCAATTTGCCAAATACTCCAAATGCTCATCCGTCACGCTTTTGCCTTTCTCCTGAAATACAAGCATCTACTCTGAGGGAATATAAGGATTACATCTGGAGGTGTTGTGAGTTATATTTGCATTGCCATGACTGTGAACAAAAAGATCTTAGCTAATGGATTTCGTCTGCTCTCAAAAAAGCCAGTTACTCGGGTAAGAAAATAAACGGAGACAAAAGCCAATGCATGTTATGTAATGTATTGTGAGTCTGTACCGCCTAACCGGTACCAGCTGTTAATGATAGAGTATGTTACACACATCCCAACTGCACTACTGACTGCACTGTTACCTGTAATCATGATGACTTTCTGGTAGTGCTGTTGTGTTATCAGTGGCATATAGCTAAACGATATCTAGCATTGTGTAAAGAAGTTGCTTATATTTCCTTCCTAACAGTAAGCTTACCTATATTTAGCATTTGTAGATAAGTTGCTAACATTTCTTTCCGAATCAGAAGTGTTTTTTTATATATAAAACATGATAGTTGAATTTTTATGAAGATATATAATGAGGATTGACAACATCGAGAGATGTCTCCAATACATTATAATGAGTGAATGTCCCAAACTGTAATAACTCGAGCTAGTTGCCATCACTGGCTAATTTAAGCCATGCTGCATTTCGTTAACTTTACTGAGCTAGAGTAGCAGCAAGTACAAAAATGTTTACCTTACCATCACTTGTTTCCTTTGTGAAGGTGTATATAGCATTATTTTCAATATGTCATATTGTGTTTCTATAAGTTTCTCCAGCAGGACATGGTAAGTTCAACATCATGCTGTGGTGGTTTTTAATTAGCGTTAAAGGAAACATTAATGTGCCTGACTCTTTAACCCTCCCTGCATCTCCACGCATGAGTCAGCTGTGTATGGAGTTAGATACTGCGTCATGCAACAGACACTACAATACGTTATGTTAGACAGTATGAAGTTTTAAGAAAATGCCTAAAGACGTTAACTTCTTGCTCTTTCATCACAATGCAACTCAACAAAGTCGGTATGTTGGTACATAATCCAATGGCAATTCAGTACTGTAGATCAAGTGCAGGTTCACATCCAACAGGATAGTGTTAGAAGAGAGGATGTGGATTTTATAACGATCGTATTATTATATATGTCATTATAAAGATATTATAAATGTTGACAACATGGCAGATAAGAAACAGAAAAAAACATTTTGGCAGGATTACCGCAAATGTCAAAGATATATGGAAAGAAAGAGAGAAGAGAGTCAAACTTAAAAAAGGGAAGTCATTTATTTCAATCTCATTCATTTTTGAAAATGTTTAATCCTCCTGAAAGGCTTCAAAAAACGTATTTCATATAGAATAAGGCTAAAACATTTACAGAAAATATCTTTTAAAATGCAAATCACTGCACATCAGACCTTATTCCTTCCACAACAGAAGGTGTTTTGGTTATCAGATGTTTTGCATGGCAAAGGTATCTGACACAATAATGTATCTCTTTACTAACATACCTTAATTTGAATTGGGTGTGTTTAATGTATAAATTAAACCAGGAATATTAAAAGGGGGTTGATTTTTAAGTACCTGTATTATCCGATTCCCCATTCAAAAACTACTTCCTCTCTAGAACAGATGTTTTAGTGATTATCTACACACGGTAACTTACCCTCTAGCACGGGAAGACCCCGGATGTTGTTTCAAGGATGATAATACAACAACATGGTAGAAACATTATGAACCCTTTCCTGATAATGTAGAATAATTTTATTTTGAATACTAACAAAATAAACAACCCTTTCGAAAAGTTAAATTCAAAGTTAAGTGTTTGTGTCGAAATGATGACTCACTCACTGCTGTGATATCATAGCATATATATTTTTCACACATTGATGAACAAGAAAATGCCATTTCCTTCAAAGACGTGTTTCAGTGTTTGTACTTGAACATGAATAAACATTTCGATGCTAAAGTGAGAACATATATCAAAGTCCATTTATTCCCGAAGAAGTGGAGGTATATAATATAAGCAGTCTTTTGATTGGTGTGCGAGGTAATAAAATCATAGGGCAGAGCCCAATTTGAAAACAGATTATCAAGTGTAGATTTATCATAATGTATGCTCTTGATTATTGAGGATTAATATTTGGTGACTTAAGAGTTTAAAATTTGACATTTATTAAAAAATAAAAACAATGAATAGTTAAGACATTCATTGATCCTAAGAGCATTATAGGACAGTGTTGTAACATTAGTTGTTACATTGTGGATATTATATCCATGTATGTGTTTTATTATTACAAAGTTGTTGTTAAATCATTTTAAATTTCAATGTACAATACTAGATAGCTGAAACTGCCAATAGATCTTTCCCTATAAAGAGGCTGATAAGGTGCAAAAGTGTAAGCAAACACCCGTTCAATCCCGTGCTATCAGCCTGTGCATTTCGCTTTTTACAAAGAATAATAAGAACACGGATAATAAGAATAGGTCTTCATAACTTTCGTCTTGAAGACCTAATAAAATCAGGATAATAACAATACGTCTTCGAGACATACGTCTTGAAGACCTAAAAATTCGGGTAATAACAATAGGTCTTGGAGACATACGTCTTGAAGACCTAATAATCATGCGAATAACAATAAGTTATGAAGTCCTCAACGAAACCATATGGATAGAGAACGCAGCCTCTTTCTGAACACTGATCAAATACATAAGTCTGGTATCCAGGCATATCATCAATATTCATTAGCTACAAGCATTGTCATGAAAATGTTGCGAGTCAGTTTGATAAGAGATGAATAGATCTCTGAAAGATTTCCCGACATATGTTGTCATGAAATGTGCATTTGAGATATCAAAGCTTGTATTCATATATCTCAAATTCGTCTCTCTTACCCTTATTGCACTTGTCAGACACCTACCTGTTATGATGGTCACCTGCCAAAACCTCTTTGATTGACTATATTCTTCACTGAAGGAATTCTGGTGTTTCCTATATAATTGGAAACAAAATTCTTTTACAAGGAATCATTATCAATACTATTTGTTATTACGTATCAACTTCGTTGGTGTGAAGTGAGATGATAGTTTAATATACAATGGTTCTCCTCACCAAACTGCTGCTCTCCATGGATAATATGCGCTATACAAGTGGACTATAATAATAATAATAATAATAATTTGTGGCATTTACTTGTATATTGAAGCAATTTGCTCTTGCAATTCTGAATGGTGGATAATACACAGTACTTACAACGTTTACGCTTACCTTTCTAACGTATAGCTTCATACCGAAATGATGTATATGCATAGAGGGAACAGATTATTTTAAAACCGTAGAATGAATGATGAGTGAACTAGACAACATGTATATGTTCACAGGTGATGGATCATAATTTGAACTAGTTTGAACATCTGGTTTGAAAAACTTTCTGTGAAATATCTTTACGATCTGCATGTCGTTTCATAGACATTCATTTAATTTGATTATACACACTGTATCAGTAAAAAGTTGAACTGTTGCATTATAATTTTATATGTTGGTGTTATGTATGATTTAATCTAACAGATCAAGTACATGATACAGCAGGTCAATCCTAATTAATACCACGGGCAGGGAGGGGAACTCCATTGGTCCTGTGAAGGAGTTTGGCTAACACCACAAATAACCGATGCTATTTAGCGTTATGGAAGGGACCATGAGACAATAACATATCTCTATGTGGAGGACTTTTTAATGCTATGCCATCACGTTATATTCCATAATAGTCTTTCCATATCAGTTAATCATCACATTCTTGAATTCTTATGCCTGTTATGGAATTGTATTATTATGTATTGACAAACCGTTTTATGCCAATTATGCCACTGTTATATCATTTTCTTTTGATAATACCATGCTATTGTTTATTTGAATAATGGAATTCAGCATGTGATTTTTCAAAACTCACTGGTTTCATTTTCAAAGAAGGCTGAAAGACATGTACCCATCCAGTATGGAGGTTCTGGGTTGGACATGTTGAGCATATCATAAGTTTTCATTGTATCTTATCCTAGCTCTCTATCATCAAACGCTAGACTATGTATAATGGTTGAAAGATAAGATGGGTTGTCAGGTGTCCTCTTAAAGAAACGGTTAAGTTAACATGTTAGAAATTCTCTATTATAACACACTTAAACAAATTTAAAACAGTGAATATGAATATTATAAGAGGGAAGAACTTTCAGAATATGTTTAAGGGATAGATTTGAGTGACATTTTCGATATTGGCATCACGCTTTGAAGTATCACACACATGCATGATCTAACTATTCAGGTATCATCCTAATTTATTCATCTGACCTTCGCTCCAACTAATGCCTGCACAACTCTGTTCCGTATAGACCAACTTGCCGTAATGGGTACAGAATCCGGAAGACTTCCGTTTGTTATCCTCCAAGTTAGAGAGCAGCACAATCTCTACCTCCAGCCCTCATCAATCTTGAAGTGGACAGCATCAAGAGATACACCTGTAGTATTCATATCTCGAGACACATACTGGCTTAGTTATGTGGAAGCATGCCAATTGATTATTCAACACAAGAGATAGAAAACCGTAAATATTTTTGTCTGAGTGACACATGTGAATAGTTTTTTACAACTATTTTTAAATATGTGAATGGAATGCGACTGTTTGCCTCGTTGTAAAGAAGTTTATCGTATGTCCCCTTTTATTTGATCGTTTTAGAGTCTTTAAAATTCATTGAGAGCTTTAATGTTTTCATAAACAATAAAACATAAAATCATCGTTATCATCATACATCATGATCATGTAAAATATCATTTGTTCATATGTATCATGGAAGCCATAAGATAAAGACACATTTACAGTTATAATGACATAATGTTAAAGACAATAATTGTACAAAAGGAAATTTTTCGTCCTATCTCTCTATCATCACCAGTCATCAAACTTTGAACCAACACAGTACATCCGATGGTGTAAGCTGACACAATCACCTTAATCTCCCTAGGCCTCATAAATCATGATACTTGTAGAATGTAATCATACATATTCATAACAGTGAGTAAATGAATGCATAAAATGAACCATTAAAATAAAAAGTTGCTCTCAAAACTAGATATGAGAAAGGTCCAAGCTTTAGTGAAATCTGTAGCCAGTTTCCTGATGAAAGGTCTCGTTAATATTCAGACTGACAGAATAATCTCACCATTCTGTTCAATATCGAGAGGGACGTTCCTGTACATCCCATAATTCATCTGTGCATACAATGGAATGTTGAATCGTGTCCTCGTTCTGGGTTGCAGGTATAAATAGAATTTTCTTATCTCCCTACCTCACGTTTTAAAAACACAAACAGGAAGTCAATCACGCGATGTACACACGAGAATATAGATAGTTCCTTCCCATCACGATTTCCTCTCATCTTCACACCTATTACCAAACACCTCAGCTTGAGATGAGTATCAGACCTCAGAGTTCAATCTAAGGTTGCACACCTTGGCCAACGTGAAGAGTGAACTTCTCTTTCTTCTCCTCATCAAACTAGAACACAGAGCAAAATATAGATGAAGGAAAAGGATGGCTATAGTATACTTATATGAAAAAGTATATTATACACAAGACATTAACATGTATGTGAATCTAACCTTAACTTCATTAATGTTCAAACCTTTGCTGCACTGTACAGGCAGCGGGGTGCAATAGCGGTATACACTTTTTCAGTTGATACATTAGAACATAAATAGATTTCCCATTACGTTTTCTCACGTTTCCGACCTTTCCTTCACCTTAACGCATTCATGATATTAACATCATGGATAATTTATAACTGAATGACTTAAAATATTACCATGAATGCCAAATGCAAGGGGATTATTTCAGTGAAGAGCATTTCATCAGTCTGTAGGTATATCAGTTGAGACGTATGTGAAGGTTTTTCTTTGAGTTTTACTCACGTTTATCACCCTTCCAAGTCTCCGCTATTAGATAGATATAAATTGGTGCAGCTCCCAAGACTGAATGCATTAGAAATACATGCCATATAGATAGCGGACAAATATAACATGAATATATTTGGGATAACACAACCTTCAATAGTAAAAATTTATATCTGTCAGAGGGGTACTGAACGTAAAATTAGCTTAACTATCGATTGTTGGACCTCGCTTTTTGTCGAGACAAAATGGTTGTGTGGTAAGCTGCTGGTACGATCAGTGCTGCCGTTAGTTGCCTTACTCTGAGGGTATGGATTCGAATCCCGCAACGGACTCGGTCCGCAAAAGTACAATAATTTGTACTATTGAAGGTAGTGTTACCCAAATATAATCATGTGACATCATTTTTCTAAAGGACGTCCATTTCAAATATGTGACTTTGCAAAAAATAAAAGTCCTTAGTACAAAGAGCACGAAACACACCATGTTTATGTCATAAGGGTTTTGTGTAGGAAACTCCTACAATGCTTTAAACCTAAGTTAACTCATATGTTCTAGACACCCTTAGCTATCAGGGTATTTTATCCAAAAGCTATCACAAATGTTCTTATTGAATGAGAACCTTTCGCCAGTGAAAATACGTATCGAGCAATGTTGGCAGTGCCCGGACTTCACAACAAATCCAGACATTCCATTTTTTGACTATATAAATTCTATAAATAGCAATACATGTGAGCATTATGAGTCAATATCGTTTCATGCAACCAGCAGGGGATTTGTGGTAGCCATGGAGAAACAAATTACCCTTATGGGGCAGTATAGTGGTGCTCTGAATTGTTACAGCCATTATGAACTAAAGAAATGCATACGTGTAAGAAACACTGTTAAATAACATACACCACCGCAATGTGGATGATCTGTGTTTCAAGGGTAGTTTACATGTTCAGCTACCTTTGAAGGCTTGATGAGATAAGCTGAGATACTTTGGTATTTAACACCCCTTTCAAGAGTCTATTACACTCTCAAGTTTTATTCCAGGAAGGAAGTACTCAACATGCTGTGAGGATTTGTGTTGAAACAAAAAGTTCGGACTGAAGCCAAAAAGCAACTGAATTGTGGATATACAACTGACCATGGCAGGATCCACTGACAGACGTCGAAAAGTCGAATCTGTTAACTTTTTACTGTGATATCACTCGAATCCGACACCCAACCTTCTCTAATTAACATTCTAATAGTATGAACCTCCACACACAGTGAAAACTAAACAACTAAGAAAATAAATTGTTAGAGGGATAATGAAATGAAAATGTAGTTGATCTGTTTCTTCAAACTCTTAAATCAACAAATGTGCTTTGAGAAAATACAAACCATGATTAAAAACTTAACAGGAAATTCTTGTGAACGTCTCTACTTCAAAATGAAAACAAATATTCTTCCGCTTCACGTGGTGAAATACCTGCATTCCGAATACCAGACATTGCATTTTCTCTCACCCACGTTGTGGTAGTGATACATTCACTATAATGAAGTTATCCTGAAAACATGATACAACAGTAACAGGAAGGATTAGAGGAAACTAACTGAGACCTTAAGTTATGGCATCATTTTCGGCAGTGTATGATGAAACATGATTATTTTTCACGAATTGGCACTGAATTAACTTCCTTTTGCTTTGATAAATACCAACATGTTCTTGAATGAATGAGAATCAGCCAATCAATGGCATATCTTGAACCTTCCTGAATTTTTTTTATATGTTTATATTTTTATATGTACAATATTGTTCTTTGGGACGGGTAAACAGCTCGAAATCTTTTATTTCAGAAAAAAAATGGTACAAAAAAAAAGTTTTCAGATCAGGTAAATTAGGTTTTACATGTGAATTTATAACTACAATATCCTTCAAATATTGTAGTGTTTTAGGTTATGCTAACAATCCGGTTGGGATTTGTCATATTTGTATCTGTAGTTATATTTCCAACTTGATGATGAATATGTGATATTTATATTCTTTTTGATTTTCGTTGTCTTCTTTTACCAGCAGTCTGTGTAAATTGATGTGAAAAAGCATGGTTAGACAACTCATTTATTCAGCTTGACTGCATTTAATTACTTGGTGAGCAATGTAAAACAGCCACGGATTTGTAATGAAACCTAATGGAGTTGGAAGAAAGATATCTGCTTACAAACAGTTTAGAAAGAAGAGAGTTTCTGTAATTAACATTCCAATGGGTTTAAGTTTAATGCACTCTAATATTCCAGGTGCTAAAGCAAATAAAATGTTAAGGAAACAATAATACAACGTATGTATGTATGTTTCTTCAAACCTCATGTGTACACAACGTAGCTTTAAAAATAGACAAACGATTAATATCTGATTTTGAACCTCTCCCGCCGAAATTGAAAACATGTTGCTGATGTTTCTTCTGACTATCTATAACATTATCCACTGAGTAATACAAGTACATGTAACTTCAAGTTTTACTAATCTATAGTGGCAAAATAAACTTTATCCAATTTTCAAGGGATAAACACTTTCAAATGAAATAAATAGAAATGGATTATTAACAGTTACAATTGGCATCATTCACAGAATAGTAACGGATTTTACATCACTATGAAAACGAAGATATTATGTGTGTGGGGTCAGAAAATCCATACTTCTTTAAAGAACTAAAACAACATATTTATTTATTTTCCTTTATTCATTCACTGGAGAGTTCGGAGAAGATTGCAACAGAAAATCTGACGTGTAAATGCCACATGACGGATTCTTGTCTAGTTATCACCCATAATCAGATTGCTTGAAAAGAAGTGTTCCTGAATCGTGATATTCTCAAGGACATCTACACACATGTGCAGGCAGTGTGCAATGTGTCTGGCATCTTGTACAGCTTCTAACATATTTGAAATCTCCATTTCTATTATTTGACACTAACGAGATGTCAAATATGATAAGACAGTGTATTTTTTTCAAAATATATCCTAAAATACAATTCGTAGTTGCCTCACCTTGAGAAAAACCATTCAAATATCTGACGTTCCAGTAGATTCGGCAAAGTTACCGTCAACCCTATTGAAAATCAATTTGGTTTCGGGTATTTGCAATACAAATACGTTATTTCATGTTGACGTTGTTCATGTTGCTTGACAACTGTCGCTATTCAATGAGATGTATTGGCCAGTTTTCATCTTTAAGCAGTATGGAAGAAGCATTTTGAGAATATGAAGCTTAAATTTTGTATTAAAGGTACATAAAGGTATATTGCTGTTCGTTTTCATGTTCTGTTACTCTCAAGTCATATGTTTTAAATGATTTGCTGTTTTAAATAATACATAACTACCTAAACTACCTAATAGTACCAACGGAATTATCCAATGAAATGAAATACATGAAAATACCCTGCCTTCGTCCAATTGAAAAGGTTTAAAGATATTTTGCTTTTAAACTCAGTTATTAATTTTGTAACGTTACTACATCAGAAACAATGTATATCAAAAACATATACCTTAATCCTTTCACCTTATCTCAAACACATTTTTAAATTTACTCGTTTCACCACCGTCTTTATCATATCGATTACTCTAACCTTTAATATTAGCCAGACACATAAGTTTCTAAATAAATAAGCAGAAACAGATGTGTAAATATTCATGTATCTATTCATAACAATACGTATTCAACACGCCTCTTAAATCTTCATATATCATAGGAGTGTTCTATGCATTAGTATGAGACATGGCTCTTCTGTGCATATTCAAAGAGTGTTACATGGAAAAACGATTCAAAGGAAGACGCACAAAAGTGTCTTAACTTGCATGAACATGTACAAGGCCTTCAGGCTCGTCAAGCAACGAACGAAAATGGTTAAACATTACTTACCTGTACATGTTTGTAAGTTCAAATCGGAGATGAACTAGGAAGGTTTGATGAAAGATACAAAAATTAAACCACGATAAATAATTTCTTTTAGTTTTACAATGAATATAATCTATGTTTAAAAACCTGAATAATTTGTATAATGTGGTCCCCACGCTAACAATCTTCTATTAAAAGTCTGATGAAGAGTAGAATTCCTCCTTTGATATATCATATCAGAAGGTTGTTAATAGATAAATAATGTGCTCTTATATAAAAAGATATTTAAAAATTGACACAAGGAATGAGTCGACCATTTGCTCTAAGCTACTTACTTGAATTGGAAAGATCAATTTCGAAACTTTTAAGTTAAAGTAAAAATGTTAAAGATGAAATCATGGTTTGTTTGATCATGCACTTTTGGATCAATTGGACATGTCTCTTGCAAAATTGCATTTTAAGTAAATAATAGTACTGATTATGAGGAGAAGGGAGAAGAAACGCCCTGGCTAATTCATGGAAGGGGAATTCAAAATCATCAGAAATTGAAAAAGAACGTTACATGAAAGGTTTTACCTTCACACTTTGCCTCTTGGATAAAAATGTTATTTGTTATATGTGATTTTATATCTTTGATCCAACTTCTAACCAGTAGTTATTCAGGCGTAATTAGCTGTAAACAAGGAATGTTATGGTATACAGGTTTTCAGAATATCAGCTTTCCTTCTTATTTTGAATACGTGTTAATGGTTATATCCTCAGTTGGTTGTTATGATCATATTATCTAACAAATGACAAACAATGTCTGTAAGATATGCATGTGAGAAAAAATACCAATAGCTCCTACATAAGGCAAATGAATATAAATATGTGTATCATTTTAATGAAGGACATACAACAGCACTTATCTACACCAACTTTATCAAAGTTATCCAATATTTAACAAATATACATCTCGACAATAATTAAACATTTCTATCAGTGGTATGGTTGACTTAATGGGTGAGGAATGCTAATTCTGTAAACTAGATAAGAACATTTCATTTTCAAATCATGTCAATACCTATTATAGCATAAGCTGAAGTAATACCTCTACCATTTGCGATGATAATATGAAAAGAGCGCTTCTCAGATCTCTAAAATCTGGCAGCCCTTGATAAACACTTGCAGGTTTCTGTGTTGAAGAACATATACTCCTACCAGTGAGAGCAGTGTGGGAGCTACATAATCTCAGACTCATAACAACCACTTCTACATGTATGTGCAAACCTTTATTAAATCATCTTAAACCAAGTGTTTCCTGTTATTCATCTTTTAAGTCCTTGCCCTATATCAAATTAAATTATGATAATGTTGTTACTGTTAATCCCCCTGTGGAAATACCTGAAACAAAATACCTGACATATATTCTACGTTTAGAATACTCAGCATTGCCTTTGGGATTGTGTTTATCTTTATGGAATTTGCTGCTCCAACGCACCTGGTTTTACCAGTTTACGAAAATATTTCCAAATAATTGAAGAAAAAGAACCATTGTTGATGAAGCCCTAGCTGAATACTGGATATTCAAACATTCGCAATCAGAGCTTTTAGCATGCTTGGTGTATTTGATTATACATACATATATTTGTCATTATAATTACATTATTTTCGAAGGTTATCAAACGAGAGAATGTAATTGGTTCCTAATTAACTTAAAATTTTGATGAAGGCAGTGTGTTTTGTATTTATACTTTATGATATGAAAATGGTTTTCACATTTTTAAGGAACGATAGTTGTACAAAACTTGACTGTATATTATTGTTAATACCCTGCGAATATTTGACATTGTGTTTGATACTTGATCATCAATTATTGTCAGCACTTACCCGTGTTTACATGTTTATGTATGTAAACTCTATATACTAAATGAAGAATTACTAGTCTTGTGTTGTGAGTAGATGCAATTGACGCAGTGAACATTATAATAATTATTAAAAAAGAAATCTCTATCGAAAGACTGAAAACAATCCATCCATCTGAATGTGTCTATAGTGATGACAGAACATTCAATTTGAGCTTGTAATTGTTTCAGTTTTATTACTAAATCTACTACCTACTTCATATGTGTTTTCTTAGGTAAAATTACCTCTACTTAAACAATATGTCACTAAATCAAATCTAAATACTATATAATGAAAGCATATTTGCAGATTGAAGCTACCTACTAATTATCCTTGTTTCCATTTCAATGCATAACAACCTGAAATACTCCACCTAGCTAAGTACAGATACATATGATAAAACAAAAAGAGAATATATTCCCATTTGCCAAATACTCCAAATGCTCATCCGTCACGCTTTTACCTTTCTTCTGAAATACAAGCATCTACTCTGAGGGAATATGGATTACATCTGGAGGTGTTGTGAGTTATATTTGCATTGCCATGACTGTGAACAAAAAGAGCTAATGGATTTCGTCTGCTCTCAACAAAAAAAAAGCCCGTTACTCGGGTAAGAAAGAAAACGGAGACAAAAGCCAATGCATGTTATGTAATGTATTGTGAGTCTGTACCGCCTAACCGGTACCAGCTGGTAATGATAGAGTATGTTACACACATCCCAAGTTCCCAACGGTACTACTGACTGCACTGTTACCTGTAATCACGGTGACTTTCTGCTAGTGCTGTTTTGTTATCAGTGGCATATAGCTAAACGATATCTAGCATTTTGTAAAGAATTTGCTTATATTTCCTTCCTAACAGTGAGCTAACCTATATTTAGCATTTGTAGAGAAGTTGCTAACATTTCCTTCCGAATCAGTAGTTATTTTTATATATAAAACATGATAGTTGAATGTTTGTGAAGATTTATAATGAGGATTGACAACATCGACAGATGTCTCCAATACATTGTAATGCGTGACTGTCCCAAACTGTAATAAAAACTGACACTACAATACGTTATGTTAGACAGTATGAACTTTTAAGAAAATGCCTAAAGACGTTAACTTCTTGCTCTTTCATCACAATGCAACTCAACGAAGTCGGTATGTTGGTACATAATCCTCTGGCAATTCAGTACTATAGATCAAGTGCAGGTTCACATCCAACAGGATAGTGGAAGAGAGGATGTGGATTTTATAACGATCTTATTATTATATCTGCATTATAAAGATATTTTAAATGTTGCCAACATGGCAGATAAGAAACTGAAAAAAAAACATTTTGGCAGGATTACCGCAAAGGTCAAAGATATATGGAAAGAAATCTTACATGCGAGAAGAGAGTCAAACTTAAAAAAGGGAAGTCATGTATTTCAATCTAACTCATTTTTAAAAACGTATTTCATTTAGAATAAGGCTAAAACATTTACAGGAAATACCTTTTAAAATGCAAATCACTGCACATCAGACCTTATTTCCTTCCACAACAGAAGGTGTTTTGGTTATCAGATGTTTTGCATGGCAAAGGTATCTGACACAATAATGTATCTCTTTACTAACATACCTTAATTTGAATTGGGTGTGTTTAATGTATAAACCAGGAATATTAAAAGGGGTTGATTTTTAAGTACCTGTATTAGTTACACTTATCCCATTCCCCATTCATAAACTACTTCCTCTCTAGAACAGATGTTTCAGTGATTATCTACACACTGTAACTTACCCTCCAGCACGGGAACACCCCGGATGTTGTTTCAAAGGTGATCTACAACAACATGGTAGAAACATTATGAACCCTTTCCTGATAATGTAGAATAATTTTATTTGGAATACTAACAACACAAACAACCCTTTCGAAAAGTTAAATTCAAAGTTAAATGTTGTGTCGAAATGGTGACTCACTCTGGGCACTGCTGTGATATCATAGTATATATATATTTCACATATTGATGAAAAAGAAAAGGCCATTTCCTTCAAAGAAGTGTTTCAGTGTTTGTACTTGAACATGAATAAACATTTCGATGCTAAATTGATAACATATACTATCGAAATCCATTTATTCCTGAAGAAGTGGAGGTATATAATATCAGCAGTCTTTTGGTGTGCGAGGTAATAAAATCATAGGGCAGAGCCCAATTTCAATACAGATTATCAAGTGTAGATTTATCGTAATGTATGCTCTTGTTTATTGTGGATTAATATTTGGTGACTTAAGATTTAACAATTTGACATTCATTAAAAAATAAAAATAATGAATAGTGGAGTCATTGTTGATTAGTTAAGTTAGTTGTTACTTTGTGGATAGTATATCAATGTAGGTGTTTTATTGTTGTTGTTGTTGTCAAAGCATTTTATATTTCAAAATACAATACAAGATAGCTGAAACTGCCAATAGATCTTTCCCTATAAAGAGGCTGATTAGGTGCAAAAGTGTAAGCAAACACCCGTTCAATCCTGTGCTATCAGCCTGTGCATTTCGCTTTTTACAAAGAATAATACACGGATGATAAGAATAGGTCTTCATGACTTTCGTCTTGAAGACCTAATAAAATCAGGATAATAAAAATACGTCTTCGAGACATACGTCTTGAAGACCTAAAAATTCGGTAATAACAATAGGTCTTCGAGACATACGTCTTGAAGACCTAATAATCATGCAATAGCTTAAGGATGCAGCAAATTAGATGAGTCTCAACGAAATCATATGGAGACAGAACACAGCCTCTTTCTGAACACTAATCAAATACATAAGTCTATTATCCAGGCACATAATTAATATTCATTAGCTACAAGCATTGTCATAAAAATGTTGCGATTCAGTTTGATAAGAAATGAATGGATCTCTGAAAGCATTTCCGACATATGTTGTCATGAAATGTGCATTTGAGATATCAATGGTTGTATTCATATATCTCGAGTTCGTCTCTTTTGCCCTTATTGCACTTGTCAGACACCTACCTGTTATGATGGTTACCTGCCAAAACCTCTTTGATTGACTATATTCTTCACTGAAGGGATTTTGGTGTTTCCTATATAATTTGAAAAAAGCTTCTTTTAAAAGGAATCATTATCAATACTATTTGTTATTACGTATCAATTCGTTGGTGTGAAATGAGAAGATAGTTTAATATACAATGGTTCTCCTCATCAAACTGCTGCTCTCCAACTGTCTGAGATAAGTCCTCTGTCTGACACATGGCTGCTATCTTCTAACATGGCAACCTGCCAGAACTTGGAAACACAAGACATTCATTATTCTTGTTCTTCTTTCTTAAACCAGTAAACCAGGTTTTGTTCAATTTTGCCAAAACATCTTTATGCTATGTCTAAATGCTATGTTGTGGTCAAAAATAGATACAAAACTAATTTGATTGGATTGGAAATCAAGTATATGGTTCACATATATTAAATTCAACTCAAACATTTTGTTTAGTGTGATGTGATGCCATATGAAAAAGAAAGAACTAAAATATCACAAATCTTGAATCTCGAATCAAGTTTGATATTTATACACTTCATATGTTTATTTTGCTCTACAAAAAACTGCTGATATATTCAAACATAAAGAAACTCCAGAACTATGACTTTCATTAACTACTTTTCAATGAATATTTAATAAAGATTATGATGTTTTATTTCATCAATAAATACATTCTCCAATTAAAAGTATAACGAATACTCTGTCTGATAGAAATGGATTAGCATATATTTTCAGTAAGTTCTATTTCAAAGTGTGTCTGCAGTAAACTCTGACTTGAGGGCGTTTAGGTTGTTCTACTTGGAAAATCCTGGAATGTTTGGTAGTTATGTCAAGTAGTTTACACTTGGGGTTTAGAAGGAAGGATGATATTTACGAAACGTTTGACAATATTATTCTGTAATGACATATATTTTCCCAAGAAAATACAAAGGCAAATATACGAATATTGATGCAGTTTGGAGTTTTAACATAAAATATTATTGTAACAATGTCATAGTTTAGCCGTAATACAGTTGTAACAGGTAATTTGAATGGATAGGTTATGAGGTGTGAAGATCAGGACTCAATGATGTATTGTGCCATCAGCAAATAGAAAACAACTTTGGACACCAATCATCACCAACCCTGCCAGCCTTATTGATATCGATGCCAGGTCGAACTAATAGTAAATAATTTGGATAATCAAAAGATCTAGAAATGCTTACTGTCTGCAAATACATGTAATGAATGTGAACACATAACAATCTATATGTATAACATAGATGATTCTTAGTATATGATATAGTATTTAACATTGGCTTTCAATAAATACCTTTAATTGTTCCGATAACAGAGAATACATAGTAAGTTCTAAGAGGTGAGAAACTCCAGGTTTATGAATGAACACAGACCCAGTACAGGTCAGTCCTAATTGGTACCAGATGCTGGGAGGGGAGTTCATTGGTCTCATGAAGCTAACACTACTTATTACGTATGCAGTTGTACCAGGTCACCGGCATGTGAATATATGAACATAGATAACAAATATCTTATGTGAATATGTAAGGATGGGAATGTTGAAGGTGTACATTTTTTTGGAACTTTTTTACTGATTTTGTTTTATGTACTGTCCCAGAATATAACATTTAGATTGTAAACATCCCTCATCTTCCAAAGTTGATACTATAAAACTGTTGACCATTGATCAAGTCTGACCCTCTGTGTGTCCAAACATAAATAAAATGTTACATAGTTTCCTTTTTGCAAGTATGTTAATCCTACTAATCACAGATGCAGGGTTATGAAGAAGAACATCAGTATGTAAACATTCACTGATGTTGAATAGAGATAACATTATTCCTATCTAGTGTGAATATACATGACTGAATGTGTACATGTTTATTGAATGTTATTGAAGTTATTATGTCACAAAATATAATATTTATATTGCATATGTCCTATGTTGCATATGTTGATACTATAAAACTGTTGACAATTGATCAAGTCCAATCTATTGTGTGTCCAAGCAAAATGAATGCTACAGTCGTTTTTGCAAATATTGTTGATGTTGTGTTAATATACATCATGTGAAATCTACGTTGTTCATCGGGGAGATTGGCAACGATGGACTGACATCACTTAAACTACAAAACAGGTCATAAGACTTACACATAACAATCTGTTTATGCACATGTGGTATATGTGACTTATATCAATGGAATCCAGCGCTCTACGTTGTTACGAGGCGATGGACAAAGATGGGCTGAGCAACAGTTAACCCTCAAGACGTTCTCTAGAGCTGTTTTTGTCTAAGGTGCTGACTAACAGAACTATACTATCCGTCCTCATCAATCTGAAAGTGTACATCAACCTCCAATTTCTCACTGGTAGAAGATTGTGATGATACGACAGGAAATCATGAACATGAATGTGCAAGCATACAGTGTTTTATGTTTTCCTCTTCTGTTTTAACTAACATTGTTACTCACTATCCCTAACAAATACATCGTGCAACTGATAAGTGTACACATAATGGTTATGCCATTTACGCAACATAAATACTATACTCTGATTCCTGGATATATGTGTTGCGCTTTTCCCAAGCAAGATATGGTGGTCCTGCCATGTAAAGCTTCTCATAGATAAACTGGTCTTTACTTTCTTCCCAGCTTTGTCACATCATTCTAAACATAATTAAGATAGTCGCTTATCATAGCATACCTAATGAATTGATTGGTATATGCTATGGTCTTTATTACGAAAACATGATCCATGAGTGACATGCCATGTGCTAATTAGAGATCATCTAAGTACAATTGGGGATGTAAGATATGTTTGAATTTATAGTTTCAAGATCAAACTGATACAACAATTTTATTGCTTGAATGTGATATGTCAGTTGAGTGTAAATTATATATTTATATTACAATTAAATGTATTATTAAACCTTTCTGTATTTCTGCATTATTCAAGACAGACAGCACATGTAGAGCGAGGCCAGTTTTGTAAAGGGGGATATATTAATAATATATTTACGGTTGAAGGATAAAGAGGCGTGTCTTCATTTCATGCTTGATACGTTTACACACATATTGAATTCTATCACATACGTGATGTTATCTGAACCATGTGATGTGATGATAAATGCAGCACTGTGAACTTTCTAGCAATCATTTAGCAAACATACATGAGAAACTTCACTCTTGACACCATGAATACTTTGAACCATGGCTATTACAGATTTGATGAAGATGCTGAGAAATACCGAGAAGAGTTGCATACACATATTACACTGGTTTGATATTGAAAATAATTTACTTAAAATGAAATATTAAATACATTAACTGATTAATAACATGCACTGAACATATATGTGAACGGTTATCATTTCTGGCATGAAACTCAACGCAGCACTATGTTAATGTATTGTTTTGTCTATAATCAATCCTTGTTGTCAGATTTCATCAACTGTCTTCAACGAAAATTCTTCTTGTTCTATTGCAGAAATAGAAGGTCGCATATATGCGATTTAAACACTGTACATGCATATTAGTGTTTTACATTATGTCCCTATGTGTTATTCATTGCATAGTAGAACGCATTTCTACTTTCCTCATGAAAGACAATATTAGTGTAATATATTCAAATATAGCTATAACTATCACTGAAAGGTCATGGGATGAGTTGTAAAAAATGAGATTAGAAAAATAATTTTGAAATCATTCAGAAATACGAATGTGTTGAGCAAATCTCACATGCATATTCTATTAGAAGTATATTTAAAAACTCGAGTTCCGAAAAGCTTCTGCTGTGTTTCAAGTGTTATTGTCTGAAGGTTATTGAACACTTACATTTGTTTTATAGTATAACAGATCATCTGCTCTGTTAACTCAAAGAATTTCCGACATTTCATTATGGTAATGTGTAATATGTTCCTTGTGTTCAACATCAGACGGAAGTTATAAACACTATTTATGATGCATCCTGGGGTTTAATTACGGATGTCAAACTGACATAGTGCTCTGTACAAAGGACAGTAACCTTACACTTTGTAGCCGTAGTATGTACAGAGTGAGAGTCTATCATCATGGTTTATGCTTAGTTCATTATACTTTTGAAAATACTTTTTAATTCTTTATAACTTCAAACGGAGATGAGTATGTCAGTTGTAATAAGAGACTAATATACCCAAGCAGAAAGGCGCTGGAACATGGTATGTGTATCAATTGTGAAGTGATTGCTGTTAAGTACCAAATAGGGAACCCGCTTCATGTTTTAATTATCTTAAATACCTGCCTGACTCCCTGCCATGCACTAGGATATGAGTTGTGAGACTGGGGCAAGAGTCATTAATTCGAATCTGACTCCACCTAATCCAGTGCCTTTATTGACAGGGAGTTGAGAGCCACAAACAATCTTAGGGAGAGTCCTCCTCACCATACTCATAGTGTGCCATATAAATGTACCTATACCCATCTATACATATATAAACAGATAAAACAATTGGTCCACACCTGCATCAGCCGATCCTGGGTTGTTTTCCCTACTGATACTCTGGAGTTGGCAAGTTGTGTCAAGGAGTTTACACTTGGTGCTGTGAAGGAAAGAGGGTCGTTGTAAACCATGTATATAATGTTGGCTTCTTATGTGGTGCTGCTTATTCAACGAATACTAATGGTTCTTAGATGCATTTGTGGCATTTACTTGTAAATTGAATGAATTTGCTCTTGCAATTCTGAATTGTTGATAATACACATTAGTTACAACGTTTACGCTTACCTTTCTAACATATAGCTTCATACCAAAACGGTGTGTATGCACAGAGGGTACAGGGTATTTTAAAACCGGAGAATGAATAATGAGTGAGCTAGACAACATGTATATGTTCACAGGTGATGGATCATAATTTGAACTCGTTGGAACATCTGGTTTGAAAAACATGTATATAATGTTGGCTTCTTATGTGGTGCTGCTTATTCAACGAATACCAATGGTTCTTAGATGCATTTGTGGCATGTTTTTGTCAATTGAAGGAATTTATTTTCGCAATTGTGAAATATCATGTTTATAGAAGGAACAGCACTTCGGAACGTGTCCAATGATTTTACTTAGGACAATTACATTGGTTACTCTGGATTTTAAATTCTTTTCTCAATGATCAGTACCGAAATGATGCAATCAGCATCAGATATATACAGAGAGATACAGAGGATAATGGATATTATAAAACTGTACAATGAGTCATTGTGTGCACTTGAAACATTTTTATGTTCGGGAATGGTGGATCGTATTTTTACCGCTTTTGAACATCTTACCGTTATATAAACTTTTTCTCAATCCATTCAGTATTTTGCATATCTTTATGATCTGCATATGTCGTTTCATAGACATTAAGTTGATAAGATTATACAAGTGTATCAGTAAATAGTTGCAAAAGGTGTATTATACGTTCCAGACCAAACATTATGTCGGGATTATGCATTAATACTCTGATAGATCAAGTGCATGATACAGCAGGTCATTCCTAATTAATACCACGGGCTTGGAGGGGCACTCCATAGGTCCTATGAAGTAGGTTGGGCAACACCGCAAATAAGGATGTGGCAGTTGCATAACTACCAATAAGGTATCACCTTATATTCCAGTCTTTTCATATCATTTCATGTCAAAATAATATCACATTTTCTTGGATTTTTCGCATGTCATGGAACATGTATTGACAAACCGTTTTAAAGTATTTATGTCAGTGTTATATCATTTTCTTTTAAGAATGATCATGTTTAAAAAAAATAACAACATGGGAATTCAGCATGTGAATATTTCCAAACTCACTGGTTTCATATTTTCAAATGAAGGGTGATAGGCATGCCCCTATCCAGTATGGAGGTTCTGCGTATGTCACAATTGTTTTGTCGTTGTATTTTCTCCTAGCTTTCTATCTTCAAATGCTAGACTACATATAATGGTTGAATGTTCCCGATGTCCTCTAAGAGTAACAGTTAATGTACATGTACAAGTACAAGTTCTCTATTGCAACACAATTACTCAAATTTAAATCAATGAATATGAATATTATAAGAGAGGAAGTCTTGTATGTTACAGGTATTGATTTGAGTGGCATATTCAATATTGGCATCACACTTTGAAGTATCACACACATGCATGGTCCAACTATTCAGATATCATCCCAAATTATTCATCTGACCTTCGCCCTAATTCCCGTACCACGAATCATGTTGGTTTTATGGGAGTCGGTTTTACATATATAGACCCACTAGCTGTAATTGGTAAAGAATCCAGAAGTCTTCCGATTGTTATCCTCCAAGTTAGAAAGCGGCACTATCTCTACCTCCAGCCCTCATCAATCTTGAAGTGGACACCATTAGTAGTGATATCTCGAGAGTTATGTGGAAGCATGCCAATAGATTATTCAACACAAGAGATTGAAAACCGTAAATATGTTTGTCTGAGTGACACTTGTGAATAGTTTTTCCAAAACACGTTTTTACTAATATTCTTTAATGTTAAATTATTCATAGAAAGGAATTGAATGTGTGAATGGATTGCGACTGTTGCTTCATTGTAAAGAAGTTTATCGTATGTCCTCTTTTATTTAATCGTTTTAAAGTCTTTAAAATTCATTGAGAGTTTTTATGTTTTCGTTAACAATAAAACATACAATAATCGTTATCATCAAAATAACCGTCTTCATTTGTTCATATTTATCATGGAAGCCATAAGACATATTTACAGTTATAATGACATAATGTTAAAGACAATATTTGTACAAAAGGACATTTTTCGTCCTATCTCTCAAACACCACCAGCCATCAAACGTTGAACCAACACAGTACACCAGATGGCGTAAGCTGACACACTTTAACCTCCCTAGGCCTAATAATTCAAGATACCTGTAGAACGTAATGATACACATTCATAACAGTGAAATATGAGTGCATGAAATGAACCATTGAAATTAAAAAGATGCTCTCAAAACTAGATATGAGACAGGTCCAAGCTTTAGTGAAATCTGTATCCATTTTCATGTTGAAAGGTCTCGTTAATGTTCAGACTGACAGAATAATTTCACCATTCTGTTCAATATCGAGAGGGACGTTCCTGTACATCCCATAATTCAACTGTGCATACAATGGAATGTTGGACCGTGTCGTCGTTCTGGGTTGCAGGTATAAATAGAATTTTCTTATCACCCTACCTCACGTTTTAAAAACACAAACAGGAAGTCAATCACGCGATGTACACATGAGAATATAAATAGTTCCTTCCCATCACGATTTCCTCTCATCTTCACACCTATTACCAAACACTTCAGCTCGAGATGTGTATCAGACCTCTCAGTTCAGCCTAAGGTTGCACACCTTGGCCAACGTGAAGACTGAACTTCTCTTTCTTCTCCTCATCAAACTAGAACACAGATCATCAGAAGAGTAGACTAAGGAAAAGGATGGCTATAGTATACTTATATGAACAAGTATATTATACACAAAACATTAACATGTATGTGAATCTAAACTTAACTTCATTAATGTTCAAACCTTTGCTGCACTGTACAAGACAGCGGGGTGCAATAGCGGCATACACTTTTTCAGCTGATACATTAGATCATAAATATATTTTCCCATTAGGTTTTCTCACGTTTCCGACCTTTCCTTCACCTTAACGCATTCATGATATTAACATCATGGATAATTTATAACTGCATGACTTAAAATATTACCATGAATGCCAAATGCAAGGGGATTATTTCAGTGAAGAGCATTTCATCAGTCTGTAGGTATGTCAGTTGAGACGTATGTGAAGGTTTTTCTTTGAGTTTTACTCACGTTTATCATCCTTCCAAGTCCCAGCTATTAGATAGATATAAATTGGTGCAGCTCCCAAGGCTGAATGCATTAGAAATACATGCCATTTAGATAGTGGACAAATATAACATGAATATATTTGGGATAACACAACCTTCAATAGTAAACATTAATATCTGTCAGAGGGGTACTTAACGTAAAATTAGCTTAAGTATCGATTGTTGGACCTCGATTTTGTGGAGGCAAAATGGTTGTGTGGTAAGCTGCTGGTACAATCAGTGCTGCCGTTAGTTGCCTTACTCTGAGGGTATGGATTCGAATCCCGCAACGGACTCGGCCCGCAAAAGTACAATACATGTGAGCAGTATGAGTCATGAGTTATGAGTTGTTACAGCCATTATGAACTAACGAAATACACACGTGTTTAGGAAGACACTGTTATATAACATAAACCACTGCCACGTGGATGATCTGTGTTTCTGGAGCAGTTTACAGGTTCAGCTTCTTTTGAAGGCTTGATGAGATGAGCTAAGATAAGCTCTCTGGGAAGGGAGTAGTCAACATGCTGTGAGGTTTTGTGTTGAAACAAAAAGTTCGGACTGAAACCAACAAGCCACTGAATTGTGGATATACAACTGACCATGGCAGGATCCACCGACAGACGTGTTATCCAAAGTCGAATCTTGTAATTTCCTACTGTGATATCACTCGAATTCGAAACCCAACCTTCACTAATTAACATTCCAATAGTATGAACCTTCGCACGCAGTGAAAACTAAACAACTAAGAAAATAAATCGTTAGAGGGATAATGAAATGGACATGTAGCTGATCCGATGCTTTAAACTCAACAAAGATGTTATGAGAAAATACAAACCATGACTAAAAACTTAACAGGAAATTCTGGTGAAAGTCTCTCCTTTAAAATGAAAACAAATATTCTGACTTTGGTTCCGCTTCACCTTGTGAAATACCTGCATTCCGAATACCAGAGATTGCAATTTCTCTCTCATCCTCGTTACATTAATGTTACATTTACTATTATGAAATTATCCTGAACATATGATACAACAGTAACAATAAGGATTAGAGGAACGCCTTTCAAAATTTGGAAAATAGCTGAGCTCTTTAAGTTATGGTATCATATTCGGCATTGTATGCTGAAATGTGATTATTTTTCGCGAATTGGCACTGAATTAACTTCCTTTTGCTTTGATAAATACCAACATGTTCTTGAATGAATGGGAATCAGCCAATCAATGGCATTTCTTGAACATTCCCGAATATCTCTAAAGAATGTTTCAGCTCTTCAGACAAATCATCATTTAAAATAGTGACGGCTCAATATTTTCTTATTGTTACACATGTGCATTGAAAAAGTACAAGTATTACTTTAGATGGTTTTCGTTTCATAACTCTTTCATACATTTCCTTAGTTTAAGGACTAAAAACGTGTCTAGACGAGCAAGTTTGCGTTCAGATAAAAGTGGTACAATAAACGAGTATTCAGATCAGGTATATTAGATTATACATGTGAATTTATAAATACAATATCCTTCAAATATTGTAGTATTTTAGGGTTATGCTAACAATCCGGTTGGGATGTGTCATATTTGTATCTGTAGTTAAATTTCCAACTTGATGATGAATATGTGATAGTTATATTCTTTTCTATTTTCGTTGTCTTCTTTTACCAGCAGTCTGTGTAAATTGATGTGAACAAGCAAGTAGACAACTCATTTATTCAGCTTGACTGCATTTAATTACTTGATGAGCAATGTAAAACAGCCAAGGAGTTGTAATGAAAACCAATGAAGTTGGAAGAAAGATATCTGCTTTAAAACAGTTTAGAAAGAAGAGAGTTTCTGAAATAAACATTCCAATGGGTTTACGTTTCCAGGTGCTAAAGCAAATAAAATGTTAAGGAAGCAATAATACAACGTATGTATGTATGTATGTTTCTTCAAACCTCATGTGTACACAACGTAGCTTTAAAAATAAACAAACGATTAAAATCTGATTTTTGAACCCCTCCCTCCGAAATTGAAAACCTGTTGTTGATGTTTTTTCTAAGTATCTATAACAGAATCCACTGAGTAATACAAATACATGTAACTCCAAGTTTTACTAAACTATAAGTGGCAAAAGAAACTTTATCCTATTTTCAAGGGATAAACACTTTCAAATGAAATAAATATAAATTGGATTTTTAATAGTTAAACTTGGCATCATTCAAAGAATATTAACGGATGTTACATCACTATCAAAACTAAAATATTATGTGTGTGGGGTCAGAAAATCAATACTTCTTTAAAGAACTAAATCAACACATTTTTTTATTTTCATTTATCCATTCACTGGAGAGTTCGGAGAAGATTGCAACAGAAAATCTGACGTGTAAATGCCACATGACAGATTCTTGTCTATTTATCACCCGTAATCAGATTGCTTGAAAAGAAGGGTTCCTGAATCGTGATATTCTCAAGGACATCTACACACATGTGCAGGCAGTGTGCAATGTGTCTGGCATCTTGTAAAGCTTCTAACATAATTGAAATCTTCGTTTCTATTATTTGACACTAACGAGGTGTCAAATATGATAAAACAGTGTATTTTCTTTCATAATACAGTCAAGCCGCGATAATCCGGCCACTGATAATCCGAATATCGCAGTTTCCGAAGGGTATTAAGATGTAACCAAACTTATCTCTATAGTAGTCCTCAGTACTCAGTAGTCCGAACATTTCACTATCCGAACGTTTTTGATGAAAAACGGAAGTTTTCGGATTATCGAGGCCTGACTGTATATCCTAAAATACAGTTCGAATTTGCCTCACCTGAAGAAATACCATTCAAATATCTGACGTTTCAGTAGATTCGGCAAAGTTACCGTCAACGCCTTCTGCATTGCTATTGAAAATCAATTTGGTTTCGGGTATTTGCAATACAAATACATTATTTCATGTTGACGTTGTCCATGTTGCTTGACAACTGTCGCTTTTCAATGAGATGTATTAGCCAGTTCTCAACTTTAAGCAGTATGGAAGATTCAGTTTGAGAATATGAAGCTTAAATTTTGTATTAAAGGTACATAAAGGTATATTGCTGTTCGTTTTCATGTTCTGTCACTCTCAAGTCATATGTTTTAAATGGTTTGTTGTTTTAAATCATACATTACTACCTATACTACCTATAGTACCAACGGAATTATCCAATGAAATGAAATACATGAAAATACCATGCCTTCGTCCAATTGAAAAGGTTTAATTATATTTTCCTTTTATACTCAGTTAGTAATTTAGTAACAAATGTACTACATCAGAAACTATGTACATCAAAAACATATACCTTAATCCTTTCACCTTATCTCAAACACATTTTTAAATTTACTCGTTTCACCACCTTCTTTATCATATCGATTACTCTAACCTTTAATATTAGCCGGACACATAAGTTTCTAAATAAATAAGCAGAAACATTTGTGTAAATATTCATGTATCTATTCACAACAATACGTGATCAACAGGCCTCTTAAATCTTCATATATCATAGGAGTGTTCTATGCATTAGTATGAGACATGGCTCTAGGTGAATAAACAGGAACAGTTCTGTGTATATTCATAACAATGCTTGGAGTGTTACATGGAAAAAACGTTTCAAAGTTCAAATCGGAGATGAACTAGGAAGTTTTGATGAAAGATAAAGAATTAAACCAAGTTGGGGTGTGTAATGTTAACTGGTGTCCAATTGATATATAATTTCTTTTAGTTTTACAATGAGTAGAATCTATGTTTAATAACCTGAATAATTTTCATCATGTGGTCCCCATGTAAAAGAGTGACCATTGACGTTAACAATCTTCTATTAAAAGTCTGATGAAGAGTAAAATTCCTCCTTTGACAGCACTTCAAGGTCATATCAGAAGGTTGTTAATAAATAAATTATGTGATCTTATATAAGAAGATATTCAACAAAATTTAAAATTGACACAAGGGATGAGTCGAACGTTAGCTCTAAGTTACTTACAGGAATTGGAAGGATCAATTTCGAAACCTTTTAAGTTAAAGTTAAAACGTTATAGATGAAATCATGGTTCGTTTGATCATTCACTTTTGGATCAATTTGACATGTTGAAGTATCAAATCATATTTTCTCTTGCCAAATTGCATTTAAAGTAAATAATAGTATTGATTATGAGAAGAAGAGAGAAGAAATGCCCTGGCTATTTCATAGAAGGGGAATTCAAACTCATCAGAAATTGAAAAAGAACATTACATGAAAGGTCATAAATATGTGTATCATTCTAATGAAGGACATACAACAACACTTATCTACACCAACTTTATCGAAGTTATCCAATATTTAACAAATATACATCTCGACAATGAATAAACATTTCTATCAGTGGTATGGTTGACTTAATGGGTGAGGAATGCTAATTCTGTTAACTAGATAAGAACATTTCATTTTCAAATCATGTCAATATCTATTATAACATAAGCTGAAGTAATACCTCTACTATTTGCGATGATAATATGAAAAGAGCGCTTCTAAGATCTCTAAAATCTGGCAGCCCTTGATAAACACTTGCAGGTTTCTGTGTTGAAGAACATATACTCCTACCAGTGAGGGCAGTGTGAGAGCTACATAATCTCAGACTCATAACTACCACTAATACATGTATTTGTAAACCTTTATTAAACCATCTTAAACCGAAATAAACTGTTATTCATCAATTTAGTCTTTGCCCTGTATCAAATTAAACTATTATCATTTTATTACTGCTAATCCCCCTGTGGAAATACCTGAAACAAATACCTGACATATATTCTACGTTTAGAATACTCAACATTGCCTTTGGGATTGTGTTTATCTAGAAGGAATTTGCTGCACCCACGCACCTGGTTTTATCAATTTACGAAAATATTTCCAAAAAATTGAAGAAACACAACTATTGTTGATGAAGCCCTAGCTGAATACTGGATATTCAAACATTCGCAATCAGAGCTTTTAGCATGCTTGGTGTATTGATGCTTATAAATACATATATTTGTCATTTTAAATTACATTATTTTCGAAGGTTAATAAACGAGAGAATTAAATTGGTTACTAAATTAACTTAAACTTTTGAATGAAGGCAGTGTGTTTTGTATTTATACTTTATGCCATGAAATTGGTTTTCACATTTTTAAGGAACGATAGTTTAAAAATATTGTAAAAAACATGACTGTATATTATTGTTAATACCCTGCAAATATTTGACATTGTGTTTGATACTTGGTCATCAATTATTTGCAGCACCTATCCGTGTATACTTGTTTATGTATTGACTCTAAATACTAAATCAATAATTACTTGTCTTGTGTTCTGAGTAGATACAATTGACGCAGTGAACATTACAATAATTATTGTAAAGGAAATCTCTCGAAAGACTGAAAACAATGCATACATCTGAATGTGTCTATAGTGATGACAGAACATTCAATTTGAGCTAGTGAATGTTTCAGATTAATTTCTATACCTAGTACCTTCTTCATATGTGTTTTCTTAGGTAAAAATAACTCTTCTTAAACAATATGTCACTAAATCAAATCAAAATACTATATAATGAACATATTTGCAGATTGAAGCTACCTACTAATTCTCCCTATACCTTTCAATGCATAAAAACCTGAAATACTCCAGGTAAAGATAGATATGATAAAACAAAAAGAGAATATATTCCAATTTGCCAAATACTCCAAATGCTCATCCGTCACGCTGTTACCTTTCTCCTGAAATACAAGCATCTACTCTGAGGGAATATGGATTACATCTGGAGGTGTTGAGAGTTATATTTGCATTGCCATGACTGTGAACAAAAAGATCTTAGCTAATGGATTTCGTCTGCTCTCAAAAAAGACAGTTACTCGGGTAAGAAAGAAAACGGAGACAAAAGCCAATGCATGTTATGTAATGTATTGTGAGTCTGTACCGCCTAACCGGTACCAGCTGTTAATGATAGAGTTTGTTACACACAGCCCAACAGCATTACTGACTGCACTGTTACCTGTAATCATGATGACTTTCTGCTAATGCTGTTGTGTTATCAGTGGCATATAGCTAAACGATATCTAGCATTGTGTAAAGAAGTTGCTTATATTTCCTTCCTAACAGTAAGCTAACCTATATTTAGCATTTGTAGAGAAGTTGCTAACATTGCTTTCCGAATCAGTATTGGTTTTTTTATATATAAAACATGATAGTTGAATGTTTGTGAAGATATATAATGAGGATTGACAACATCGACAGATGTCTCCAATACATTATAATGAGTGACTGTCCCAAACTGTAATAACTCGAGCTAGTTGCCATCACTGGCTAATTTAAGCCATGCTGCATTTCGTTAACTTTACTGAGCTAGAGTAACAGCAAGTACAGAAATGTTTACCTTACCATCACTAGTTTCCTTTGTGAAGGTGTATATAGCATTATGTTCAATTTGTCATATTGTGTTTCTATAAGTTTCTCCAGCAGGACATGGTAAGTTCAACATCATGCTGTGGTGGTTTTTAATTAGCGGTAAAGGAAACACTAATGTATCTGACTCTTAAACCATCCCTGCATCTCCACACATGAGTCAACTTGGTATGGAGTTTGATCCTGCGTCATTATAAAGGTATTATAAATGTTGGCAACATGACAGATAAGAAACAGAAAAAAATATGTTGCCAGGATCACAGCAAGGCACAAGATATGGAAAGAACTCTTACACGCGAGAAGGAAGTCAAATGTAAAAAAGGAGTCATTGATTTTATTCTAACTCACTTTTGGAAATTTTAAATCCTCCTGAAAGGCTTTAAAAAACGTATTTCATACAGAATAAGGCTAAAACATTTACAGAAAATACCTTTTAAAATGCAAATCACTGCACATCAGACCTTATTTCCTTCAACAACAGAAGGTGTTTTGGTTATCAGATGTTTTGCATGGCAAAGGTAACTGACACAATAATGTATATCTTTACTAACATACCTTAATTTGAATTGTGTGTGTTTAATGTATAAACCAGGAATATTAAAAGGGGGGGGGGGGGTGATTTTTAAGTACCTGTATCAGTTACACTTATCCCATTCCCCATTCATAAACTACTTCCTCTCTAGAACAGATGTTTTAGTGATACACTGTTACTTACCCTCCAGCACGGGAACACCCCGGATGTTGTTTCAAAGGTGATGATACAACAACATGGTAGAAACATTATGAACCCTTTCCTGATAATGTAGAATAAGTTTACTTTGAATACAAACAACACAAACAACCCTTTCGAAAAGTTAAATTCAAAGTTAAATGTTTATGTCGAAATGATTACTCACTCTAGGCACTGCTGTGATATCATAGAATATATATTTTCACATATTGATGAACAAGATAAGGCCATTTCCTTCAAAGAAGTGTTTCAGTGTTTGTACTTGAACATGAATAAAAATTTCAATGCTAAAGTGAGAACATATATCGAAGTCCATTTATTCCTGAAGAAGTGGAGGTATATAATATCAGCAGTCTTTTGATTGGTGTGCGAGGTAATAAAATCATAGGGCAGAGCCCAATTTGAATACAGATTATCAAGTGTAGATTAATCGTTATGTATGCTCTTGATTATTGAGGATTACTATTTGGTGACTTAAGATTTTACAATTTTACATTCATTAAAAATAAAAATAATGAATAGTGAAGTCATTCATTTATCCTAAGAGCATGATAGGACATTGTTGATTAGTTTAATGCTAAGTTAGTTGTTACTTTGTGGATAATCAATGTATGTGTTTCATTGTTATAAAGTTGTTAAATCATTTTATATTTCAATGTACAATACAAGATAGCTGAAACTGCCAATAGATCTTTCCTGATAATGAGGCTGATTAGGTGCAAAAGTGCAAGCAAACACCGGTTCAATCCCGTACTATCAGCCTGTGCATTTCGCTTTTTGCTGAATCTTACTAAAAGATCTGTGTAATAATAATAATAAAAATATTCACGCCAAGGATGCAGCAACGAAAGAGTCCTCAACGGAATCATATGATGAGAGAACACAGCCTCTTTCTGAACACTTATCAAATACATAAATCTGTTATCCAGGCACATAATTAATATTCATTAGCTACAAGCATTGTCATAAACATGTTGCGAGTCAGTTTGATAAGAGATGAATAGATGTCTGAACACTTTTCCGACATTTGTTGTCATGAAATGTGCATTTGAGATATCAAAGCTTGTATTCATATACCTCTAATTCGTCTCTCTTACCCTTATTGCACTTGTCAGACACCTACCTGTTATGATGGCAACCTGCCAAAACCTCTTTGATTGACTATATTCTTCACTGAAGGGATTCTGGTGTTTCCTATATAACCTCTTTGATTGACTATATTCTTCACTGAAGGAATTCTGGTGTTTCCTATATAATTGGAAAAACAACTTCTTTTAAAAGGAATCATTATCAACACTATTTGTTATTACGTATCAACTTCGTTGGTGTGAAGTGAGATGATAGTTTAATATACAATGGTTCTCCTCACCAAACTGCTGCTCTCCAACTGTCTGAGATAACTTCTCTGTCTGACACGTGGCTGCTATCTTCTAACATGGCAAACTGCCAGAAGTGGAACCGAAAGTAGTTCATTATTCTTTGTCCTTCACTCTTCAACCACAAATTACAGGTTTTGTTCACTTTAGCCAAAACAACTTTGTCATAATGCTATGATGTCGTCAACAATAGATACAAAACTGATTGGATTGGATTGGAAATCAAGTATATTGTTCACGTATTTGTTGTGTGATGTGATTCGATATGGAAATGATAGAAATTAAATATCCCAAATCTTGAATCTCGAATCAAGTTTGATAATCATACACTTGACGTGTTTATTTTGCTCTGACTTGTGTGACTTGTGAAAAGCTACTGATGGTGTAAGGAGAGTAACATGCTACAAAGAAAATACACAAAACATAAAGGAACGCCAGAACTATGACTTCCATTAAGTACTTGTCAATGAATTTTCGATAATGATTATGATGCTTTATTTCATCAGTAAATACATTCTCCAATTAAAAGTATAACGAATACTTTGTCAGATAGAAATGAATTTGCACATATTTTCAGTAAGTTCTATCTTAAAGGGAATTTTAGTAAATTAATTATTTTTGTTTTTGATGCATTTGCACATATGTGATTTATTTTTAGTATTCTATCTTACATTTGTGTTTTGTTGAAAGGCAAGGACTATATATTAGATATATCACATGTTAGCCCTTTTCAGTTTTTTTCCAACAGTGTCGCTGTACTCACGGTTGGTATTTAAGAAACAACAATAGACAAACACTCATCAATTGGTCCACAGCACACCTGCTCCTGTCTGCAGTAAACACTGACTTGAGGGCGTTTAGGTGGTTCTGCTTGGAAATATCCTGGAATGTTTGGTAGTTATGTCAAGTAGTTTACACCCAGGGTTAAGAAGGAGAGATGATATTTGTGAAACATTTTACAGTATTATTATGTCATGACAATTGTTTTCCAATAACATACAAAGGCAAATACAAGAATATTGAGATTGATGCTTTTGGGAGTTTTAACATAAAATATTATTGTAACAAGTGGTTATGTCATAGTTTAGCCGTAATACAGCTGTAACAGGTAATCTGAATGGATATGAAAGGAAGTGTGAAGATCAGGACTCAATGATGTATTATGCCATCAGCAAATAGAAAACAACTTTGGACACCAATCATCACCAACCCTGCCAGCCTTATTGATATCGATGCCAGGTCGAACTAATAGTAAATAATTTTGAGAATCAAAAGATCTAGAAATGCTTACTGCCTGCAAATACATGTAATGAATGTGAACACATAACAATCTGTATGTATAACAGTCGTTTTTGCAAATATGGTTGATTTTGTGTTAATATATATCATGTGAAATCTAAGTTGTTCAGCGAGGAGATTGGCAACGGTGGACTGAATTACTTAACAGAACAGGTCATAAGACTCGAACATAACAATCTGTTTATGCACATGGGATATATTTGACTTGTATAAGCGGAATCCAGCGCTCTACGTTGTTACGAGGGGATGGACAAAGATGGGCTGAAGAACAGTAACTGTTCACCTCTCAAGACGTTCTGTAGAGCTGTTTTTGTCTAAGGTGCTGACTGACAGAACTAAACTATCCATCCTCATCAATCTGAAAGTGTACATCAACCTCCTGTTTCTCACTCGTAGAAGATTGTGATGATACCACAGGACCACTTGAACATGAATGTGCAAGCAAACAATGTTTTATGTTTTCCTCTTCTGCTTTGAGTAACATTGTCACTCACTATCCCTCAAAATACATCGTGCAACTGATAAGTGTACACATAATGGCTATGTCATAAACGCAACATAAAGACTATACTCTGATTCCTGGATATATATGTAGTACTTTTCCCAAGCAAGGTATGGTGGTCCTGCCATGTATAGCTTCTCATAAATAAACTGGTCTTTACATTCTTCCCAGCTTTGTCACATCATTCTAAACATAATTAGGATAGTCGCTTATCATAGCATACCTAATTGAATTGATTGGTATATGCTATGGTCTTTACTACGAAAACATGATCCATGAGTGACATGCCCTGTGATAATTAGAGATCATCTCAGTACAATTGGGGATGTCAGATATGTTTGAATTTATGGTTTCAAGATCAAACTGATACAACAATTTTGTTGCTTGAATGTGATATGTCAGTTGAGTGTAAATTATATATTACAATTAAATGTATTATTAAATTTGACTTTGAAATTCTGTATTTCTGTATTATTCAGGACAGACAGCACATGTAGAGCGATGCCAATTTTGTAAAGGGGGATATATTTATAATAGATTTACAGTTGAAGGAAAAAGAGGCGTGTCTTAATTTCATGCTTGATACATTTACACACATATTGAATTCAATCACATGTGATGTTATCTGAACCATGAGATGTGATGATAAGTGCAGCACTATGAACTTTCTAGCAATCATTTAGCATACACAAATGATAAAATTCACTTTGGACACCATGACTACTTTTAACCATAACAAATAATCAAAAATAAAAATTATATACTTAAAATGAAATATTAATTACATTAACTGATTAATAATATACACTGAACATAAATGTGAACGGTTATCATTTCTGGCATGAAACTCAACAGCATCACTATGTCTATAATTAATCCTTGTTGTCAGATTTCATCAACTGTCTTCAGCGAAATTTCGTTTTGTTCTACTGCAGAAATAGAAGATTGCATATATGCGATATAAAAACGGTACATGTATATCCGTGTTTTACATGTATGTCCTTATGTGTTATTCATTGCATAGTAGAATGCATTTCTACTTTCTCATGAAAGACAATAGTATTGTAATATATTCAAATGTAGCTATACCTATCACTGACAGGTCATGGGATGAGATGTAAAAACTGAAATCGAAAAAATAATTTTGAAATCATTCAGAAATACGAATGTGTTTAGCAAATCTCACATGCATATTCTTTTAGAAGTATATTTTAAAAACTCGAGTTCCGAAAAGCTTCTGCTGTGTTTCAAGTGTTATTGTCTGAAGGTTATTGAACACCTACATTTGTTTTATACTATAACAGATTATCTGATCTGTTAAGAATTTCCGACAGTTCATTATGGTAATGTGTAATATGTTCCTTGGCAATGTGTTCAACATCAGACGGAAGTTATCGAGATATCTAAACACTAGTTATGATGCATCCTGGGGTATTATTATGGATGTCACACTGACATAGCGCTCTGTACAAATGACATTAACCTATATAGCTAACACTGCCCTTTGTATCCAAAGTACATGTATGTACAGAGCGAGAATCTATCATCATGATGCCTGGTTCATTATCCGTTTTTAAAATATTTTTTATTCTTTATAACTTCACACGGAGTTGAGTATGTCAATTGTAATAAGAGACTAGTATACCCAAGCAGAAATGCGCTGGAACATGGTATGTGTATCAATTGTGAAGTGATTGCCAAATGTTTTAATTATCTTAAATACCTGACTCCCTGCCATGCACTAGGATATGAGTTGGGGACTGGGACTGAGACTGGGGCAAGAGTCATTAATTCGAATCTGACTCCACCTAATCCAGTGCCTTTACTGACAGGGAGTTGAGAGCCACAAACATTCTTAGGGACAGTCCTCCTCACCATACTTACAATATGCCATATAAATGTACCTATACCCATCTATACATATGCTCATTTAGAACAGATAAAACAATTGGTCCACACTTGCATCAGCCAGAAGGCGTTCCTTGGGTGTTTCCCTGCTGATACTTTAGAATATTGGCACGTTGTGTCAAGGAGTTTACACTTGGTGCTGTGAAGGATGGAGGGCGTTTGTAAACCATTATATAATGTTGGCTTCTTATGTGGTGCTGCTTATTCAACGAATACTAATGGTTCTTAGATGCATGTGTGGCATTTACTTGTATATTGAAGGAATTTCTTCGTGCAATTCTTTACTTTCATGTGTGGACACAAGTTATAGTGGTTTACAATGAATTTACTTGCATTTACCTTTATAACGAACAGCTCCATACCAAAATGATGTATATGCACAGAGGGTACAGCGTATTTTCAAACCGTAGAATGAATGATGAGTGAACTAGACATGTATATGTTCATAGGTGACGGATCATAATTTGAACTCGTTTGAACATCTGGTTTGAAAAACTTTCTTTATGAATGTATTTACGATCTGCATGTCGTTTCATATACATTCATTTAATTTGATTATACACAGTGTATCAGTAAAACGTTGAAACAGGTGCATTATATATTCCAGGCCTAACATCATGTTGGTGTTATGTATGAATTAATCTAACAGATCAAGAGCATGATACAGCAGGTCACTCCTAATTAATACAACGGGCTGGGAGGGATCTTCTGTGAGGGAGTTTGGCTAACACCGCAAATAACCGATGCTTTTTAGGGTTATGGAAGGGACCATGTGGCAATTTCATATCTCTATGTGGAGGACCTTTTAATGCTGTGCCATCACGTTATATTCCATAATAGTTTTTCCATATCAGTTTATGTTTATTTTGCATCCCATTCTTGAATTCTTTCGCCTGTTATGGAATTGTATTAATATGTATTGACAAACCGTTTATGCCACTGTTATATCATTTTCTTTTGATAATGCCATGCTATTTTTTATTTGAATAATGAAATTTAGCATGTGAACTCACTGGTTTCATTTTCAAAGAAGGGTGAAAGACATGTACCCATCCAGCATGGAGGTTCTGGGTTTGACATGTTAAGCATATCATAAGGTTTTCATTGTATTTCAATTAAACAATTTAAAACAGTGAATATGAATATTATAAGAGGGAAAAACTTTCAGAATATGTTTCAGGCATGGATTTGAGTGACATTTTCGATATTGGCATCACGCTTTGAAGTATCACACACATGCATAGTCTAACTATTCAGGTATCATCCTAATTTATTCATCTGACCTTCGCTCCAATTAACGCCTGCACAACTCTGTTCCGTATAGACTAACTTGCTGTACTGGGTACAGAATCCGGGAGACTTCCGTTTGTTATCCTCCAAGTTAAAGAGCAGCACAATCTCTACCTCCAGCCCTCATCAATCTTGAAGTGGACAGCATCAAGAGATACACCTGTAGTATTCATATCTCGAGACACATACTGGCTTAGTTATGTGGAAGCATGCCAATAGGTTATTCAACACAAGAGATAGAAAACCGTAAATATTTTCGTTTGAGTGACACATGTGAATAGTTTTTTTCAAAACACGTTTTTACAACTATTTTTAAATGTAAAATATGTTAATGGAATGCGACTGTTTGCCTCGTTGTAAAGAAGTTTATCGTATGTCCTCTTTTATTTAATCGTTTTAAAGTCTTAAAAATTCATTGAGAGCTTTAATGTTTTCATAAACAATAAAACATAAATCATCGTTATCATCATACATCATGATCATGTAAAATATCATTTGTTCATATGTATCATGGAAGCCATAAGTTAAAGACAAATTTACAGTTATAATGACATAATGTTAAAGACAATAAGTGTACAAAAGGAAATTGTTCGTCCTATCTCTCTATCATCACCAGTCATCAAACTTTGAACCAACACAGTACATCCGATGGTGTAAGCTGACACAATCACTTTAACCTCCCTAGGCCTCATAAATCATGATACCTGTAGAATGTAATGATACACATTCATAACAGTGAAATATGAGTGCATAAAATGAACCATTAAAATAAAAAGATGCTCTTGAAACTGGATATGAGACAGGTCCAAGTTTTAGTGAAATCTGTAGCCATTTTCCTGTTGAAAGGTCTCGTTAATGTTCAGACTGACAGAATAATCTCACCATTCTGTTCAATATCGAGAGAGACGTTCCTGTACATCCCATAATTCATCTGTGTATACAATGGAATGTTGGACCGTGTCGTCGTTCTGGGTTGCAGGTATAAATAGAACTTTCTTATCACTCTACCTCACGTTTTAAAAACACAAACAGGAAGTCAATCACGCGATGTACACATGGGAATATAAATAGTTCCTCACCATCACGATTTCCCCTCATCTTCACACCTATTACCAAACACCTCAGCTTGAGATGTGTATCAGACCTCTCAGTTCAGCCTAAGGTCGCACACCTTGACCAACGTGAAGAGAGAACTTCTCTTTCTTCTCCTCATCAAACTAGAACACAGGGCAAAAGATAGATGAAGGAAAAGGATGGCTATTGTATACTTATATGAAAAAGTATATTATACACAAAACATTAACATGTATGTGAATCTAAACTTAACTTCATTAATGTTGAAACATTTGCTGCACTGTACAAGGCAGCGGGGTGCAATAGGGGCATACACTTTTTCAGTTGATACATTAGAACATACATATATTTTCCCATTAGGTTTTCTCACGTTTCCGACCTTTCCTTCACCCTAATGCATTCATGATATTAACATCATGGATAATGTATAACTGCATGACTTAAAATATCACCATGAATGCCAAATGCAAGGGGATTATTTCAGTGAAGAGCATTTCATCAGTCTGTAGGTATATCAGTTGAGACGTATGTGAAGGTTTTTCTTTGAGTTTTACTCACGTTTATCACCCTCCCAAGTCCCCGCTATTGGATAGATATAAATTGGCGAAACTCCTAAGGCTGAATGCATTAGAAATACATGCCATTTAGATAATTGACAAATATAGCATGATTGTATTTGGGATAACACAACCTTCCACAGTACAAATTAATATCTGTCAGAGGGGTACTGAATGTAAAATTAGCTTAACTATCGATTGTTGGACCTCGATTTTTGTCGAGGCAAAATGGTTGTGTGTAAGTCGAAGGCTATAACAAATGTTCATACTGAATGACAACCTTTCGCCAGTGAAAAGACGAATCAAGCAATATTGGCAGTGCCCGGACTTCACAACAAATCCTGCCATTCCATTTTTTGACAATGTAAATTCTATAAATAGCATTACATGTAGGCATTATGAGTCAAAGGTGTTTCATGCAACCAGGAGATTAATGGTAGCTACGGAGAAACAAATTACAATGATGGAGCAGGTTTGTGGTGCTCTGAATTGTTACAGCCATTATCAACAAACACACGTGTAAGAAACACTGTTAAATGACATACACCACGGCAATGTCGATGATCTGTGTTTCTGGAGCAGTTTACATGTTCAATTTCTTTTGAAGGCTTGATGAGATGAGCTCATGAGATACTTTGGTACACCCCCTTCAAGAGTCTATTACACTCTCTAGTTTTATTACAGGAAAGAAGTACTCAACATGCTGTGTGTTTTGTGTTGAAATAAAAAGTCCGGACTGAAGCCAACAAGCATCTGAATTGTGGATATACAACTGACCATGGCAGGATCCACCGACAGACGTTTTATCCAAAGTCGAATCTTTTAACTTCCTACTGTGATATCACTCGAATCCGACACCCAACCTTCACTAATTAACATTCCAATAGTATGAACCTTCACACACAGTGAAAACTAAACAACTAAGAAAATAAATTGTTAGAAGGATAATGAAATGAAAATGTAGTTGATCTGTTTCTTCAAACTCTTACATCAACAAAGATGTTATGAGAAAATACAAACCATGATTAAAAACTTAACAGGAAATTCTTATGAACGTCTCTCCTTTAAAGTGAAAACAAATATTCTGATTTTGCTTCCGCTTCAAGTGGTGAAATACCTGCATTCCGAATACAAGGCATTGCATTTTCTCTCTCACCCACGTTATGGTAGTGATACATTTACTAGTATGAAGTTATCCTGAAAACATGATACAACAATAACAGGTAGGATTAGAGGAACGCCTTTCAGAATTTGGAAACTAGCTGAGCTCTTTAAAGGGGCAGTAGCAAATTTTACTTTTTCAAATTTTCTATTTAAATTGATAGTTTATGTCATTTATATTAACTTTTGAGGGTAAAACATCTTATTACACAAACCAATTATCCGTAGTGGAATAACTGTGTTGCGTATAAAGCAAAAATTGCATGGCGGCCATTTTATTGTGAACACAATTTAATCATTTCGCATTACAAAAACGATTCCCATGGCATTATTGAACCATGTACAATTATTTTTAACTTCATCGACTTATTTGAGCGATAACACGTGCTACTGCCCCTTTAAGTTATCATACTCGGCCGTGTATGCTGAAATGTGATTATTTTTCACGAATTGGCACTGATTTAACTTCCTTTCGCTTTGATAAATGCCAACATGTTCTTGAATGAATAGGAATCAGCCAATCAATGGCATTTCTTGAACTTTCCCGGATATCTCTAAAGAATGTTTCATAATGATATATAATTTCTTTTAGTTTTACAATCAATATAGTCTATGTTTAATAACCTGAATAAGTTTGATTATGTGGTCCGCATGTAAAAGAGTGACCATTGACGTTAACAATCTTCTATTAAAAATCTGATGAGAGTAAAAATCCTCTTTTAACAGCACTTCAAGGTCATATCAGAAGGTTGTTTATAAATAAATTATGTGTTCTTATATAAGAAGATATTTAAAATTGACACAAGGGATGAGTCGAATATTAGCTCTAAGCTACTTACATGAATTGGAAAGATCAATTTCGAAAGCTTTTAAGTTAAAGTTAAAACGTTACAGATCATGCACTTTTGGAGCAATTTGGCATGTCGAAGTATCAAATCATATTTTCTCTTGCCAAATTGCATTTAAAGTAAATAATAGTATTGATTATGAGAAGAAGAGGGGAGAAATACCTTGGCTTATTCATAGAAGGGGAATTCAAAATCATCAGAAATTAAAAAGTCCTTGCCCTGTATCAAATTAAACTATTATAATTTTTTTACCTGTGGATATACCTGAAACAAAATACCTGACATATATTCTACGTTTAGAATACTCAGCATTGCCTTTGGGATTGTGTTTATCTAGAAGGAATTTGTTGCACCCACGCACCTGGTTTTATCAATTTACGAAAATATTTCCAAATAATTGAAGAAAAACAATCATTGTCATTTAGCATGCTTGGTGTATTTTGTATATTGATGAATGCGCTTTATAAATTCATATATGTGTCATTATAATTTCATTATTATCAAAGGTTATTAAACGAGAGAATTTAATTGGTTACTCAATTAACTTAAACTTTTGAATGAAGGCAGGGTGTTTTGTATTTATACTTTATGACATGGAAATGGTTTTCACATATTTAAGGAACGATAGTTCAAAAATATTGTAAAAAAACTTGACTGTATATTACTGTTAATACCCTGCGAATATTTGACATTGTGTTTGATACTTTGTCATCAATTATTTGCAGCACTTGTGTATACTTGTTTATGTATGTATACTCTATATACTAAATCAAGAATTACTTGTCTTGTGGTGTGAGTAGATTAACTAATTAATTAAAATTAATTACTTAACCTACTACCTACTTCATATGTGTTTTCTAAGGTAAAAATAACTCTTCTTAAACAATATGTCACTAAATCAAATCCAAATACTATATAATGAAAGCATATTTGCAAATTGAAGCTACCTACTTATTCTCCCTGTACATTTCAATGTATAAAAACCTGATATACTCAACCTAGCTAAGTAAATATACATGTGGAAAAAAAAGAGAATATATTCCCATTTGCCAAATACTCCAAATGCTCATCCGTCACGCTTTTACCTTTCTCCTGAAATACAAGCATCTACTCTGAGGGAATATTAGGATTACATTTGGAGGTGTTGTGAGTTAAATTTGCATTGCCATGACTGTGAACAAAAAGATCTGAGCTAATGGATTTTGTCTGATCTAAAAAAAAAGCCAGTTACTCGGGTAAGAAAGAAAACGGAGAAGAAAGCCAATGCATGTTATGTAATGTATTGTGAGTCTGTACCGCCTAACCGGTACCAGCTGTTAATGATAGAGTATGTTGCACACATCCAGACAGCACTACTGACTAGGGCTTCCACGGGTCCACAAAAATGGACTCGAGTACTCGAGGGGTTGGACTCGACTCGGACTCGAGTACTCGAAATTCATACCTTCCAACCACATAGCAGCATGTCACTCTAACATTTTGTTTGCCTTTGAGGTTTTAAATTATGAATACAGTGCGAACTACTACCCGTTTCGCGATACAATATATATCCCCAAAATTAATCAGTACCCATGCAACGTTCAGCACTACTGTTGATAAATCTAACGCCTTTTTAGGTTCAAATAAAATAATATTTAGGCTATTTATTTTCTATCTCTGTGATAAAGGCATGCAGGTGACAGAGAAGGAAAATTGCAACTAAATAATATTTACTTAAAAATTAAAATTAAAGTCATACAGTAAAGATGACAGAAAGGGGTACCGTTGAATAAATGTATGACAGCGTGTCATTGTTCTAATTTTCATATCAAGTATAAGAAATATCGATTTGGAATAGCGAGGAATGAATGTGATGACTAATGTTTATAATCGAAACCATATATAAACTTATAAAGTAAGCGATAATCTTGAAAACCATTGCAGTATATATAAGACTTCCAGCCATGTTTATAAACAAAGAATGGTCTTGATTATTCCATGAAGGGTGGCATGTATCAAATAAGAAATTGGTTGAGATATAGATATTTAATATTAATAATTAAGACGTAGTAAACAAATAGGATTTATAATAAACATATTATCTTACTTCTATAGGTTTAGAAAGATACGTAGTTATTCAATGTCAACAATTCGTTGATAAATTCACATCCCTACTAAGAAATGGACCGCTTATAGATTTACATTTCTTCTTGATCTGTAAATTTGTTTCATATTCCATATTTTGGTTGAGTTATGTCCAAACTAAATTCTCGCATTTTGATTGGTTGTGCCCTGGTGATTTGACCATGCACTTGACGTGGATTATTTTACCTCATATGTCGGTACCATTATCATTATAATTATTTTGTTTTGATATAAGTTTTAAACTAGAAATATGTGCATGTGATGCACTGTGATGTCCCCCGCTCCAACTTTCAATGCAACCTAGTCATATTACCCTTATTTTTCACTTATGCTAAGCACTAAGTTCAATACTGCATTAATAACGAGAAATAAAAAATTCAGAATAGCTAAAGTAGCAAAAGGCACCACTCTATCACTAGGTCTAAGCAAATACAAAGTTCGGTGAAAAAATATTGAACGGTTTTGGAGATAGAGGCCGGAAAAGGTCCCTACCCCCAATATGCACTAAGTTCAAATTGTTTCCATGGAAACCAGAAAAAATAAAAAATTCAGCACAACCAAAATAGCAAAAGGCACCACTCCACCACTAGGTCTAACCACATACCAAGTTTCGTGAAAAAAAATTGAACGGTTTTTGAGATATGGCCCGGAAAAGAAAGCATTTCGGAATAACGGAATAACAGACGGAGGCGAAAACATTATGTCTCCCGAAAAAAAAATTCGGGGGACATAATTATTGCCTCTTTATTTCACAAATATACTGAAATAATAACAGAATACATTTATGTTATGCTTATGAATAAGCGTCACGGTAACATTCAGTAATAAATATGAAACATATCTACTGTCACTTGTCAACTCGGCCAACAAAGAATTAATGAACAAAAGTTAGATGAATGATGAACTTTATCTGATATCATCAATTCAATGTTTTATTTGGTTGCACTGTATGATTTTAACTGAAAATTGTTGCTGTGTAATGAAAGTAGCCGATTCGACCAAGGCTGATGTCACTGTTCACTTTTAACGTAATGAAATGTAATGTGGTATAACCACGACATATCAGGGTTCCACTCGTTTGTTAAATCTTGTTTCAGGCGAGACATGTTCAATGTTTAGCCTATAACTTGCACAGGGTGACTGAAATTAATGTGAAATAGACTGATCTTTTATCGATTCCTCGAGTCCAAGAAAATGGACTCGAGTCCAGGTAAACCCGACTCGTACTCGAGTACTCGAGTACCCGTGGAAGCCCTACTACTGACTGCACTGTTACCTGTAATCATGATGACTTTCTGCTAGTGCTGTTGTGTTATCAGTGGCATATAGCTAAACGATATCTAACATTTTGTAAAGAAGTTGCTTAAATTTCCTTCCTAACAGTAAGCTAACCTATATTTAGTATTTGAAGAGAAGTTGCTAACATTTCTTTCCGAATCAGTAGTGTTTTTGATATATAAAACATGATAGTTGAATGTTTGTGAAGATATATAATAAGGATTGACAACTTCGACAGATGTCTCCAATACATTATAATGAGTGACTGTCCCAAACTGTAATAACTCGAGCTAGTTGCCATTAAGCCATGCTGCATTTCGTTAACTTTACTGAGCTAGAGTAACAGCAAGTACAGAAATGTTTACCTTACCATCACTAGTTTCCTTTGTGAAGGTAGATATAGCATTATTTTCAATATGACATATTATGTTACTATTAGTTTCTGCAGTAGGCCATAGTAAGTTCAACCTCATGCTGTGGTGGTCTATAATTAGCGGTATAGGAAACTCTAATGTGCCTGACTCTTTAACCCTCCCTGCATCTCCACGCATGAGTCAGCTGTGTATTGAGTTATATCCTGCGTCATTATAAAGGTATTATAAATGTTGACAAAATGACAGATACGAAACAGAAAAAAACATGTTGCCAGGATCACAGCAAGGTACAAGATATGGAAAGAAATCTTACACGCAAGAAGGAAGTCAAATGTAAAAAATGTCATTGATTTTAATCAAACTCACCTATTGAAAATTTTAAATCCTCCTGAAAGGCTTTAAAAAACGTATTTCATACAGAATAAGGCTAAAACATTTACAAGAAATACCTAAAATGCAAATCACTGCACATCAGACCTTATTCCTTCCACAACAGAAGGTGTTTTGGTTATCAGATGTTTTGCATGGCAAAGGTATCTGACACAATAATGTATCTCTTTACTAACATACCTTAATAAGAATTGGGCGTGCTTAATTGTAAACTGTAAAAAAAATGTTAAAAAGAAACGCAACCTAGTTTTGGAATTTTTATTTTTTTAATAATTAGTAATCAACTTACTTTAAAGGGTAATTTTTGCTTAAGTATAGTTACATATACCTTCTAAAAGATGTTTGTGTCTCATTATCGGCAAACGATAACATATTGCCAAAACGCCAACCTTTAGACAATTGCATGAAATGATCGCACGATTAAATTCACACACGTTGCGCACATGCAGTTCATGCTAGGTATCGCTGGATACAATGACTATAAAATACACAATGTGTACTCATCATTTTATCCATCGTTTGACATGCAATTACGCTGTTCAAAATGCCACGAATGAATGCTGCGGATCGAAATATCGCCATTGGACGCCTTGAAGCTGGAGAAACACAGATTTCCGTGGCAAGACATTTCATGGTTCACAAGAGCACAATTTCACGTTTATGGGATCGATACAGACAGTTTTGCAAAACCCAAGATCGACCCAGAGGTGGACGACCTCGAATCACCACACCGGGCCAGGATCGTTAAATCCGGTTGCGCCACCTACGTGATAGACTTGCTACGGCCACATCAACCGCAACACAAATACCAGGACTGCGAAGAATATCGGGCCAAACAGTACGGAATCGTCTTCGAGAGGCAGGAATTCGTGCACAAAGACCTGTTGTCGGACCTGTTCTACGACTACAACATCGTCCTGAACGTGTCAGGTGGTGCCGTAATGTACGGGCATGGAATCTGAGCAACTGACGGCCCATTTGGTTTAGCGATGAGTCGCGGTTTCTTCTTCAACGTCGAGATGGAAGGCAACATGTTCCGACGACAAAATGAACGCTTTGCACGAAACTGCGTTCGTCAGGTGGACCATTTCGGCGGAGGGAGTGTGATGGTGTGGGGGGCAATATCCTACAACCGAAAATCCGAACTTGTAATCCTACAAGGGAATATCAACGCGGATCGCTACATACACCAAGTTCTCAGGCCTCACCTGCTGCCGATCATCAACCGACAGAGGCATATCTTTCAACACGATAATGCCAAACCTCATACTGCACTTGCTACGGTGGCCTATCTAGCCCAGGAAAACAACAATGTCTTACCATGGCCTTCAAAATCCCCTGATCTTAATCCTATCGAACACCTGTGGGATATTCTTGACAGACGTGTACGTTGACCGCAGCATCAACCTCAGACGTTACCAGAGTTGACCAATGCATTGTGGGAGGAATGGGAAAGAATTCCACAAGCTGTCATTCAAAGACTTGTTCAGTCTGTTCCACGCAGGTGCCGTGCATTGCGAGCAGCACGAGGTGGCCATACGAGGTACTGGCTTCAACGCCATCTTACGGACACAGTTCTCAAATCACATGAAATGTTTTCACATGTACGCTTCCATATGAACTCAGGTTATGTCCATTCAAAATTTCATGCCAATACCTCTAACGTAACTTGATTTAGATTGTCTTAAAGCCACAAATAAAAAAATTCAAATTGTCAAGGTTGTGTTTCAGATAAAGTAATAATGTTATTTTGAATACTAACAGCACAAACAACCCTTTGGAAAAGTTAAATTCAAATTTGAATTTTTGTATTGAAATGATAACTCTGATCACTGCTGTGATATAGCAAATATATTTTTGACATATTGATAAACAATAAAATACCATTTCCTTCAAAGACGTGTTTCAGTGTTTGTAAAAAGTTTGGTTTAAACATATTTTATTCATGATGAAACGGATTGGGAACAAGTTATCCAACTTAGGATACCCTCTCCTTGTTATTTACAATATATAACATTACATTTCTTAAAAAGATGACAGGTACTGGACAAGACAGAAATGTAAGAAGATGAAATAACAAGAAAGAAATGGTGCATGAGTGTAAATCTGTTACACAAATCGTTTGGTCTCATGAATGAAGGAATGAACTGTCTTAAATACATCTTCATTTTGACAAAATAACAGGTCTGCACTTCCCTCAAACAACAATTCAAGATTTATTGACAAACAAGTTGCATGAAGTATGCGCTTCAATGATGACATAAGTTTTTCTCTCTGGTTATTGTACACTGAACATTCAAAGAAAAAATGGTAAGTATTTTCAACATAAGTACCACACATACAGTTTGGATCAGATTTCATTCCAATTTTGTTTAAATCAAAATTTAGTGTGCTCACAGCATATCGTAACTTTGTATGCAAAATATTTAATTTTCTTTTACCACATGAAAAATATTGTGGAGCAGATACATACTTATCAGTAATACATGCTTTAAATAGTGAGATACTTGTTGATTTGCGGACATGATTTGATAGATTATTCCATGAACAAATTGCTGATGAAATGAATGAATCTCTTGACTGTTTAAGTCTCGCGTGAGGAGTTACAATATTTTGGGAGTTACGTAAATTGGAATTACTTTTTGAACCAACGTTTTGGGGGAGTAGTTCAGTTAGAAATTGGGGAGCCATTTGATTTTGAATTTTATACATTAAGTTTAATTTTCTTTTTCTCCGGCGTTCTTGTAGTGGTTCCAAACCAGTTTCAAAGTATAGAAATTTCGTAGATGTGTATGTAAAAAGTGATAACATATACTATCGAAGTCCATTTATTCTTGAAGAAGTGGAGGTATATAATATCAGCAGTCTTTTGACTGGTATGCGAGGTTATAAAATCATAGGACAGAGCCCAATCTGAATACAGATTATCAAGTGTAGATTTATAGAAATGTATGCTCTTGATTATTGAGGATTAATATTTGAAATTTAATTTAAAAAAATAAAAACAATGAATAGTGAAGTCATTCAATGATCCTAAGAGCATTATAGGACATTGTTGATTAGTTTAATGCTAAGTTAGTTGTTACTTTGTGGATAGTCTGTCAATGTATGTGTTTTATTATTACAAAGTTGTTGTTATATCATTTTATATTTCAATGTACAATACAAGATAGCTGAAACTGCCAATAGATCTTTCCCTATAAAGAGGCTGATTAGGTGCAAAAGTGCAAGCAAAGACCCGTTCAATCCCGTGCTATCCGCCAGTGCATTTCGCTTTTTACAAAGAATAATAAGAACACGGATGATAAGAATAGGTCTTCATGATAATACAAAGGCAAAGATTGATGCAAATATTGATGCATTTGGGAATTTTTAACAGAAAATATTATTGTAACAAGCTGTTATGTCATAGTTTAGCCTTAATACAGTTGTAACAGGTAATTTGAATGGATATGTTATGAGGTGTGAAGATCAGGACTCAATGATGTATTATGCCATCAGCAAATAGAAAACAACTTTAGACATCCATCATCACCAACCCTGCCAGCCTTTTTCATATCGTTCTAACTTATTGTAAATAATCTGGATAATGAAAAGATATAGAAATGCTTACTGTCTGTAAATACATGCATGTAATGTGAACAAATAACAATCCATAGTTATTACATAAATGAATCTTAGTATATGATATATTATGTCACGCTTATAAAACAACAATCAATATAAATGTTGGCTTTCAATAAATATTTTTTTACAGAGAACACAAGTAAGTAAGTTCTAAGAGGTGAGATACTCAAGGTGTATAAATGAACACAGACCCAGTGCAGGATGCTGCAGGTCAGTCCTAATTGGTACCAGATGCTGGGAGGGGAGTTCATTGGTCTGATGAAGCAGGTATGCTACTAATCACAGATGCAGGATAATGAAAAAGAACACCTGTATGTAAATATTCACTGATGCGGAATAGCGATAACATTATTCATATCTAGTATGAATATATCTATATATATCTATATGAATGTAAATGTTTATTGAATGTTCAACACCTGAAGTTATTATGTACTTTAACAAAATATAACATTTAGATTGCAGATGTTCCACATCTTCAAATGTTGATACTATTAACCTGTTGACAATTGATCAAGTCTTATCTATCAATATCTGTGTGCCCAAGCATACTGAATGCTACAGTCGTTTTTGCAAATATGGTTGATTTTGTGTTAATATATATCACATATATCACAATCTACGATGTTCAGCGAGGAGATTGACAACGATGGACTGAAATCACTTAAACTACAGTACAGGTCATAAGACTCAAACATAACAATCTTTTTAGGCAAATGTTGTATATTTGACTTATATCAATGGAATCTAGCTCTCTGGGATTGACAAAGATGGACTGAACAACAGTTAACCATCAAGACGTTCTCTACAATATATCAATGGAGTCTCTACGTTACGAAGGGATGGAGAAAGATGGGCTGAACTTCTTCAGAACAACAGTTCATCCCTCAAGACGATCTCTAGATCTGTTTTTGTCTAAGGTGCTGATTGACAGAACTACTCTGTCCGTCCTCATCAATCTGAAAGTGTACATCAACCTCATGTTTCTCCCTCGTAGAAGATTGTGATGATACCATAGGACAACTTGAACATGAATGTGCAAACAAACAATTTCCTCTTCTGTTTTGACTAACATTGTTACCCACTATCCTTCAAAAATACATCGTGCAACTGATAAGTGTACACATAATGGCTATGCCATAAAAGCAACATAAATACTATACTCTGATTCCTGGATATATATGTAGTGCTTTTTCCAAGCAAGGTATGGTAGTCCTGCCATGTATAGCTTCTCATAGATAAACTGATCTTTACTTTATTCATAGCTTTGTCACATCATAATTCTAAACATAAAGATAGTCGCTTATCATATTATATCTAATTAAATTGATAGGTATATGCTATGGTAAAACAAAGTCTTTACGAAAACAAGATCCATGAGTGACATGTGATAATGTGATAATTAAATTTGGGATGTAAGATATGTTTGAATTTAAAGTTTCAAGATCAAACTGATGTAAAACTTTTTTTGAATAACACTTGTTGCCTGAATATGATAAGTTAGTTGTTAGCTAAAATTATATATTTTGATTACAATTAGTGAATTTTACCTTTTAACCATGGCTATTACAGATTTGATGGGGATGTTGAGAAATGCTGAGAAGAGTTGCATACACATATTCCACTGTTTTGATAATGAAAATAATTTGCTTAAAATGTCATAACAAATGAAATATTAATTACATTAACTGATTAAAAAAATACACTGAACATAAATGTGAACAGTTATTATTTCAGGCGTGAAACCGCAGCATTATGTTAATGTATTGGGTTGTCTATAATCAATCCTTGTTGTCATATTTCATCAACTGTCTTCAGCGAAATTTCTTCTTGTTCTATTGCAGAAATAGAAGATTGCATATATGCGATATAAACATTGTACATGTATATAAGTGTTTTACATGTATGTCCCTATGTGTTATTCATTGCATAGTAGAACGCATTTCTTTTTTCCTACTAACGGATTATCTGCTCTATCTCAAAGCATTTCCGACAGGACAATTAATTTAATTCGTTTAATATGTTCCTGGGCCATGTGTTAAATATAAGACCGAAGTTGTAGAGATATTTAAACACTATTTATGATGCATCCTGGGGTTTAATTACGGATGTCAAACTGACATAGTGCTCTGTACAAAGGACAGTAACCTTACACTTTGTAGCCGTAGTATGTACAGAGTGAGAGTCTATCATCATGGTTTATGCTTAGTTCATTATACTTTTGAAAAATACTTTTTAATTCTTTATAACTTCAAACGGAGTTGAGTATGTCAGTTGTAATAAGAGACTAATATACCCAAGCAGAAAGGCGCTGGAACATGGTATGTGTATCAACTGTGAAGTGATTGCTGTTTAGTACCAAAATAGGGGACCCGCTCCATGTTTTAATTATCTTAAATACCTGTCTGACTCCCTGCCATGCACTAGGATATGAGTTGTGAGACTGGGGCAAGAGTCATTAATTCGAATCTGACTCCATCTAATCCAGTGCCTTTACTGACAGGGAGTTGAGAGCCACAAACAATCTTAGGGAGGGTCCTCCTCACCATACTCATAGTGTGCCATACAAATGTACCTATACCCAACATACATATACTCATTTAGAACAGAGAAAACAATTGGTTCACACCTGCATCAGCCAGAAGGCGTCCCTGGGTTGTTTTCCTGCTGATTCTCTGGAATGTTGCACGTTATGTCAAGGAGTTTACACTTGGTGCTGTGAAGGAAGGAGGGTCTTTGTAAACCATGTATATAATGTTGGCTTCTTATGAGGTGCTGCTTATTCAACGAATACCAATGGTTCTTAGATGCATTTGTGGCATTTACTTGTAAATTGAATGAATTTGCTCTTGCAATTCTGAATTGTTGATAATACACATTATTTACAACGTTTACGCTTACCTTTCTAACGTATAGCTTTATACCAAAACGGTGTGTATGCATATAGGGTACAGGGTATTTTAAAACCGTAGAATGAATGATGAGCGAGCTAGACAACATGTTTGTGTTCACAGGTGACGGATCATAATTTGAACTCGTTTGAACAACTGGTTTGCAAAACTTTCTGTGAAATATCTTTACGATCTGCATGTCGTTTCATAGACATTCACTTAATTTGATTATACACACTGTATCAGTAATAAGTTGAACTGGTGCATTATATTATATGTGGGTGTTATGTATGAAATAATCTAACAGATGAAGTGCATGATACAGCAGGTCCCTCCTAATTAATACCACGGGCTGGGAGGGGATCTCCATTGGTCCTGTGAAGTAGGTTTGCCAACACCGCAAATAACCAATGCTATATAGCTTTATGGAAGGGATCATATGGCAATTACATATCTCTATGTGGAGGATGCTGTGCCATCACGTTATATTCCATAATAGTCTTCTCATATCATTTTATGTTAATTTTTCAACACATTCTTGAATTTTTCACCTGGAATTGTATTATTTTGTATTGACAAACCGTTTTACACCATTTGTGCCACTGTTATATCATTTTCTTTAAATAATGTCATGCTATTGTTTATTTAACTAATGGAATTCAGCATCTGATTTTTCAAAACTCACTAATTTCATTTTCAAATGAAGGGTGAAAGACATGTTCCCATCCAATATGGAGGTTCTGGGTTGGACATGCATGTTGAGCATATCATAAGGTTTTCATTGTATCGTATCCTAGCTCTTTATCATCAAACACTAGACTATGTATAATTGTTGAAAGATAAGATGGGTTGTCAGTTGTCCTCTAAGAGACATGTTAGAAATTCCCTATTATAACACAATTAAACCAATAAATATGAATATTATAAGAGGGAAAAACTTTCAGAATATGTTTCAGGCATGGATTTGAGTGACATTTTCGATATTGGCATCACGCTTTGAAGTATCCCACACATGCATGGTCTAACTATTCAGGTATCATCCCAAATTTATTAATCTGACCTTCGCCCTAGTTCCTGTACCACGAATCATGTTGGTTTTATGGGACTCGGTTTTATATAGACCCACTAGCTGTGATGGGGAAAAGAATACGGACAACTTCCATATGTTATCCGCCAAGTTAGAGAGCAGCACAATCTCTACCTCCAGCCCTCATCAATCTTGAAGTGGACAGCATCAAGAGATACACCTGTAGTATTCATATCTCGAGACACATACTGGTTAAGTTATGTGGAAGCATGCCAATAGATTATTCAACACAAGAGATCGAAAACCGTAAATATTTTTGTCTGAGTGACACATGTGAATAGTTTTTTTCAAAACACGTTTTTACAACTATTCTAAAATGTTAAATATGTGAATTGAATTCAACTGTTTGCCTCGTATTAAGAAGTATACCGTATATCCTCTTTTATTCAATCTATTTAAAGTCTTTAAAATTCATTGAGAGCTTTAATGTTTTCATAAGCAATAAAACATAAAATCATCGTTATCATCAAAATAACCGTCTTCATTTGCTCATATTTATCATGGAAGCCACGAGATAAAGACACATTTACAGTTTTAATGACAAATGTTAAAGATAATAATACTGCAAAAGGAATTTGTTCGTCCTATCTCTCTATCACCACCAGCTATCAAACTTTGAACCAACACAGTACATCCGATTGCGTAAGCTTTAGTGAAATATGTAGCCATTTTCCGATGGCGTATGCTGACACAATCACTTTAACCTCCCTAGGCCTCATCAATCATTATACTTCTAGAATGTGATGATACATACTCAAAACAGTGAAATAAGAGTGCATGAAATGAACCATTGAAATTAAACAAATGCTCTCAAAACTAGTCCAAGTCCAAGTTTTAGTGAAATCTGTAGCCATTTTCGTGTTGAAAGGTCTCGTTAATGTTCAGACTGACAGAATAATCTCACCATTCTGTTCAATATCGAGAGAGACGTTCCTGCACACCCTCTAATTCATGTGTATACAATGGAATGTTGGACCGTGTCGTCGTTCTGGGTTGCAGGTATAAATATAATTTTCTTATCACCCTACCTCACGTTTTAAACCTCAATATTTAGGAATGTGTTATTTATCACATCATGAAAAACACAAACAGGAAGTCAATCACGCGATGTACACACGGGAATATAAATAGTTCCTCACCATCACGATTTCCTCTCATCTTCACACCTATTACCAAACACCTCAGTTGGAGATGTGAATCAGACCTCAAGTGTTCAGTCTAAGGTTGCACACCTTGGCCAACGTGAAGAGTGAACTTCTCTTTCTTCTTCTCATCAATCTAGAACACAGATCATCAGAAGAGTAGACCAAGGACGTATATTGGAAGGACTGGAAGCGCCCGTTAACAACAGTAAAGACGTCTGTCGCGGGGAACGATCTTGGCATTCACGTTACGTCACATAGCGATCCATCATAGAATCTCGTTGCGAGCAGCTCGCGCATGCGCATTGTCTCAAGTAATCACTTCCTTGGTTACCCAAACATCCGGTTTAGCGATGCAGACGGCTGGCGATGATAAAGTATTATGTCATAGGCAAATATCTGTATTTACTATATCATGTCGGATTTCTTGAAATGGGAAGATTCTGAATTAACGGAATTGTTAGGGGAGTGGACCGAATATGATGGTGAAGTCAGTTCAGATTCATGGTCGGAAGATATCGTTGACACAAGGACGAAGAGAAGCAAGGGTGAAGAGGATCAGGATTTTTCTAAGACATTATATGAGTGCCCATTATGTAATAAACAGTACAAGTCCGTTTCTGGATTCAGGGGTCACATGGTAAAAAAACACGACAGAACAAACATCAAAGGTAAGCACAAATAATTTATTATTACATATAATGTATTCGAAAGGAAGTTGCGAAAGTTATTGAATAATAGTTCTATATCAATATGACAACATTTTTGGAAACAACATATCCAATTTATTATCTTTGCTCTTTTTAATTGCCATTCATTATAACTATGTAGGTGAGTTCGTATGATGATAAAATGTAAATATTAAGCTTAGTTAAACATGGAAAACTTTTAGTTCATTGAAATAAATTTGTTACATTTTCAAGGAAAATTAACCAATAGCATTTGCTCCAGTTACCAAAATTAATGACATGACATTTATTTTATTTTGGATTTGAGCTTATTTCATTGGTGAAAGTGTGACTGAATTATTTTCAAAATTGAATTTCACAGCGACACAATTGCATTTTCTACATTTTTCACATCTTGCCATGATTAATTAATATTATAGACCTTTAAATAAATTGTATAATCTATGCTTAATGCATTTCATTTATGCCAGTTTTCCAGTTAATAATTGAATGTTTAATAAAAAATATATCAAATAGAAAGTCAGTTTACAGATCTCTGGGCATCATCAAACTATTAAGTCTATTTAAGTAAGGTTTCAAGTAAGTCTGTGTTGGGTCCAAATGAGCTACCTCATAAAAATTATTTGAGTAAATATCTTGAAAAATCAACGAATAAACAGAATATTTTATCCAACATTTAATATATGGCCAAAAATGGTCATATTCACATCATGACAAATATAGAAAATCAAAATGTTTAATTGACAATGTTCTATATATTTTTCTATTGACAAGACTATTAAAAATTCAATCATGATAGTTTGCACACATGAAAGTTATTAACTATTTGTTAAATAAAAGTTATTAATGCATGATTAACTGAAAAAAATTACCGTGTAACAAGCATAAAAGTAAATATTTTCATACTTTGCTGAGATAAGGAATTTTAAACTTTTCTCTTTATTAACAAATATTTCGTTAATCTGTTTCATTACTTTAACAACTTTAATTTTAATTTGGCAAAAACATCTTGATTTGAGAAGAATGAAATATTCACATTCAGAATTGTTCTGATTTAATTTGTATGGGTTAAGACTGTGTATGTGTTTATAATTATATGAAAGCTACTGTCATTTAGCATAATATCTGACAGTCTAATCGTCAAATACTTTAATCTTAGCAAACACACATGATGCACCACTCATATTGTTGTTACACCACTGACAAAGTGATAAGATCTGTTACATCACTGATCTTTTTGCAAATTATTTGAGAAATAAAACAAGTAAAGTCAAATTGTGATTTGACTTACTTTATTACTATCGTTACAGAAAGATTTTCAAATATCTGTCATTGAAAAACAAATAATATAAAAATGAAACTATGAAATGTATTAATTCAATTTAATTTATTTCAAAGAATACTGTTACACCAATGACATATTTTGTTACACCACTGACTTTTTCGTGACCTAACTCCCAAGATAAATCCAAATTTACTACATGTTATTGCTAATTACTAAATTTTGAAAACCAAGAATTTAAAAGTTTTAAAAAAAACCATTAAAATAACTTAAATGAACACTTGTAGAAAAGTTGTGACACCAATGACTTTTGCTGACCACATTCCAAAATAATTACCTTTTGTTGCTAACTAACAAATTTGAATGGTTCAACAAAACATTATGAACACCAGATTTTAAAAATTTACACCACAAATACATTAGGTTGATATGATGTATAAATATTATATTACATATCTAACTTCCAAAATTAATCCAAATTAACTACCTTTTATTGCTAAGTAATACTTTATAAACGTTCAATAGAAAATTTTGAACACTAAGAATTTAGAAGTTTTCACATCATACATGTAGTAAAGTTATTATGGTTATGACCTGTTTTGTTACACCTCTTGACTTTTCTTGACCATGCTCCAAAATAATTCAGAATTAATTACCTTTTATTACTAATTAACAAATTTGAGTTTTTCAACAGCAAGTTATGAACACTCAGATTTCAAAAGTTTACACAATAAGCTCATTAATGTTGATAGTATGTGTATGCGATTGACATATTCTATTTGAGTGAACTAGTCAGTTTATGTTTCTCATACAAAAATACAATAAACTAGATGAGCGTTTGCGGGACACCGCAAAAACAGAGCAGCCCCGAAACTTCGGGTCTCGCCTTCTCGTAATAAAATGGGAATCTTTTTTGATAAAAATTTGTTCATTATTCAAGTCATTCTAACAAGTTGAATCATCACTTTTCACAAGTTTGTTCTTAAAACCTATTTCTGATTTCAAAATTGGATCAAAGGATTAACATGGCCTTAACCCATATCTCATGACCTTGACCTTTGACCTTCAAGGTCACACCATCAATGATTACTTTTCATTGCGTATAACAATTATGCAATAACTCAAAGTGTTCATAGTTAACATAAGGCATATTCACTTAATACTGTGGATGAATACATATTCTGTACATTGTCACCATAAATTTATTGTGTTAAAATATAGAGACTTTTATTTACACATAATCTTCTATTTCAGCTTATGACAATAAGATGACTGGTGATAAGACCGCAGAACGTTCTTCAAGTACATCGACCAACTGTGCCACATCTACAAGTTCATCTGTCACAAGTTCATCAAATCAGACACAGTCTATCAACATCAGGAAAATCACTGAGGATGGATTTACAAGATTTCTTAACCAAGGTATAAACAAAGTTATGGAAAATAAACATCACCAGTCAAAGTTTTCCAAATCAGGACCCGCAGTTATTGCAGTGTGTCGTAGTGTTTTACAGTCTGATGTATTGAAAGATATTGAAAACCTTTTAAGAGGACCTTTTATCAACACAATGTCTGTGTATGGACAGAATATGTCCTTCGAGAAAGATCAGGAATTGATGTGGACACAATTTCATTTGATGAGGACAGATTTAGAACTATGCATTAAGTTGCAGTTGTTAGTTCAACAAGTTTCTGCAGAGAGTCTCTTTCACATTCAAGGATTTATTCAAGGACTTTTCACTGATATCCTGCAAGTGATAGTGTCAGAAGTAACCAACAACATTGAGAATACGGCTGATGATCATAATATACTGTTCACAGAAGATGACAATTGTGTCATCTTTTACATTTCTGGATTTTTGATAAAGGCATTATCAAAGAAAGCTTTACAGCGAAACAACACACTTCTATGCACTGTTTTAGAGGGATTTTGCTGCAAGTCATCAGAAAGCTCTCCTCCTTTCCTCAAGAAATACAAGCAGTGGACTGAGAAAGTGAGTCGTGGTGGCTTGAAGATTTGTGGGGACAACTTCTTCTTCGCAGTTCGCAAGATGGAGTCTATCTGCAGAGAGAAGGTAGACATTAGCAAGATAACAGCAACATCAACATTGAGAACATTACTCATCGAAGCAATTTTGGAGAATGTCACAATCCAGTATTATTACCATAAGCTTGTTCCATGTGTTTGTTCTGAGAGTTTAAAAGCAAGTTTACTTGAAAACATTGTGAACCTTTTCCTGAAAGTAAGAGGTAAAGCTTTGGCAAAGCTTGTCCAGCGGAAAAAAGAAAAGAGCGTGAAGTGTGCAAAAAAAGTTGTAAAGAAATCCCTTTCCTTGAGAAAGAGCCTCCAAAGATTGTGATGTAGTGAGCATTGTGATAAAGTGATATTTGTGGTGGACAGTGACTATGATTCATATTGCATAGTTGTATATATTGGACATCTGATGAATATTTCTGTGAAATGTTTACGGTATTTCAAAGACTGTGATTTAGTGACATTTTGATATGCACAATTCATAAAAATGATACTTATTGTGTTTGATTTTGTTCAAACAAAATAAATGTGTTTAACAGTGAGATAAACACTAAAAAGGAATCTGCTTGGCAAATTAATCTTGCTGCAAGGTCTAATCACTATCAGAAATATAGACTTTAATTCATATTGCATAGTTGTATATATTGGACATCTGATGAATATTCTGTGAAATGTTTACGGTATTTCAAAGACTGTGATTTAGTGAAATGTTGATATGCACAATTCATAAAAATGATACTTATTGTGTTTGATTTTGTTCAAACAAAATAAATGTGTTTAACAGTGAGATAAACACTAAAAAGGAATCTGCTTGGCAAATTAATCTTGCTGCAAGGTCTAATCACTATCAGAAATATAGACTTTAATTCATATTGCATAGTTGTATATATTGGACATCTGATGAATTATTCTGTGAAATGTTTATGGTATTTCAAAGACTGTGATTTAGTGAAATTCAAAACATTTGTAACTTTGTAAGAGAATAAAAGTATGAATATAAATGTAATAAACTCACAGTTTTCTCTTGGCAAGAGGAGTGTTGTCTATCATCAATGGATCTTTTCTTTTCGTAGTGATGTTAGCACGAATTGGGGCAAGGGCGCTTGATCCTATGACCCTGAGTTGAGATAGAGTGTTCTTGACATCATAGACCGTAGGGTTGTCATTCGCACCACCTTTGTGACGATAGTGTGAGAAATGTTGTTCTAGGGGATCCTGATTAAAGCGATGAGTCAGAACAAATTCAGCACCTTCCAAAAGTAAGAACTTTGTACATTCTACAATTGACTTCACACTTAAACGAAGCCCATCTAAAGTCTGTTGACTTAAAGTCATACGCTGACGGTCACCTTTATTGTACTGCCCTTGGCGATTCTGAATTGAACGCTGCCAATCCTCAAAATATACCAGGAATTCATCTGTCAAATATAGGAGGCGTGCATCATTGATGGAGGTATAAGCTGCCAAATTTGGGTTCCTCTTTTGATGAGCTTCCTTGAAATTTCTACAGTTAAGACAGTCAAAAAATTTATTCATGTGTCTGATAAATGTCACTGTCTCTGAGACATGATCCCCATAAAGTGCTTCCAAAGCATCTGCTACAGTTGAACTGAGTACTTGTGCAGCCAAATTCACTTTCATTTTTGCAAAAGATGTCAAGTGTATATGGTTTCTACCAAGCTTAGGACATCTATTGAAAAGGGAATTTTCCACATGATCTTCATACAAACGCATAATGTGAGTCCATGATATATTTCGTCCATCCTTCCATAAATGTCGAGCCATGTTATGTGCTCCGGAGTTTGCAAAACAATTTCTGGTAGTTTTTAGTAGATGTGGAACGTCAGAAATGAAAAATATCTTTCGTCTTGTGTCTGTTCCTGAATATGGGTTCCAAGTCCAATGAGCATTGTTCAAATTGTCATGGGAATGTAGCCGGAAAAATTTTCTGTTTGGAGTGGCACCATCGCAAGTTATGAATAATGTTTTCAAATTACAATCAAGTTCTAAAATTCTCACTGTTTCCCAAATCGGTGAAAATAGTTCTGCTGCTGTTATTCCACCAGTGGCCAGACAGATAAAGGGATAGCAGAGGGAACTTGTAATACCTCGAACCATAATGACAAGCATTGATGTCGCCAACTTCCTATCACCTTCTTTTAACTCATTCTCGATGGTAGCAATGTCATTACCAGTTTTGTCGAGTTCTACAAATCCCACCAACTCGCCACTGTGTTTGTCATAGACAAGTCCCTGGGACACCTTGACTTCATCTTGAAGAATACCAACATACGACTTCCACTCAGCTTCAAACATTCCACAATTCGTAGCCTCTTGCAACAGATGCTCAGTGTACTTCTCATCGAAACCACAAGTAGCAGGCAAAACATGTGAATAATCGAATAGGGTACGTGAACTGGGAAGTGATATAAACCCACAGTTTCTCGCTGAGTCATATGCTTTTTGACTTTTACTCCTGAGGTAGAGACACCACTTAATGATCATAGGATGCCACTTCATCTGACTTTTATGCTCAAGTTTGGCATATTTCATCTGTTGGTCCCAAAACAGTCGTTGGATTGAGTTTGTATCTGGAAAACTTTGTTCAACATCTTTATGTTCTTCCAGTAACTCCAAAAGTTCTTCATTTTCACTTTGACTGAGAAGTTGACCTTTAGACTTAATGATGTTTGAAACCTTCCTCTTAAGTCTCTCCAATTCCCCCAACACTGACTTCTTCTCATCCTTGATGATCTGCATTTTCTTCACAAGGTTATCCTTTGACATAGATTTATGTGGTGTTGACTTCAAAGTAAAGGTGTCTGGTGTTCTTTGGTTCTTTTTGCGTGATAATTTCTTTCGTAGGGTATTCCTGTACAGCTGACATTGCTTGCATCTGGTAGTGGAAGGGAGAAACATGGAACACCTTGACGATCTAATTGTAGACGTGTATTCGACACTACCTCGACGTGCACAAATGTCTTCCCTGTAGGCAACTGGTTTAGGGCTTGTTGTTTCATATAATGAAACACCAACTGGCAACATTGACACATACTCTGATTCAGGATTTCCAATGCAAATGTCCCAAGAACTTAATTTTGAGATAATTTTCAGAATGTCCCTCACTGTGAATATTGACTTTGGTAATCCTATCCAGAAATCGTGATCTTCATTCATTTTTTGCCCATGCACAAATAGAATTGGCTTTAAATGAGTATTTATGATCAGTTCCAGCTTAAACGACAAAGGCACCTTGTGTCGATAGACATCGAGAAAATGCAATCCATGATCATCAGCATTCATGTACACCAAAGTGTTGAAATCAGACCGGTTGTCATTCACAGAATTCTGTAAAAGAATATACTTGCTGTATATGCGTTCACTTCTTAGTTTCTTCACAAAAATGTCCAAGTCATCCATATGGGAATACTCAAAAACTTTATGTAAAATAACATAAAATTTGTCTGCTGCACAATTGTCTGAATCAACTGGTTCCTGGTATTCTGATGAAAGATTTGGATCATCTGTTGCATTCTCCACCTGATCATCATCAATGAAAAAGCCACTCCATGCAGCCTTCCATCCCAAGTCATTATCATTGACAGCAACTTCTGGTACAGTTGGACAGCTGCAAACAAAACAAACAAAATGTCAAATAATTACTAAGACTGTTTCGTGTTTCTACAGCATTTTACCCTAAGCTAATGAGGTGAGGTGAGATGGGGTTTAACGCCGCTTTCAAGGGTATTTCGCAGCTGCTAGTATTATGGCAGGGAGAAAGCCTGCAACGCCATGTGGCTATGCATTGCGGTGAAACCTGCAAGCATCAGCTGGAACTAGCAAACCATGGGTGGTACTGCACTGAAATTCAGTGTAGCACTGCACCCAAACCTGAGTGCGTGTAGAACAGTTCTCTACTGCAGACAAAGTTGCCGTGCCCCTGCCGGGATTCGAACAACGGACCTCTTGATCTGAAGCCGAACGTGCTAACCACTGCGCTATCCCGCTCCCTAAGCTAATAAGAAAAATGTAAATGGCCATAAGATAGATAAAACAAGATTAATAGAGCCATGCAAATGGTCACAGTCAAAAGTCATATGTCCCAAATTATGTTTCAAAATGGTAAAGAATCGGGTGAGTAAAAATATTTTCTTCTAAAATTAATCTGCTTAAAGGTGTCCTGACTACATGTAGAAAAGTAACACACAAATATATATCCTGGCCCCTTCCCTCTTCACATTAGGGATCAAAGGGTCACCAAATCTACAATTTAGAATCACCATTGGCCAAAGAGTCTGTAAGCAATTGTTCACCATTCTAGAACTTTTCATATTGGAGAGGATGAAAATAGGTTTTAAGGTCATGACCCCTCTGACCCAAATTAAGGGTCACATCCCTGCAGTTCACAAAATCAACAATTTAGAATCCCCTTTGTTCCAGGAATCAGTAGATAAAATATCAGCTATATAGAGTTACTGGTTCTTGAGAAGAAGTCGAAAATGCTTAAAGTTTAAAGATGGACATCGGACGCATGCTGAAAATGGAGCCATTGGCTCAGTAACTCATCAGGCATTTAATAAATATATATAACATCAAAATTCTGTCATAATAAGTAATCAATATTATAGCTACAAAATCTCAACTTACTCTGTTTTCTGGGAGGAATATGAGTGTTCAAATTCATCTCTTGACCTTTGCTTTCTCTTCTTTCTCCTTTGGCTGATTGACCTTCTTTGGGAGACATTCCCTTTCCTTGAAGGCATCTGTAACAAAAACCCAGTAAGGATTAGGATGTTATGATTTTTAAATCAATTTTTAATTTATTGTGTACAATTTTGAACATCTATATTTACTGTTTGACTTTTGCTTTCTAATTTGATTGAGGAAACACTTTTTTCTACACTGCATATAATAAAAAATCAATTAAAATAAATATATATATATAATATGGTCAAATATTTCTTTCCACATGGCAATTGTGACATAAAGAAAGTCACTTGCCCAGATTTTTCATGACTATTAATGTAACTAGACAAGATAAAACAATTTGCACATTTATGTCAGTGTTGTTTATATTTTTTAAATACAACTCAAAAGGTAATACTGAATGGTTGTCATTAACTATTTCTTATAATGGAACAGTCTCTCAGAGTGACACATATTGTAGAATGGTAGTGTTTAAAGTGGGGGTACGTCAATTGATAAAAGTGAGATCTCTTTTATTATCCTCAGCTCATTAGCGGCTGGGAATGAGAGCGTGTCGGCTCGCCGCAGGCTTGTCGGCTCTCAGCAGTGTTGTAAAACAAGACGCGGAGCGGAGCTTTGACCCTTTTGAACAACAGCATGTAAACCGGTTAATTAATCAATCTCGATTGATTGCATCAACTCGCTGAGTTGTTTTTATTGCTAAATGGTTCCCGTGTTCATTAATCACGTCTGATTGAGTCATCTCACTTTGACAGTGACTTGTTTTTAAAAAATAAAATACTTCAAGGTGTCAAAGGGTATAATAAGGAAACCGTTCGTGAGTGCAATCAACTTCTTGAGAAAATGGGGAGAACTCGGAAAGGTGTTGTCAGATTCTTCTAAGAACGTAGTATTCGGGAAAATGCCTCTCGAATCAATGTCCATTATCAATTTCCAAGATGGAAAGATCTAGTAGATCATCGTGGGTTTGTTGAACATCCAGGTAAGGTAAGTTCTATAATCAAACTAATTATTGTCGTGTAAACTACGCTAGAAATAACGGACCATCTACACCAGTAAACTATTTCTCATGTAAAAAATCTGTTCATGTCATAAATCAAAATGTAGGTTGTTATTATCAACATTAATATTTTAAGTAGAAATGCTCAATGACATTGGCTTAATACGCTAACTGTACGCATAGTTTGACTACACCATACATTTCCATCTATGATCTAGATTCTTATGTTTTGCAGATGCCGGTACTACCACAACTGTTGGAGATTTGGAATCTTTTTTCTTTTTTTCCAAAAACTTTTATTACAAAATAAATCGTATTACAATGTATTACAGGAATGTTTCCAATGATAAATTGAACATACTATAGATGTAGAGGAGAAAGTAGTGGATAGCGATAGGGTGCAGAAGAAAGTACACAGTCATTATGGGCTTGACCATTTTGTTTGAGATCATTTTCTGAAAAAACATATTTTTCCAAATTAAAGTGGTATTTTATGAAATGAATGAGATTATTGAAATTTAATTTATTAATTCCAAATCTTGTTTTATCAATACATTATTTAGTGACAATTTGGAATTTGGATTTGGAATCTAGTTACATTTCTTATGCCGACGAACTGATGGAACTCGATGTTCAACAGGATGAAATGGGGGTAATTGCAATGTTATGTCATCTGTATGAAATTACATATAACAATTGTGTTGTTTATGTGTATATGGATGTGTTTTTAATGTTCTTCATGTGTGTGTATCAACGTCACAGATAGTGGTAATCCCGACAATCCCATTTCCTTTATCATCTGGAAATTAAACCATTTATTCAAGTCACGATGATCAGTTAGACCAACATTCACCTTTTGTTTATTCAAGCTCATCAACTGCTGTCATTCAAATACTGTGCATATAACATCAACCATGGGGTATATCGTTTGGTTTTAGAAAATTGCTGTTTATATTTTATAAGTGTATAAATGACGCATGTTGTTCTTGTGTTTAGGGCAATTATTGGCGAGGAAGTCGACATTGCATCCACATAAGATGACCTTCTCCAAATATCTACTCCCAAGACTGACAAGCTCCAAGAGACCGAACTTCCAGATTCAACAGAGCCTTTGCTTGACTTGGTCAAAGCTGAACAATGCATTGCCTATGTGTTATTGACCTTGTGAAACATAAAGTTATTATGAGTTATCTATTATCAACCAATCAGAGCGTACGACTCACAAAGGGTAATCCCCTGCCGATTAGCGAACCCTAAACCTTCCTCTACTCACAAGTCTCAGCAGCGATGCGAAGCGTGACTCGTTAGCAGACACGCTAATGAGCTGTGGATAATAAAAGAGATCTCACTTTTATCAATGGACGTACCCCCACTTTAAAAATACCAATTTTATGAGTACTCACTGAAATTCTGAATTTCATAATATATTATAAATATATATAAAAGATCATAATATAACTAAATTAATTTCAAATGGAAACAATAAACATGTTTCAAACAGAACTATCTACATATATTTGAGCTCACAACTGCATTGACAAAATAAAGCTGTCCATTCATAAATTTCTGGTTCCCTGTTATACCATTATAAATTCAGGCTCTCACCTAATGTCAGTCACTTTCTCTACTTCTGAACTAAATATGAAGGTTTTCTGACTATTTTGGTTCCCTCTCAATGTCAACGGAGTTTTTCTTGAATGGCATTTTAATTTATACACGTCAATCGTCTACTTGCATGAGTTGCATCCCTCACTGCCCTATTCATTCGGAATAGTGAATGTCAAGGCCATTAATCATTCGAAAGAACTGCATATGTTAAGTGAATCTCGAAATACTGATTGTTTTCTACTATCTTCCGACTTCAATCGCAGAAAACCGACATGAGCTGAGTGCATTTACTCATTTCTGTAAATAGACACGATATGACTGCAACTACTAGATCTACCGGCATATAAACAAGCTATAGATTTTTTTGATTGATAATCTAAAGACAGTAAATGAAAGTTAGATCGCAGTCACAGTTGCATTTTAATATTGCAAAATTTATCGCACATAATTTAATTAATATTTGGGATATTTAGTCAGTGATTGTCAGTTATTTAAAGGAATGCTCATTCCGGTTCGGATCGGTTTTCTACCAGCCCCGATCGTGGAATGATAAACAACTAAGAAAGATAACTCTAGTTTATTGCCATTGCAAAAGTTGATTGATTGATCCTTTCGTATCCATTAATTTTCTTTGGCTTCCTTTTAGGCTTTTAGCAAATATAAATAACATTAGATCAATTTAACTAAAACTTTTTGCAGTTTTCTTTTTTAATAACAGAAATTGCTGGTTGTCTGAATTGAAAATTGACCTTATGTAAATGTATTTTATAATGTTGACGAGGGGCTCTGTGAGCTCAAGTCACTAAATTGAATAAACTTCTGTTCTGTTTTGTTCTTACCAGGGCGTCAGCTAATGTGTTTTTTTAACCACAATTCCAGGGGCGATATTTATAAAAATTATAAGAATGAAAATAAATACATAATTTTAAACGTATAATTATATATGTTCTCCTTTGATTTTGTAATACTTGTTTTATTTCACATAAGATAGATATTATATCACTAAATGTCATATTACTTTCTAAAATATAAACTATTAGGAATCATTACAATCATTAGTAATTTATTACATTTATATATAGAGCTTCATTAGGAAAATTTATTTTTGAAAAATAATAAATACAAATTTATTCAGTCAAGCACATATCAAATGAAAGGTTTATTTCAAACTAAACAGATAAAAAAAAGTAAATATATATATAATATAATTTGAAATAAAATAAGACTCAAGACACAGACGTAAATGATCACATATTAAATAACACATAAATTCTAATAAACATAATTTATATCATATATAATTTTTTCCCCTTCAGTATTTATGTTGAATAATAAACACAAATTAATTAGGCCTATGTTTTTTTATATTTGAGTTTAAAGTAAATCTTATTAAAGCTAATATTCCCTATTTTTAAATATTCCAAATTTCCCAAAACATTTTGGTAAGTAAATTATTGACATCGATAGATCTTGATAGATATGTGTAAAAAATGACTGAAAACTCATAAATTGTCTTTCTTTACTGTATGATAACTAATTCGTTACTGTACTTAAATTTTAGCAGAGTACTCTTTCTATATATATTTCCTTCGAAATACTCAACAAGACATGACATATGTTGACGCGATTATGAGTTATATGCTGGTAAAAGTCAAGCATATTGTCAAACATTTCTATAAATTCAAGCTGAAATGATCATATTTCGCTACTTTTGAACACCAATAACTCAGCTCCAAATTATTAAAATTACATATAAAATATCTGTTGCAATAAATGATAGCCCATTCTTCAAATCAACCTTGGTAACCAAGGACTTTTATTAAGCAGGATATCTGATAAATGCATCACCAAAGCGTGAAGAAACAGACGACAGCGTGTCCGCCATCTTGTTTTAAAGGGTACCTTGTTTACGATAATGGCTATTCGACCACTATCGGCATCTAATGGTAAATTACGTAAAACTACACTTTCTTATATATATTGAAGTTATCCTTAATGAATGATGTTAATTTACTTACCTTTTAATGGCGAGAAATGTATCACTTTATTATATTGGGATCATCGTCTACAGTAACATCAAATTTACCGCTCTTGACGTTATTTTCCCAGCGTGCATTTGTCGATGCATACTCCGCACAGCGCTTTCACCCGCGACTCACGATCGCGCCGATTTTAACGGGCGCTTCCAGTCCTTCCAATATAGGGGAGAGTGGGGCAAGACGCCCATGCTAAGCATAAAGTCTTACCACATTTAATACATTGGGGTTATTTTCACACTTTCGGTGTTAAATAATCTCTTTTGTGTAAACAATCAATATTATATGATTGACATTGTTTTTTAGCGCATGACTTATGAGAAATTTCAGACTAAAACTTTTATTTTTTGCGGCCTTCTTGCCCCATGCCTGGGGCAAAATGCCTTTGTGTGTGGGGCAAGTTGCCCAGGGTAGGCGTTTTACCCCATATATCATTTTCCTACAGAATAATATAACAAATTTGCGATTAGACAATGGTTTTGTTTTTAAATATATTATACAATAAGAAGATAAAGCCGATTATCTGATCAAACAATCTTGAATTTCAAAAGTTCTTAACTTAAAACACCATAACATCTTATGACATTTTATCTTATGAAACTCATTCTGAATCATTATAATCGTAATTTTGGCTAATGAATTGAAAGTTTCCTAGCGTGCAGTCTTGTGGCCGATTGGTATACTACTGACAGAACAAGCAAGGGCAGAGCTATATGAATTTGTTACATGAGCTTAAATTTTGAAAAGTAACTGGATATATAGATATATAGTGTTGATATACAGTGCATTATTGAATGCTTCAGATGAGAACCCTGGGATTGAATATTGGATAACGTTAATAAGAGATAGGCTCTATGCTCTTTAAGTTTGGTTTTGGATATATTTGGGTCGCTAATTATGTAACTAATAGTGGAGCGTTTGTGAGAGGCTTTACACAACGGGTTATGGATATTTATTCCCAAATGTGGAAACATGAGTTGTTAACATTGAGCAAAACTATATTGTATCTTCATATTCAGGAAACTCTTTGCATAGAGAAATAATTAACTAATATTGATGTTTAAAAAAAATACAAAATTGCACTTTATACACTCTTCCGTCTCGGTTCACATAATTGTATGGTTGTAGACGGAACATGGAGTGTGCCTAATCCCTTTTGTTGATAGATTATGTCCCTTTTGTATAAATATAATAGAAGAAATAGAAGATGAAAACCATGTCCTCTTGATTTGTCCAGGGTATAAACATAATATACGTAAATGATATTAGACTAATGTTTAACTGCAAAGGATAAGTATGTTTCAGTTTATAAGAATGTTTAAATGTGAAAATAATATGTGTTTAGGGATGCGAAGTGTATTTATTATATCTTAAAAGAAAGAAACAAAGTTGATTTTTGTTTGATTCTGATAACTTATATCGTCCCTCTTGGGCAATAATAACATTACTAAATTGTGTAATTCTTTTCTTGATCAGAACCTCGCCATGCATGTGCACAGGTAGAATCATGAGTTCATTTGATTTGGGTTTTTTTTACTTAATAAATTCTTGACTGTTGATTATGAATTCGAAGTTCGTTCCATATCCACTGATCACCTGCTCCTAAGTGTTGAGGGCAATGATGGACCTGTGAAGAACCTTGGCAGTTGAGATGACCTCAAGCTCTCCCGGCATTGGAGATGGCTCTTACATAAATGAAAAATAAATACATAAATGACTTTTATATAGCGCCTTATACACAGGTCATTTGCTCAGAGCACTGTAGAAGTCAATGATAACCAATGATACCAAATTTAATGCCACTCTGGACAATACTTTTTGGAAGAGACGTGTCTTCAGATTTGCTTTGAAATATTTCAAAGATTGGCAAGTTCTCATGTCAAAAGGCAGCTCATTCCAGAGAGTAGCAGCAGAGATTTGAAACGAAAATTGTCCGAAATTGTTCAGCTTCCATCTCGCTGTCAATCAGATCTTCCCCTGAAGATTAGATAATGCAGGATCACCTGACTTCTCAACTCATCAGCTTTGTTCTTTTCTGTGATCGCCAGTACTGGATCTATGATCATTCCATGTTCATTTGATGCTTGAAAATATGGGTATATCTATGTTACCAAACTCCTAAACAAACAGCGGTCATCACCACATGCCAATGTTACTGACAGTGACTGATGGTATCGCCAGAAAGAAAGGATAGGCAGGTGTAGTCCAGTTCTAGGGGTACATAGATCTGATTGTTTCACACTCGAGACTGTTCCTTTTCGAGACTGGCGTCGTAGATTCTTAATTCAGTACCTCCATCAATTGGTATCTCTAATCAGGGAAAGGAGACTTCAATATTTAAATTTTCTGCAACGTACATTGCTCAGCTCTCTCAGTTCTGTCAACTCGTGCCTATTACCATAACAGGTGTGAACTCTGAATATGTCAGGATCTACAAATTCAGTTTTATAAATCCAAGTGTTCATAAATTTTACATCTTCTAGGCATTTGACAAGCAATATACTGTACAAAACCATTCATATAAACAATGCAATGGATCTAAATTATTCCCTCCTACGTCAATAATATATTATGTTTTGCCTATGTAATATGTAAATTAAGTTTACATTTAATAAACTTACATTATTTGTCGTTTATAGATATACGCATCACCCTGTAAATAAAAAATGTAGCGTGGACCTATGGCCTCCACTACAGAAGAATTATATGGTAAAACCCTCCAAGCCAAATTTTGCATTCGGCATGTAACAGTTTGTACACATGTTTTTCTTATCAAATCTTAAAAAATGAACCCCCAAATATATTGACTTACTAACGCTTTGTTGTTTTCCCACCCTTATACCTTTCGTTTAACCTAATACCTTTACTACTAGATTCAAAACACTTTTTATGAGAATTGTGGGGTAAAACGCCCATGGTATGGGGTAAAACGCCTATACTGGGCGACTTGCCCCACATGACCATGGGCGTTTTACCCCAAAGGGTATTTTGAATTTTCACGATTCCTGAGGCTGAACCATGTGACAATGTCTTCCTGTAACTAGCGATGTGATATTTAAGAGTTTACAAGAATTGGTACAACAACGAGTGAAGGATGATATCTGGTTCCAAAAAATGTCAGCATTTATTTAATTGTTTACTAAACTTTAGAAAATATACCACCTAAATACATAAAATCATTTGAAACATTTTCTTTTTCGCGGGCCGAGCAACCCTCCATTGACAGATGACATCTAACCTGAAAGCTACCACAGCAAAGAGAAATAACCGATCTAACCACGTGCTTGTGCATGTCACGTGGCGTAGGCGTTTTACCCCAACTGGGCATCTTGCCCCACTCTACCCTACGTCCTTGAGTAGACTAAGGAAAAGGACGTCTATAGTATACTTATATGAAAAAGTATATTATACACAAAACAGTAACATGAACAATTATTGCAGAACTTAACTTCATTTATGTTGAAACCTTTGCCTTTGATACATTAGAACATAAATAGATTTTCCCATTAGCTTTCCCTCACGTTTCCGACCTTTCCTTCACCCTATCACATTCATGATATTAACATCATGGATAATTTATAACGGCATGACTTAAAATATTACCATGAATGCCAAATGCAAGGGGATTATTTCAGTGAAGAGCATTTCATCAGTCTGTAGGTATATCAGTTGAGACGTATGTGAAGGTTTTTCTTTGAGTTTTACTCACGTTTATCACCCTTCCAAGTCCCCGCTATTAGATAGATATAAATTGGTGCAGCCCCCAAGGCTGAATGCATTAGAAATACATGCCATTTAGATAGTGGACACATATAACATGAATATATTTGGGATAACACAACCTTCAATAGTAAAAATGTATATCTGTCAGAGGGGTACTGAAGGTAAAATTAGCTTAACTATCGATTGTTGGACCTCGATTTTTGTTGTGTGTAAGCTCTTGGTACGGTCATTGTTGGCGATAGTTGCCTTACTCTGAGGGTCTGTATTCGAATCCCGCATGGGACTCGGCCCGAAAAAGTACAAGAATTTGTACTATTGAAGGTAGTGCTACCCAAATATAATCATGTGACATCATTCTTCTAAAGGACGTTTATTTCAAATATGTGACTTTGCAAAAATAAAATTCTTTAGTACAAAGAGCATGCACAGAACAAACCATGATTGTGTCATAAGGGTTGTGTGGGGGCAAATCATACCTAAGTTAACTCACGTGTTCTAGACACACTTAGCTATCAGGGTATTTTGTCCGAAGGCTAAAACAAATGTTCATATTATTGAATGAGAAACTTTGCCAGTGAAATGTCTTACCAAGCAGTATTGGCAGTGCCCGGACTTCATAACGTTTACATATCCAGACATTCCAGGTTTTTGATAATATAAATTCTATAAATAGTAATACATGTAAGCATTATGAGTCAAAGGTGTTTCATGCAACCAGGAGATTTGTGGTAGCTATGGAGAAACAAATTACCCTGATGGAGCAGGATAGAGGTGCTCTGAATTGTTACAGCCATTACTAAAGAAATACATACGTGTAAGAAACACTGTTAAATAACATACACCACTGCAATGTCGATGATCTGTGTTTCTGGAGCAGTTTACATGTTCAGCTTCTTTTGAAGGCTTGATGAGATGAGCTGAGATACTTTGGTATTTAAAACCCCTTTCAAGAGTCTATCACGCTCTCTACTTTTATTACAGGAAGGAAGTACTCAACATGCGGTGTGGGTTCTGTGTTGAAATAAACAGTTCCGACTGAAACCAACTGAATTGTGGATATACAATTAACCATGGCAGGATCCACCAACAGACGTTTTATCCAAAGTCGAATCTGTTAACTTCCTACTGTGATATCACTCGAATCCGACACCCAACCTTCACTAATTAACATTCCAATAGTATGAACCTTCACACACAGTGAAAACTAAACAACTAAGAAAATAAACTGTTAGAAGGATAATGAAATGAAAATGTAGTTGATCTGTTTCTTCAAACTCTTACATCAACAAAGATGCTATGAGAAAATACAAACCATGATTAAAAACTTAACAGGAAATTCTTGTGAACGTCTCTACTTCAAAGTGAAAACAAATATTCTGATTTTGCTTCCGCTTCACGTGGTGAAATACCTGCATTCCGAATACCAGACATTGCATTTTCTCTCTCCCTCACGTTACGTTAATGATACATTTACTATGATGAAGTTATCCTGAGAACATGATACAACAATAACAGCAGGGATTAGACGAACACCTTTCAGAATTGTTGAAACTAGATGAGCTCTAAGTTATCATATTCGGCATTGTATGATGAAATGTGATTATTTTTCACGAATTTTGCACTGAATTAACTTCCTTTTGCTTTGATAAATGCCAACATGTTCTTGAATGAATGAGAATCAGCCAATCAATGGCACTTCTTGAACCTTCCCGGATATCTCTAAAGAATATTCAGCTCCTCAGACAAATCATCATTTAAAATAGTGACGGCTCAATATTTCTTATTGTTACACATGTGCATTGAATAAGTACAATTATTGTTTTAGATAGTTTTTGCAACTCTTAACACTTTCATACATTTCTTAAGGTTAAGGACTAAAGAATATGTCTAGCAAGCATGATTAGACAACTCATTTATTCAGCTTGACTGCATTGAATTACTTGGTGAGCAATGTAAAAGAGCCGCGTATTTGTAATGAAAACTAATTAAGTCTAATGTTGGGAGAAAGATATCTGCTTACAAACAGTTTAGAAAGAAGAGAGTTTCTGTAATTAACATTCCAATGGCTTGAAGTTTCAAGCACTCTTATATTCCAGGTGCTAAAGCAAATAATATGTTAAGGAAGCAATAATACAACGTATGTATGTATGTATGTTTCTTCAAACCTCATGTGTACACAACGTAGCTTTAAAAATAAACAAACGATTAAAATCTGATTTTTGAACCTCTCCCTCCGAAATTGAATACCTGTTGCTGATGTTTCTTCTAAGTATCTATAACAGAATCCACTGAGTAATACAAGTACATGTAACTCCAAGTTTTACTAAGTGGCAAAAGAAACTTTATCCAATTTTCAAGGGATAAACACTTTCAAATGAAATAAATAGAAATGGATTTTTAACAGTTAAAATTGGCATCATTCACAGAATATTAACGGATTTTACATCACTATGAACACTGAAATATTATGTGTGTGGGGTCAGAAAATCCATACTAAGAACTAAAACAACATATTTTTTTTTATTTTCATTTATCCATTCACTGGAGAGTTCGGAGAAGATTGCAACAGAAAATCTGACGTGTAAATGCCACATGACAGATTCTTGTCTATTTATCACCCATAATCAGATTGCTTGAAAAGAAGTGTTCCTGAATCGTGATATTCTCAAGGACATCTACACACATGTGCAGGCAGTGTGCAATGTGTCTGGCATCTTGTAAAGCTTCTAACATATTTGAAATCTTCGTTTCTATTATTTGACACTAACGAGATGTCAAATATAATAAAACAGTCCAATCCTAAAATACAATTCGACAGATGCTATTGCTAATAACATTTAGATGACTCCATTACAGATAGTGACTCCCAAACAAATCAAGGAATGTGTTCCTTTGTGAAAACCATTATATATAACGTAGTTTAATATAATGGGATATATTTCTTCAACTTGCATCTATATTGTATCTTATTAATACTATTACCATAATGTAAATGTTTAGGATATTACATACGACCTTGAGATGTGATTCATATTAGGTGTGGGATTTGTTTTACGAAATTAAATACCCTACCATATTAAACATAAGCATGCAGTCTTTTGCCACATCATTAGGAAAGACGATGATTATTAAAAAATAAATTGCCAAAATGCATAATTTCTTCTTTAGAATGCATGTAAGTAATGAACAAGAACGTATGCACAGTTGTATTTTGTCTCAGTTTTGTCAACAGAAAAGTAATGCCTTTGCAGAAACGAAAGATGAATTTTCAAAACACTCCACGGAGAAGATAAGGAAACTTAAGCAAATAACCAATCGTTTTCTACACAGTGGTGTTACATTGTTTGTTCTGCTGAAGATGAACTTGGTAAATATGTTCAACAGGTTAAGAATAAACAAACGATCAGGCAGACTCGTACATAAGTATTCTTCTTAACCTCGGGTATGCCTTTTTACGTCATCTTTACAGGTGGTTATAGGGAATAAAGATCATGCATTACTTTGTTAAAGGTTTCACACCAGTATCAATTGAGAGGACATACCTGGATTCAAGATAAAGAATATTGCAGAGGAAAAACGTCATCATGTTACATCAATTAGTTCAATAGCAATCGAATTTGTCTCACCTGAAGAAATACCTTTCGAACATCTAATGTTCCAGTCGATTCGGCAGAGATACCTTCAACGCCTTCGGCATTGCTTTTGAAAATCAATTTGGTTTCGGGTATTTGCAATACAAATACGTTATTTCATGCTGACGGTGATCATGTCGCTATTCAATCAGAGGTATTGGCCAGTTCTCAACTTTAAGCAGTATGGAAGAAGCCATTTTAGAATATGAAGCTTAAATTTTGTATTAAAAGTACAAAAAGGTATATTGCTGTTCGTGTTCATGTTCTGTAACTCTCAAGTCATATGTTTTAAATGGTTTGTTGTTTTAAATCATACATTACTACCTAATAGTACCAACGGAATTATCCGATGAAATGAACTACATGCAAATACCATGCCTTCGTCCAATTGAAAATGTTTCAACATATTTTGCTTTTAAACTCACTGTTAGTACAAATGTACTACATCAGAAACTATGTACATCAAAAACATATACCTAAATCCTTTCACCTTATCTCAAACACATTTTTAAACTTACTCGTTTCACCACCTTCTCTATCATATGGATTACTCTTACCTTTAATATTAGCAGTAGCGGGAGACATAAGTTTCCAAATAAATAAGCAGAAACAGGTGTGTATATATTCATGTATCTATTCATAACAATACGTATTCAACACGCCTCTTAAATCTTCATATAGTATAGGAGTGTTATATGCATTAGTATGAGACATGGCTCTATGTGAATAAACAGGAATAGTTCTTTGCATATTCATAACAATGCTTGGAGCCTTACATGGAAAAACGTTTCAAAGGAAGACGCAAACAAGTGTCTTAATTTGCATGAACATGTACAAGGCAACCAGAATAGTGAATAACAGTCTAAATCTGGTTGCCCATGTACAAGGCCTTCAGTCTCGTCAAGCAACAAACGAAAATGGTTAAACATTACTTACCTGTACATGTTTGTAAGTTCAAATCGGAGATGAACTAAGAAGGTTTGATGAAAGATCAAAAATTAAACTTTGTTGAGTTGTGGATTGTTAACTGGTGACCAATTGGAAGGTTCAATTTCCAAAGCTTTAACGTTCAAGTTAAAACGTTATAGATGAAACCATGGTTTGTTAGATCATGCACTTTTGGATCAATTTGGCATGTCGAAATATCAAATAATTATTTCTATTGCCAAATTGCATTTAAAGTAAATAATAGTATTGATTATGAGAAGAAGAGAGAAGAAATGCCCCGGCTAATTCATAGAAGGGGAATTCAAAATCATCAGAAATTTAAAAAGAACGTTACATGAAAGGTTTTTCCTTCACACTTTGCCTCTTGGAATAAATTGTGATATGTTTATCATGAAATCAACATTTTATATCTTTGATCCAATTTCTAACCAGTAGTTATTCAGGCGTAATTAGCTGTAAACAGGGAATTTGATAGTATACAGGTTTTCAGAATATTTGCTTTCCTTCTTATTTTGAATACCCGGTACGTGTTAATGGTTATATCCTCAGGTGGTTGTTATGGTCATATTATCTAACAAATGACAAAACAATGTCTGTAAGATATGCATGTGAGAAAATATATCAAAAGCTCCTACATGAGGCAAATAAATATGTATCTATTGAAGGACACATATCAGCACCAGCTTTATCAAGTTGTCCAATATTTAACAAATATACATCTCGACAATGAATAAACATTTCTATCAGTGGTATGGTTGACTTAATGGGTGAGGAATGCTAATTCTGTAAACTAGATAAGAACATTTCATTTTCAAATCATGTCAGTACCTATTATAGCATAAGCTGAAGTAATACCTCTACCATTTGTGATGATAATATGAAAAAGCGCTTCTCAGATCTCTAAAATCAGGCAGCCCTTGATAAACACTTGCAGGTTTCTGTGTTGAAGAACATATATTCCTACCAGTGAGAGCAGTGTGGGAGCTACATAATCTCAGACTCATAACAACCACTTATACATGTATTTGTAAACCTTTATTAAATCATCTTAAACAAAGTGTTTCCTGTTATTCATCCATTAAATCCTTGCCCTATATCGAATTAAATTATTATAATTTTATTACTGTTAATCCCTGTCGAAATACCTTAAACAAAATACCTGCAATATATTACACGTTTAGGATACTCAGCATTGCCTTTGGGATTGTGTTTATCTGTAAGGAATTTGCTGCACCTACACACCTGGTTTTATCTACTAACGAAAATATTTCCAAATAATTGAAGAAAAAGAACCATTGATGATAAGGATCTAGCTGAATACTGGATATTCAAACATTCGCAATCAGAGCTTTTAGCATGCTTGGTGTATGGATGAATGTGCTTTATAAATACATATATTTGTCATTTTAATAGAATTATTGTCGAAGGTTATTGAACGATAGAATTTAATTGGTTACAAAATAGCATGAAATTTTGAATGGAGGCAGGGTGTTTGTATTTATACTTTATGACATGGACATTTTTAAGGAGCGACTGTTTAAAAACACTCTTAAAATACTTGATTTAGAAAATATTTTAAATTGACTGTAAATTATTATAATACCCTGCGAATATTTGACATTGTGTTTGATACTTTGTCATCAATTATTTGCAGCACCTACCCGTGTATACTTGTTTATGTATGTACAATCTATATACTAAATCACGAATTACTTGTATTGTGTTGTGAGTAGATACACATTGACGCACACATCACAACAATTATTGAAAGGGAAATCTTTCTTGAAAGACTGAAAAAAATCCATACATCTGGATGTATCTATAGCGATGACAGAACATTACTTTTGAGCTAGTAAGTATTTCAGTTAAATTACTAAGCTTAGATTCTTATTGCCAAATGCTCCAAATGCTCCTCTGTCACACTTTGAACGTTTTCTCTGAAATACAAGCTTCTACTCTGAGGGAACATGGATTACATCTGGAGGTGTTATGAGGCATATTTGCATTGCCATGCCTGTGAACAAAAAAATCTGAGCTAATGGATTTCGTCTGATCTATTAAAAAAAAGGCCAGTTACTCTGGTAAGAAAGAAAACGGAGAAGAAGGCCAATGCACGTTATGTAGTGTATTGTGAGTCTGTACCGCCTAACCGGTTCCAGCTGTTAATGATAGAATATGTTACGTGTAATTATTGTCAATATGACATATTGTGTTTCTATTAGTTTCTCCAGCAGGTCATGGTAAGTTCAACATCATGATGTGGTAAAGGAAACACTAATGTGCCTGACTCTTTAACCCTCCCTGCATCTCCACGCATGAGTCAGCTGTGTATGGAGTAAGATACTGCGTCATGCAACAGACACAACGATACGTTATGTTAGACAGTATGAACCTTTTAAGAAAATGCCTAAAGACGTTAACTTCTTGCTCTTTCATCACAATGCAGCTCAACAAAGTCGGTATGCTGGTACATAATCCAATTGCAATTCAGCTCAAGTGCTGGTTCACATCCAACATGATAGTATTAGAAGAGAGGATGTGGATTTCATAACGATCGTATGAGATATTATGAATGTTGACAAAATGGCAGATAAAAAAAGAGAAAAAGAAACATATTGGCTTGATCACAGCAACAAACAAATATGGAAAGAAATTTTAATTTACAGGAAATACCTTTTAAAATCACTACACATCAGACCCTATTTCCTTCCACAACAGAAGGTGTTTTGGTTATCATATGTTTTGCATATTTAACACAATAATGTATCTCTTTACTAACATCTTAATGACTATATATATGAATATAGGGCGTATTAATGGTGTATTAATCAGGTATTTCAAAAAGGGTGATTATTGAAGCACCTGTATAAATTACACTTCACACATTCCCAATTCATCATAAACTACTTCCTCTCTAGAACAGATGTTTCAGTGATTATCTATACACTGTAACTTACCCTCCAGCACGGGAACATCCCGGACCTTGTTTCAAAAGTAATCGTACAACAACGTGGTAGAAACATAATGAACCGTTTCCTGATAATGTAGAATAATTTTATTTTGAATAAGAAAAAAAACGAACAACTTTTTAAAACGTAACTGCGTGGAAAGAACACAAACTTGACCAAAGGCTTATGGTTAACAATACATATACTGAATAAACCATGTTACCAAAGGCAATATGCAGAGCTCTTGTAGAGCCTCAAGACACGCTGTTGTGCCCTGAATTGTAATACAAATCGCAAATTGTAATACCTGCCGTGAATTGTAATAAAATTTGCCCTGAATTGTAATAAAGTTTTCAGGAATCACTTTTATGCCAACAATTCCAACAGAAAGTCATTTCTATTACAAAATCATCCTTAAAAACTAATTAACCATCGAACATGTTCATTTACAAAGGGTTATTTCAGTCTGAGACGAGTTTATTACAATTTGAGGCAAGCGATAGCTTTTTGGCACCCTTGCCCTGAATTGTAATAAAGTTTTCAGAAATCACTTTTATACCAACAATTCCAACAGAAAGTGATTTGTATTACAAATTAACCTTTAAAAAACTATTTTAGCATCGAACATGTTCATTTACAAAGTGTTATTTCAGTCTGAGACGAGTTTATTACAATTTGAGGCAAGCGATAGATTTTTTTAACCCTTGCCCTGAATTGTAATAAAGTTTTCAGAAATCACTTTTATACCAACAATTCCAACAGAAAGTGATTTCTATTACAAAATCATCTTTAAAAAACTATTTAAGCATCGAACATGTTCATTTACAAAGTGTTATTTCAGTCTGAGACGAGTTTATTACAATTTGAGGCAAGCGATAGATTTTTGGCACCCTTGCCCTGAATTGTAATAAAGTTTTCAGAAATCACTTTTATACCAAAAATTCCAACAGAAAGTCATTTCTATTACAAAATCATCTTTAAAAAACTATTTAACCATCGAACATGTTTATTTTCAAAGTGTTATTTCAGTCTGAGACGAGTTTACTACAATTTGAGGCAAGCGATAGATTTTTGGCACCCTTGCCCTGAATTGTAATAAAGTTTTCAGAAATCACTTTTATTCCAACAATTCCAACAGAAAGTGATTTCTATTACAAAAATATCTTTAAAAAACTATTTAACCATCAAATATTTTCATTTACAACGGGTTATTTCAGTCTGAGACGAGTTTATTACAATTTGAGGCAAGCAATAGATTTTGTGCACCCTTGCTCTGCATTGTAATAAAGTTTACAGAAATCACTTTTATACCAAAAATTCCAACAGAAAGTCATTTCTATTACAAAATCATCTTTAAAAAACTATTTAACCATCGAACATGTTTATTTTCAAAGTGTTATTTCAGTTTGAGACGAGTTTATTACAATTTGAGGCAAGCGATAGATTTTTTGCACCCTTGCCCTGAATTGTAATAAAGTTTTCAGAAATCACTTTTATACCAACAATTCCAACAGAAAGTGATTTCTATTACAAAATCATCTTTAAAAAACTATTTAAGCATCGAACATGTTCATTTACAAAGTGTTATTTTAGTCTGAGACGAGTTTATTACAATTTGAGGCAAGCGATAGATTTTTTGCACACTTGCCCTGAATTATAATAAAGTTTTCAGAAATCACTTTTATACCAACAATTCAAACAGAAAGTGATTTCTATTACAAAATCATCTTTAAAAAACTATTTAACCATCAAACATTTTCACTTACAAAGTTTTATTTCAGTCTGAGACGAGTTTATTACAATTTGAGGCAAGCGATAGATTTTTGGCACCCTTGCCCTGAATTGTAATAAAGTTTTCAGAAATCACTTTTATACCAACAATTCCAACAGAAAGTGATTTCTATTACAAAATCATCTTTAAAAAGCTATTTAACCATCGAACATTTTCATTTACAAAGGGTTATTTCAGTCTGAGACGAGTTTATTACAATTTGAGGCAAGCGATAGATTTTTGGCACCCTTGCCCTGAATTGTAATAAAGTTTTCAGAAATCACTTTTATACAAACAATTCCAACATTTACAAGTGATTTCTATTACAAAATCATCTTTATAAAACTATTTAACCATCGAACATTTTTATTTACAAAGGGTTATTTCAGTCTGAGACGAGTTTATTACAATTTGAGGCAAGCGATAGATTTTTGGCACATTTGCCCTGAATTGTAATAAAGTTTTCAGAAATCACTTTTATACCAACAATTCCAACAGAAAGTGATTTCTATTACAAAATCATCTTTGAAAAACTATTTCACCATCGAACATTTTCATTTACAAAGGGTTATTTCACTCTGAGACAAGTTTATTACAATTTGAGGCAAGCGATAGATTTTTGGCACCCTTGCCCTGAATTGTAATAAAGTTTTAAGAAATCACTTTTATACCAACAATTCCAACAGAAAGTGATTTCTATTACAAAATCATCTTTATAAAACTATTTAACCATCGAACATTTTCATTTACAAAGGGTTATTTCAGTCTGAGACGAGTTTATTACAATTTGAGGCAAGCTATAAATTTTTGGCACCCTTGCCCTGAATTGTAATAAAGTTTTCAGAAATCACTTTTATACAAACAATTCCAACAGAAAGTGATTTGTATTACAAAATCATCTTTAAAAACTATTTAACCATCGAACATTTTCATTTACAAAGGGTTATTTCAGTCTGAGACGAGTTTATTACAATTTGAGGCAAGCAGTAGATTTTTGGCACCCTTGCCCTGAATTGTAATAAAGTTTTTAGAAATCACTTTTATACCAACAATTTCAACAGGAAGTGATTTCTATTACAAAATCATCTTTAAAAAACTATTTAACCATCGAACATTTTCATTTACAAAGGGTTATTTCAGTCTGAGACGAGTTTATTACAATTTGAGGCAAGCAGTAGATTGTTGGCACCGTTGCCCTGAATTGTAATAAAGATTTCAGAAATCACTTTTATACCAACAATTCCAGTAGAAAGTGATTTCTATTACAAAATCATCTTTATAAAACTATTTAACCATCGAACATTTTCATTTACAAAGGGTTATTTCCCTCTGAGACGAGTTTATTACAATTTGAGGCAAGCGATAGATTTTTGGCACCCTTGCCCTGAATTGTAATAAGTTTTCAGAAATCACTGTTATACTAACAATTCCAACAGAAAGTGATTTCTATTACAAAATCATCCTTAAAAAAATATTTTACCATCGAACATTTTCATTTACAGAGAGTTATTTCACTCTGAGACGAGTTTAATACCGAAAAGACCTAAAAAGCTATTTTCATCTTCTTCTCCAGAACCAATAATTCTAGAGAGTTGAAATTCTATGGACAGGCTTCTTTGCTGAAGAAGATTCTAAATTGAAAATTTGGTGACCCTGTGACTCCAAATAAGGGTCACAGGGGTCATGACCAAAATATATGTTCATATCCTTCTCCAGAACCCATGACATTTTATGTACAGCCTCCTTAGCTGAAGGGGATTCTAAATTGTTAATGTGGTGACCCTGTGACCCCAAATATGGTAAGAGTTTACATTTTCATTTACAAAGGGTTATTTCAGTCTGAGACGAGTTTATTACAATTTGAGGCAAGCAGTAGATTGTTGGCACCGTTGCCCTGAATTGTAATAAAGATTTCAGAAATCACTTTTATACCAACAATTCCAGTAGAAAGTGATTTCTATTACAAAATCATCTTTATAAAACTATTTAACCATCGAACATTTTCATTTACAAAGGGTTATTTCCCTCTGAGACGAGTTTATTACAATTTGAGGCAAGCGATAGATTTTTGGCACCCTTGCCCTGAATTGTAATAAAGTTTTCAGAAATCACTTTTATACCAACAATTCCAACAGAAAGTTATTTCTATTACAAAATCATCTTTATAAAACTATTTAACCATCGAACATTTTCATTTACAAAGGGTTATTTCACTCTGAGACAAGTTTATTACAATTTGAGGCAAGCGATAGATTTTTGGCACCCTTGCCCTGAATTGTAATAAGTTTTCAGAAATCACTGTTATACTAACAATTCCAACAGAAAGTGATTTCTATTACAAAATCATCTTTAAAAAAATATTTTACCATCGAACATTTTCATTTACAGAGAGTTATTTCACTCTGAGACGAGTTTAATACCTAAAAGACCTAAAAAGCTATTTTCATCTTCTTCTCCAGAACCAATAATTCTAGAGAGTTGAAATTCTATGGACAGGCTTCTTTGCTGAAGAAGATTCTAAATTGAAAATTTGGTGACCCTGTGACTCCAAATAAGGGTCACAGGGGTCATGACCAAAATATATGTTCATATCCTTCTCCAGAACCCATGACATTTTATGTACAGCCTCCTTAGCTGAAGGGGATTCTAAATTGTTAATGTGGTGACCCTGTGACCCCAAATATGGTAAGAGTTTGAACTCTGAGAATGTGCTTTGGGAATTGCAGGAATCGAGAAAAGAAAGTAACTTTGCAGTTAATCTTATTCAATAGGAATGTGAAATATATGTCGACTTAAGATTTATATTTACATTATGGATATGTTTGATGTAATCAATGTGAAATGAGAACTATTGAATAGCCTATGAACTGAATATTGTGAAAGGCCGCAAAGGAATAAATTGAAGAAGAGTTAATAATTGTTTGTTTTTTTATATTTATTTTACATGAGATATGTGAAGTGAATGTGACTGGTGATGAAATGATAAGAGAAGACTATTAGAAGTAGCTACATGAAATCATGACATCACATCTTCCTCTTCAGTCCCAAAAGCTCTTCAAAGCTGAAATGATATATACAGACTCCTTGGCCAATTGGGATTCTAAATTGTAGATTTGATGAACCTGTGACCCAAAATATGGGCCACAGCTTAAAAAAACTAGTTGTTAACAGTTTAGAAATTTGAGATTGTATGTGTTTCATTGAATAGTAGTACTCCCTTATAAAAGACCTAAGGGAGAGTCATCTCATCTTTTTCATGTGAGAGTCCTAACATGTGGTTTGAGAAATACAGATATTGAGAAAAGAAAGTCACTTTGCACTTAATCTTTTTCAACAGAAATGTGAAATATATGTCGACTTTAGATTAAATCTACATTATGGATATGTTTGATGTAATCAATGTGAAATGAGAACTATTGAATAGCCTATGAACTGAAATATGATAGTCCGCAAAGGATTAAATTGAAGTGTAGTTAAGACATTTTTATTTTACACGAGATATGTGAGCTGAATATGACAAAAAATGTAAAATAATATAATAATGTGATAAGATATGACTTTTAAAAGTAGATCGTGACACCACATCTTCTTCTCCAAGACAGAACAAATATTTAACTGTGGGGAAAACAACAATTAAAATATATAATTCACTGGCTGTGAGTCCAGGGTCTGCATATTGTGTAAATGCATTGTGTTGACTTGGGCAGTCACTGTTAATACACATTTTCAGGTTACTTCAAACCTCTCTGCTTTGTTACAGTATGTGTGTGAGACTGGTTAAGTCTTACACTCAGATGCTCAACAGAATTTATTCATAAAACATCAACATTTTATTAAATATTGAAAAGGAGCATATGAGAAACAGGATTTTCAGAAACAGATATCAGGACCTTTTAATAATGTAATAAATGTTGATATTTCCAAAATAAGAAAAAAAGAAGAAAAAAACTAAACAAATATGAGTGTGAATTAATGTGTAACCAATCTTGATAATAAATTTAAAATTTGATGGGCAATGCCTTATTATGTGATATCTTAATCTTGTCCCTGGAGATAATGAATAACACAATTTCTGATGAGGTTCAATGGCTCTATTTTGTAATAATAAAAAACATACACTGATATAGTATTGACATAGTAACACATAACGTATCATAAAACTAATAAACAATATGCTGTTCGACCGTAGCAAAGTTTTCCCCATTCGTAGCGCCGATGAATGTCTTCAAATTCATTGTTTTCTTATTTTTCAAGAAATGTGCGCTTTAATATCATTAATATATTTCAATTTGACTGTGTTTTAATCATGTATTAATAGCAAATATTTGTAAATGGTTATATCCTCTCGTATTACGTTTCCACAAAAAAATAGATAGATAGAACCCTTTTTAATAGGCCACGTTATTTACATAAACGAATACGAGATTGAAAGTGATTGAAAGGTGAAGTGAATGTTTATTCAAGAAATGATCTTGATGTATATGAAACTGATTAAGTGGTAAATGGTAATCAAATCAGGCACAAAATTGGAAACGGTTATTTGTTACAAGCCCATGGACACAAAATAATACTTAAACTTTAGACCGTGCCACACAAAAAGAAGTCTGCCATACACTTTAGAAAGGAGGATTTGTACGATTGAATTCAATTAATGCACGCTTAATAAAATAGTTTCTGAAGTAAAGATATATTTACGCTCAAAGGTATATCCATGATTGTTTAATGAATATGAAAGAAACGTTGGCATGTTTTCAACAGAGTCAATAACAAACTACTGCCCCAGGACAAAGTCGGTTTTGCATGTCTTTGATAAACTTCTGTTTGTTAAGTTGTATTAAACATTTGAGTGCTTAAGTAGCTATTTTAAAAGTTGTTATGGGACAACATGTTTTGCATTCATTTAACTCTTATATGGATTATAGAACTTAAGTTAATAACCAATCAAAACGCATGTTATATTCAGATAAAATAATTCCCATGATCATTATGAAAATTTTAATATCCGGAATATCAAAATGTCAAATCTATCCATGTGGCTATGCATTGCGGACGTTCTCCCTGCCTGATACTAGCAGCCGCGATATAAGTGAAATACTCTTGAAAGCGGCGTTAAATCCCAACTCACCTCACCTCACCTCAAATCTAACATATCTATCCTTGACCAATATGTGAAAATTAAATCAATTGTGTAGTTGAGAAGAATTGAGCACAGTGCGAAGAAAAAACGTAAAAAACATTCAGACAACAGCTAAATTTGTTTCAAATGAACAAAAAAGTTTTATTCCTGTAACAAAGTACAAAAGATTTCAATGAATTTCAAAGAAAACAATTTCGGAACATGTTCGTATCTATTTAAAGGGAAATTCAGCGATATTTTCGTATAAAGCATAATTTTGAATTTACAACTCCAAACATTTTATATGTAATAACGTGCAAAGGCTGGCTTAAACAGTATATTAGACGAAGAAAACCAAGATATATGGATCGTCAACTTCTTTATCGCAATGAATGCGACGTTTCGGTGTAGATACTAAGACCGTTATCAAGCAAGTGATAACGGTGTTCATTGCAATAAACAACTTCAACTACAACTTCTAAAATGCCTCTCAAAGAAGTATATTAGACAACAACAAAATCTGCCAGCCCGACTTTGTGTCCACAAACAACAGAGGTACGCTTTATCCCTCTCAGTAAACATTTGCACGTTTGGGCGAAAGGAAAGACAACACAAGTTAGACAAAATCAAAGGAATATTTTTTAAAAAATTCATGAAGAAATACGAAACTAGGTTGAATGCTATTAAATGCTATAACGTAATTTAATACGATGATCTCATGACGACCAGTGTATCAGTGTGATCAGGTATGTTAAAAAAATACATACTTCAAAATACTGATACGCTGGTCGATATGAGCCCATTGATTAAACATCGATTATTCCAGTCAAATCCATCTGATTTTTAACCTTTCCGTATGTATAACCTTACTTCACATGAGAAGCACCTATTCAAAACTATTCTAAGTGTGTTGTTAAAGGAATTTATGCACGGATCGTTTTAAAAAAAATTTCTAGAAAGTAAGGACATTTGTACTCTTTTTATATACTTTGTTAATAGCATTCGAAGGTTAATGAAGCATATCTAATGCTATTAACTATTAACCATTTATCCGTTAAAATCATAAATAATGAGTTACACAAACTGAAATACATGAAACGACGTCAAACTCTTTAATGAAAGTTTACAGATTTCCCATTTTAGCCATATCTTACATGGGTTTTTTAGTTTTATGTTATCACTGGACATTTCATTTCAACCAATTTATACAGCATTACTTTAGGCTGATAAATGAATAGAGAACAAAATTAAGCATCCCTACAATTGAAACGTAAAGGTGATTCTGTGAAAATGTTAAGATAAATCGACTGAATTTAGCACTCATCACATTTAAATAGTATGTTTTGTGAGTTACTTATTTTATACATTTAAAAAAATTCTTACTGGCATGTTGAAGGTTACAAAATTAATATCGCACATGTGCCGAGACGAAGCCATAACATAATATTCCAAATTTAAAGAAAACAATATTGTCATCTTTTTTAGTTTCACGAATATTTATCATCAATAATAAGTTACTAACCGAGTGTTAGAATTTCATCCTTTTTTCAATAATGATATTCCAAATGCTATATCATACGATTTAAAAAATGAATTTAGATTCTTTTGAGTTCAATCAGTTAGTCAATCTTTGATATAAATGGATCAGTACAATACTGTGTGGATATTATTAGGAAACCTAAATTAAGTATTCGGGAAATTTGCTGAAGTCTTTTGTTATTGCGTGTTTATTATTATAAGGGGAGAGGGAAATATATAGTTTTAGTTTATTCGAGTGTCACGCAGTTTACAATAAAGCACCAGGATACAAATAAAACACATTTGGTAAAACTGCCCGGCCGTGTTCGATCATTAAAAGATATATATTAACCAAATTAGGAACTCTGGATAACATATTGTTATTATCGTGTTGTTTTTAGGCGAAAGTCATGAATACCTATTATTTTTATCGTGTTGTTTTTTGTTTTGTCTAGCTTTATTCAATATTTGAACATTTCTGTGCAGAGCACTCAACGACTGGCCCGATTTAAAATTAAGTTTTCAGGGACTCAAACTGATTGTGTGTCTAGTCCGATTTTTTTTTATTTTCGTGAGTTATCTACCCTAGACGGAAAAACTTCAAACCTCATATATCGCAAACTAATTTCGATAATGTCATAAAACCTTTACCAAAACAAAGTCTGCCGATTACACTCATAGTGGTTTTCGGTCATTATTATTATTTTTGTTTGTGAATTCAAACAAAGGAAAAGAAACTTGTGTGTACTTTCGCTGTTTTGAGGGTCGCATCCTTTTTTAATAACAGCAATACATACAGCTATGTTTGATAGTTCTTGTTGAAGCTGAATAACTGAGTTTTAATGTTGCATCTTATGAAGACTGAATTTCGACTTTAAAAGGTGCGAATTCCAATAAGACATCTTATATTTCTGTTTATGATCTATAAAAGGATTGAATCCTTAAATAGCTTGTAAACATCTGTATATCATTAAATGGTGTGAAAAGGTTAGAAAGGTCCAAACAGAGATGAAACATGCAATGAGCTTCCTCTACCGCCAGAGATCACACGCTGCCGCGCAAAGTGTGAACATAAAACTGACAAATGATCTCTGTAAACTATTATAAGTTTGAATAAAACATCATTATAATGAAGTAGGCACTGCATGTGAAGTTTTTAAGGACCACAACATAGAGTGAATAGTTGAGACAGAACATCTACACATACCATCTGCATACCTAAAGGAGAGGGTCCCTTTTCTACATAAGTTGAAAAATTGAGGAATTAATAAATGAACAAATGGAAAGTTGACTATTTTGAAAATATAATGTTATAATGTTTGAATACTTATTTGGGAATGTTTTCGTAATGGAAAACAATTTCGATTGGAACAGTTCGATTAAAAATGATTTAATAAAAATTCAGGGCAAAATTGCCCAAAATGTATCACAAATAATTCGTATGAAGTTCTAATTATTATTTAAAAATATATTGAATGATGTTCAAACGGTTTTTGCTAAAAAAAACATCTTCTGAAAACTTTATTTCAATTCAGGGCAAGGGTGCCAAAAATCTATTGCTTGCCTCAAATTGAAATAAACTCGTCTCAGACTGAAATAACCCTTTGTTAATGATGTTTGATGTTTAAATAGTTTTTTTAAATGTTATTTTTTGTAATAGAAAACAGGCTCTGTTGATATTGTTGGTATAAAAGTGATTTCTGAGAAATTTATGACAACTCAGGGCAAGTGTGACAAAAATCTATCGCTTGCATCAAATTGAAATAAACTCGTCTCAGAGTGAAATAACCCTTTGTAAATGAAAAAGTTCGATGGTAAAATATTTTTTAAAGATGATTTTGTAATAGAAATGACTTTCTGTTGGAATTGTTGGTATAAAAGTGATTTGTGAAAACTTTTTTACAATTCAGGGCAAGGGTGCCAAAAATCTACCGCTTGCCTCAAATTGTAATAAACTCGTCTCAGAGTGAAATAACCCTTTGTAAATGAAAATGTTCGATGGTAAAATAGTTTTATAAAGATGATTTTGTAATAGAAATCACTTTCTGTTGGAATTGTTGGTATAAAAGTGATTTCTGAAAACTTTATTACAATTCAGGGCAAGTGTGCCAAAAATCTATCGCTTGCCTCAAATTGTAATAAACTTGTCTCAGAGGGACATAACCCTTTGTAAATGAAAATGTTTGATGGTTAAATAGTTTTATAAAGATGCTGTTGTAATAGAAATCACTTTCTGTTGGTATTGTTGGTATAAAAGTGATTTCTGAAAACTTTATTACAATTCAGGGCAAGGGTGCAACAAATCTATCGCTTGCCTCAAATTGTAATAAACTCGTCTCAGAGTGAAATAACCCTTTGTAAATGAAAATGTTCGACGGTAAAATAGTTTTTTAAAGATGATTTTGTAATAGAAATCACTTTCTGTTGGAATTGTTGGTATAAAAGTGATTTCTGAAAACTTTATTACAATTCAGGGCAAGGGTGCCAAAAATCTACCGCTTGCCTCAAATTGTAATAAACTCGTCTCAGACTGAAATAACCCTTTGTAAATGAAAATGTTCGATGCTTAAATAGTTTTTTAAAGATGATTTTGTAATAGAAATCACTTTCTGTTGGAATTGTTGGTATAAAAGTGATTTCTGAAAACTTTATTACAATTCAGGGCAAGGGTGCCAAAAAGCTATTGCTTGCCTCAAATTGTAATAAACTCGTCTCAGACTGAAATAACACTTTGTAAATGAACATGTTCGATGCTTAAATAGTTTTTTAAAGATGATTTTGTAATAGAAATCACTTTCTGTTGGAATTGTTGGTATAAAAGTGATTTCTGAAAACTTTATTACAATTCAGGGCAAGGGTGCCAAAAATCTATCGCTTGCCTCAAATTGTAATAAACTCGTCTCAGACTGAAATAACCCTTTGTAAATGAAAATGTTCGATAGTTAAATAGTTTTATAAAGATGATTTTGTAATAGAAATCACTTTCTGTTGGAATTGTTTGTATAAAAGTGATTTCTGAAAACTTTATTACAATTCAGGGCAAGGGTGCCAAAAATGTATAGCTTGCCTCAAATTGTAATAAACTCGTCTCAGACTGAAATAACCCTTTGTAAATGAAAATGTTCGATGGTTAAATAGTTTTATAAAGATGATTTTGTAATAGAAATCACTTTCTGTTGGAATTTTTGGTATAAAAGTGATTTCTTAAAACTTTATTACAATTCAGGGCAAGTGTGCAAAAAATCTATCGCTTGCCTCAAATTGTAATAAACTCGTCTCAGACTGAAATAACACTTTGTAAATGAACATGTTCGATGCTTAAATATTTTTTTAAAGATGATTTTGTATTAGAAATGACTTTCTGTTGGAATTTTTGGTATAAAAGTGATTTCTGAAAACTTTATTACAATTCAGGGCAAGGGTGCCAAAAATCTATCGCTTGCCTCAAATTGTAATAAACTCGTCTCAGACTGAAATAACACTTTGTAAATGAACGTGTTCGATGCTTAAATAGTTTTTTAAAGATGATTTTGTAATAGAAATCACTTTCTGTTGGAATTGTTGGTATAAAAGTGATTTCTGAAAACTTTATTACAATTCAGGGCAAGGGTTAAAAAAATCTATTGCTTGCCTCAAATTGTAATAAACTCGTCTCAGACTAAAATAACACTTTGAAAATGAAAATATTTGATGGTTAAATAGTTTTTTAAAGGTATTTTTGTAATAGAAATCACTTTCTGTTGGAATTTTTGGTATAAAAGTGATTTCTGAAAACTTTATTACAATTCAGGGCAAGGGTGCAAAAAATCTATCGCTTGCCTCAAATTGTAATAAACTCGTCTCAAACTGAAATAACACTTTGAAAATAAACATGTTCGATGGTTAAATAGTTTTTTAAAGATGATTTTGTAATAGAAATGACTTTCTGTTGGAATTTTTGGTATAAAAGTGATTTCTGAAAACTTTATTACAATTCAGAGCAAGGGTGCAACAAATCTATTGCTTGCCTCAAATTGTAATAAACTCGTCTCAGACTGAAATAACCCGTTGTAAATGAAAATATTTGATGGTTAAATAGTTTTTTAAAGATATTTTTGTAATAGAAATCACTTTCTGTTGGAATTGTTGGTATAAAAGTGATTTCTGAAAACTTTATTACAATTCAGGGCAAGGGTGCCAAAAATCTATCGCTTGCCTCAAATTGTAATAAACTCGTCTCAGACTGAAATAACACTTTGAATATAAACATGTTCGATGGTTAAATAGTTTTTTAAAGATGATTTTGTAATAGAAATGACTTTCTGTTGGAATTTTTGGTATAAAAGTGATTTCTGAAAACTTTATTACAATTCAGGGCAAGTGTGCAAAAAATCTATCGCTTGCCTCAAATTGTAATAAACTCGTCTCAGACTGAAATAACCCTTTGTAAATGAACATGTTCGATGGTTAATTAGTTTTTAAGGATGATTTTGTAATAGAAATGACTTTCTGTTGGAATTGTTGGCATAAAAGTGATTTCTGAAAACTTTATTACAATTCAGGGCAAATTTTATTACAATTCACGGCAGGTATTACAATTTGCGATTTTTATTACAATTCAGGGCACAACACACGCCCTTTTGATAATATCGTTACAGGGTTTGTTTTAGTCAAGGCAAAATGAATGTTGTTATGTATACAGTATTCTGTTGAGAATAGTTGGGTGTTCTGGAATTAAATCTTATTGTGCATGCGGATTTGTATGATTATATTACATTTGCTTATTAAGAATCATAGTCATACAAACTTCTTGATATGAAACGTAATTTACTTGTTTCATGAGACATCTTCAAAATTGGCATTTTCAATACTTTGACTGAAATCCGTTTTTGTAGTAAAGCTGAATACTTTTAAATTAGAAATATGTAGGTCAATAGTGTAGAGTATCTACAAGACCAATAAAAGATCATTTATATCATTTATGATATGTATGGACACGTATTGAAATACTACAGGAATGTGTAAACACATACAGACTGGTGTCCCGGAAACATCCACATATGTCAATCAACACATAGTAAAATGAATCAATAATGAGACAAAACAAATATTGCAGAACAATTCACCATGTGGTGAGACCTTTCCTTTAGTGTAGGTGGCCAGTATACTCCTCACATCACTGGTATTCATTGATAGATACAGTAGACGGTAACATCTCCCGTGTGTGGAGTTGTAAACAGACTCAATTTCTGTAGGGCGAATAGGTTTGTAAATAAATCAGACAAGTAGTTCACGCGATCAGAGACAAATGTACCTGAGTAAAGAATGCAACTTTCTGGGGAGTTCATACTGTATAAACATATTTTCAACAAATAGAAAATGCTGTCAAAGAAAGATACTACCTATAGCTAGGTGAGGTAAGAATGTTTCATACCATCAAAATAAAGTATATCTAAATCTCATTATAACCAATGTTATTATGATAAACGACTTCGAGCGATCTGGCTTTGTTCACTCCACTTTCAAAAGTCATTATTGCAAAGATACCAGAAGCATCAGATTTATTGCTTTTTGAAAGAGGAACAATATACACATGTATCATTTGAAGCCAGTGACTTTAAATACGGAAAGTGGAAATATCTTTTGTGGTAACAATAAACCTGTCAACTACGAATTAATCACTCCTTGTTTCATCCTTCAAATGCATTTATATGTCTTTTAACGGAAATGGAACGCGGTGGAATGAGGTGTCTATTTTCGTGTTGTCTGTTATAACATTTGAAACACATACCAATTACACTCGAGCTCGTTCCGCATATAAGTTGTGCAAAAGTGTAATAAATCAGTTTCCGGTCTCAAATGTATATGCTTCTTTACAAACATGAAAAGACTATCATATTTTGCCACGGTGAAATGAAAAGGTTTGTGTCACGGGAAAATGAAGGTGATGATTAGTTATAAACAAAGCATGGAGACCCACTTCCCTAATCTGACGATCCAGGGTCACAACATCTATCACTTTACCTGGCGTTGCAGATAACTATTGTGGCGCCAATGGTTACAGTATGTGTTTTCTTCAGAGAAAATGGTTTATCAACCTCCTGCATATGTACACATACATGTATGCCAAACACACAAATGTTTGCAATAATTTCATGCTTTGATAATGTCAAAACGCACAATTTCTGAATTAGGTGAAGTAATAAAAAAACACGTGTTGAGAGTCACGGTAATAGATAAATGTAAACTTAAGAAGTAATTGTAAGTAATGGTACGTGTTAAACAAAACCAGGAAATATAGTTTCTGAGCCAAATATTGCGAGAAATACAAATTACAAATGAAAACATAAAAAATACAAGATGTTTACCTAAAAAGGAGGGTTCTATCGGGGTATTTTTGTGGAAACGAAATTCGAGAGATTATTCCTGTTTAAACATATATGTTATTAATACATGGTTACAACACAGTGAAATTGAAAGATACTTATGAAGGTAACATTTTGATGACTTTATATATCAAAACTTGATAAACACAAGCGCATATTTTTTAAAAAAAGAAAACAATGAAAGAAAACTGAAGCCATTCATCGGCACTGCGAATGGGGAAAACTTCGTTACATCATAACAGCAAAGTATTTATTAGTTTTATGACATGCTATGTGTTACTATGTGAACATTAGGCAAAATGGTAACAATATAGCGTGTTTTCATTTCACGTAATGCAAAAATATCAAAAATGGCGACAGAACTCTCCCTTTAACGATGTCAACGCATGGCACTGTCAAGGCCTAGACTTTTCTATTCCCTGTTTACTTACAACTTGATTAAGGGAACAGCCCTGAAAAACAGATTTCTTGGCTTTGAAATTCGGAACCTTGACATAGTGTGGAATGTTTACAGAACAAGTGTTTATTTAACATTCCTGAAATGTGAGCATTTTAGTAAAAGAGCTTTACTTTGAAATGATGACATTAATGTGCAAAACCTCGAAAGTCACTTTGGTCGCTATTAAAGGATCCAAGTCACTATTTGTCACAACAGTATTTAGAAGTTGGTGTGATAATGCAAGATAATTCCTTTATTTCTTTCTCTCAGCATTCCTGGGCTACGTCTTGCCCCTTTGCAGAATTGCAGAAACGTCGTGAGAAAAAAATATGGAATTTATCCATTCGGTTTGTTTCAAGTT